>CM060116.1:26705269-27125269 GCA_030522415.1 Channallabes apus | reverse complement strand
CACACACTCTAAGTGCTTGACTCAGGCCTCATGGGTTAAAGTGTATGTGTTAGAGCAGCAGTTATATAACCAGGAGGTTATCTATAATGACACAGTGATAGTTGTGATATAATTGTTGTCATAGTCCTAAGCTTTCTTGACTGATCATTTGAATGAATTGGTTCAAACTGGGACACGCCCGAGCAGACTGGGAGAGTCTCTTCCCACAGGCCATAAGAGTGCTGAACAACTGCATTACTGCACTAACTGGACTACACTTCATTCACCTACACAACCGTGTGTATGTATATGCCCATTACATGTAGTCCATAAATATTGGAACAAATTGAACTGAAACGCTCAAGATGTAAGCTTGCCAGTTAATTCCTTTTTTATTTTTAAAGAAAGTTCCAAACCTGTTGTAAGGACCACTGCCAATGTTTTTGCTATCTTTCTGATGGGTTTATTTGATTTGGGCTTTTTTGGCCTAAAGATGGCCTCATTTACCTGCATAGACGCCACTTTCTACCTCATGTTAAGAGTTAGAGTGAACAGCGACCAAATGCAAATGTAGCACACAGAACCACCTGCAGGCCTTTTATCTGCTTCATTAGTCATATAATAATGAGGGAACAGGGCACACCTGGCCATGCATCTGCTTGTCAGCCATTTGTTACATCATTTATGATCCCACAAAATGGATGTGTGTGTGAAAATGGGTGTAATTCCTTAATGGTTAATGCCACATTTGAATAAAACCCTATGAATTAAAGTTGAAAGCCTTGGATTTGTTGCATTTCAGATTCAGTGTGTAACTTGTTTCGTTACTTGGTTTTGCCACTTATTTCATTATCAAATAGCAGCTGTGTGTGTGTGTGTGTGTACGTGTGCCCTGAGATGGATTGGCACTAGGGCTGCACGATATTAGGAAAATATGCGATATGCGATATTGTTGTTGAATACTGCGATAACGATATTTCTTGCGATATAACATTTCCCTAGAGAAATGCATTTCTTTATTATTATTATTGCCTATTTTTTTATTATTATTTATTTATATGTAATGATCATACTAAAATAAACAGGTAATAGATATTCGTCTGATGTAATTAAATCTAATTCAGGCTAAAAAGAAACTATATGTCAAGATATTCTGACTTCTGGTTTGCTGTTACTATAAACCTGCCAACACAATATGAATTACTTTCAAACATTACTTTTTATTTACATGTAACCATACACTCATCAATAGTGTCTTAAAACAAGAGCATCTTTTAAACAAAATATTCTCTTTGGCTTGCCTGTTTTTTTTTTTTTTTTTTTTTTTTTAAATAAAAATAAATATTATTAAACAATAATTAAATTAAAAAAATACTATTTGTCTTACACACACACACACACACGCGCGCGCGTGCTCCGCGACCGGCACTAGGACCTGGAAGTAATGCGTGCGCGAACCCGGAAGTATAAGAGGAGTAAACAAACCATCGCATACAGCTTAGTCACTGTGTTCACGCATGTCGGTGCAGATTGTTTACTTTCTGATTCGAGTGTGTGTTTATAGGACGCGGGTTAAATGTGTGTTTTTTCCTTGATCCCCTTCTGTGAGAGTCCTTAGACTAATTCGCGTGGTTATCCTGCCTACTCGCTTGCTTCCGCGTTTGGGTTTACCGTCCACGCTACAAAGGGCTAACGGCTAATCGCTAAGTCTTCTGATCATCCAGGGTTAGTTCGCGACAGAATGAAGTATAAAGATATAAATAATATATATATATATTTATAAATAATAATAATATATATATATATATATTTAAAAAGCGGGTATAAACATAGTAAGGGCCCACCTGATTGGTCAAATTTGGACACACAAATGCTTGGCAAATAAAGTATTTATCGCAACTCTTTGCGATATGGTTATCGCGCATGCCATTATCGCGATAACGATATTTTTTCGATATATATTGTGCAGCCCTAATTGGCACCCTGTCCAGAGTGTACTCCGCTTCGTGCCCATAGTCTCCTGGGACAGGCCTCGGGCCCCCCCACAACCCTGTAACAGGATAAGCAGTATAGAAGATAAAGATCATCTAGACTTTTGTTAAAAATAAATAATTTTACATTTTTAGTATGAATTAAAAAATGTATTTGAATTTTGATTCAAACTATATTTGCTAACTGTTGTGAAAAATGTATCAGAAAAAAATTTGGATGTGTATTCAATAATGGTGTATTTAATTAATTAATTAATTTATTAATTATAATAATAATAATACAGTCAGTGACGTGTGCATGTTTATTTAACTGTAAATTATTTGTACTTGAACTATAACATTCATATAAACGTTCTGAAGTAGCACGTGAATAAGAAAGTGAATAAACAATGGGAGAAGCCGAAAGACTAACAACAAACAATTATAATGTTTAAAGTTAATAAAAAATAAAACAGGTCGTGTGTGCGTGCGTGCGTGCGTGTGTACAGTCCCGGTTATTAGACTGTAACATGCATCACATTAGAAACTTCCCCAATGAGCTGATCACGTGACCACTTTGACAGGGTCGAAGCGCCGCCATCTTGCTCACCTCCGTGTTCTTCCGCCGCGCGCAGCGAACAGAGTTTGAACCCGTTTCTGCTCGGTGTACAGCATGAATATTTTTCTTTTAAATAAAAACAGAAACATGATGTGAGTCGATTTGTGAATAAAACCCCCCTCCCAGTCGAGGCATGCGTAAATGAATGAGCAGAAGATCGGCGGGGGTTTTGCGCGCTATTTGTTGTGAGCGCGGAGGGATACGTGTTTCATTCTGCCAGAACTAGCTTCTTTTTTCCTCCGCTGGAAGCCATGATGGAAGTTTGAGAGTTCAGCTGGAGAGAGACGCGGCGAGAGAAACGGCGAGAAATGAAGATGATTCCCTTCGACGGATTTGAGGCGTGGAGGTGTTGATGAAGTCCGGGCGCTCGGAGGTCGATGTGTGAGCCGCGGGGAGGCTGACAGCGGTGTGTTTCGGTGCGTTTTTGTGTCGGAAATCGCGTCGACCTTTTGAGCGGCGGAGATGATCGCGGTGTAGGACAGCTTCGGCTTTTTAAAGGTGGAGGAGAGACACCGAGAGAGAAAGAAAGAGAGCGAAATGGCAGCTAGAGCCTGATAGGGGGTAATAGGGAGGTTTCCTGGCTCCTATCGACCCCCCACCACCACTACCACTACAGGAGAGGCGATGGAGAGGTTTTCCTGCCCGGTTCGGAGGTAAATCACGGCGGATCTGATGCTCTGCATTTGGGCTTCTGGAGGATCCGAGAGCCCTTTTCTCTCCTGGAGGATTGGGACACTCAGGATTTCTGCTTTCATTTTACTCTCTACGAGCATCCTGATCAGCTTTAGGACTCATTTATAAAGCTTGCATGGAGTGTAATTAGTGCTATGTCTGTGTCAGACCCTGAGACAGTCTGCTTCAGGCCTGCTGTAGTCTGGACCGGAGCCCTGCTTGGGCCCTTCAAGCTTTAGGACACTTGCAGCATCAAATCCTGAACAGCATCTCATTTAGACGCTGAAACTATCCTCATTTTAACACTTCTGATACTTTTTTTTCTATATTGAAGGGGAGATTTGGAAAGCTATCATAGACACAAGCTTTGATAATCGTAATTTTAGTCAGAGTTCTAACAGAACCTCTCAGACGACGAGGCATAGTCTGGGTCCCTGTCCGTCCGTCCACACTTCCTCAAAGACGCAAATAGTCCTGTTTGTGGGTTTTTTTTTTTTGTGTGTGGATAAGCTGTTTCCTGTTCTCCTGCTCTAGGTGTATAAAACATATATTCATTGATAACTCTTAATTTGTATACAGAATCAGGACCATTTGGAGAACCACCACAGCGTGATCTAATCTCAAACCCGGCCCATCATTACTGTAGCCTGGAGTATCCTAACCCTGCTTCTCCATCCTGACGTTGTGGAGTGGTTCCATCTTCCTTATCTCCATCCACAACCAAAACTCCTGATCATCATCAAGAACTCGAGGAACCTCCGTTTGAAATTTGATTTCACCCCCGGAAGCCTTTTCTTCTCTTTGCAAGAATCAGGAATCTCTACAAGGCCTGGATTTGACTTAATGATCTAAAAATAGTCCAGATAGTCACATCTACAACCCGGACCACGTCTTTATGTCCGTATTAAACAGATTGAAAAACTTTGTGGATGTAGATATACGCTCAACCTAATTAGCCATTCGTAAATGGAATCTGCTGCATTGGACGTGTCCGAGGCCGTGGTGGTGTAAACACACACGTGTAAATATAGACATCTGCTTCAGAGCAGTGGACACAGGAAAAGTCACGTTTGTGAGTGAACTTGGGAACTGCGATGGCGTTCATTAAGCAGATTGTGAGCCGAGAAAAGAGGAGATACCAGGAAGATGGATTCGATCTGGACCTTACCTGTATCCTTGACCCACGAGCCTGGATTTTTATTTATTTCCATACTTAAAAATTTTTGATCAGCTACTGCATTGTTTTTTTTTGTTTTTTTTGTGTCTTTCATTATACAGCTTTTTTTTGTTGTTTCTTTTTGCAAGCAAAGTGGTCCTGTTAGAAATGACACGTAGGATGTTTTTGGGTCAGGTTAAAAATCAGAACTACAATTGGGACAGGATCGCTGGTCTACGATTGAGTAAATTTGATTTTGCTGCATTGTGGGAGTGCATCGTGTTTTGATTTTTTAAATAATTTTTTTTAATCGTAACATTCTGAATTGTGTGCACATAAAAATGTGTCCACAATCTCAGTGTGGTGAAAACAGCGTCATGTAAAAAATGCCTCTAAAGCCCCATATTCGGACAGCGTTAGTTTCTCACATTTGCGTAATGTTGTTATTCTCAATGAAACTTCCTGTCTGCTACGAACCAGAACCGCATGTCTGAATTGTAGGTTTACGACTGAATTGCAGGTTTACGTTTGGTCAGATTGGATTTTCTTAGGATGTTGTACTCAGCATTGTGGTTAAATTTGTTAAAAGTAAGTCCAAAATTCAAGCGTGGTGAAGGCAGTCTGAAATCATGTAAAATTCCTCCAAATCCCTGTATTCATACAGCATTAGTTTCTCATATGGTGTCTAAATTAATGTGTAATGATTCCATGAGAACTTAACTGTCTGCTTAGAACCAGAACTGAGAACTAGAGATGGGATGGGATCTATTTAGTTGCGCATCATGGTTCTTTTGTGTGGCGATTCATGTATCGTCACAGCGAAATTGATTTTTAGTAATAGTTTTAATTTATGTACATTTGCAGTTGAGGTTGTAATTATAGGCTCTAGTTTCTCTCTAATAGGGTTGTTCCGATTCTGATACTAGTATCGGAAATGCTGCCGATACCACAAAAAAAATCTGCCATCGGTATCGGCGAGTATTTGAGTCCACAACGAGGCATAGTCCGGGTCCCTGTCCGTCCGTCCACACTTCCTCAAAGACACAAATAATCCTGTTTGTGTTTTTCTTTTCTTTTTTGATCCGATACCATTTTCCTAAACAAAACCTAGTTATGCCCGCTAGCTTTCCTTAACGCTGCAAATCGGAAATCAATTCCTCTTCGGTGCTCAGAATGCATATTTAGAATATACAGCTGTATATACAGATACACACCCAGGTATCGGATCAGTACTCGGTATCGGCCAATACCCTGAGCCCAAGTATCGGTATCGGGAGGGGGGAAAATGGTATCGGAACATCTCTACTCCCTAATCCTACAGGTGCTGTGCTCTCAACTATTCAAACCTTGATGCGCTGTGTGGTAGAAGCAAATTATTTGCCTGGTTTGTTTAAAACTGAAACAAATTCTGAACACTAACATGGATAGATAGATGGGTGTATATATATATATATATAAGAATTAGACTATTTCTAAAATTGTGGCACAGAATCACAATACAAATGGGTATTACTATAATATTGTGATCTCTGGTGATTCCAATCCCTACTGAGGTGATTTTGAAGCTGGATTGCATGTTTGTAGATCATTGGCCTTTTTTTGTTTTGTTTTTTTGAATGCAACATTGTGATGACATTTGTTAACTCCGAAATGTGAACGTTGTTGGAAATGGGAAAATGGAAACACTGTCCTTAATTCTTTTTTTTATCTTGAATCTGCTTATGACAATCTTTTCTTTCTTAGCGTTATCGACACAGAATGGGATATATCTGGGTCTGATCTGGTTGGTCTGGTTGCTGGATGATCTATCAGTGTGTCTTTAACTTTGACAATAATTTGATAATTTTTAAATTTGATTATTCCAGAATCTATGGGTTTTCCAAAAATTCTAAAAATCTATCCTGAAATCCTAGTATTAGAAGAGGGGTTAGTCTCTTATGTGGAGGTGTGTAAAGCATGTAATCATCCTCAAAGAAACCTTGTAAGTTTTTTTAAGAACCTCAACTTGGTTTGGAATGGAATCGGATTGGAACTTTACAGCTGAAAGCATAGATTTTAAGGACAATGTACGTACAGTGTAATGAAAGTTGTCTGGTCCACTTAGAAATCTATGCCAAAAATAATTCTGAAATCCAAGTGTTCTGTCAAACTGTCTGTAGATATCTGTGTTTGGAGGACAGAGTTAGTTGTGTTATGTAGGTGTGTATTGGAGTTATTCAAAGACATTTTTGGATTTGTTTTGGTTTTGCAACCTGTGTTTGACACCTGATTTTACGGTTTAGTTTTTTGACAATAAGGAGTGTTTAAGGTCTGGTTTGTAATCACAACTTTATGGTGATTACAAAAAGACATGTCCCTGATTTCGGTGCAGAGTGATCACAGGTCTGGTCGTATGATGTGGATCAGTTGTAAATTTTTGCGGTACTTCTCCATATGAGTATTTAACTTCAACAGCAATCACCGTTATAGGACAGTTCTGATTGGATGACAGGCATTCCACGAGTCGTGATGATAGACCATAACAGTACTGGGATGTTTAACTATATTGTGCAAGAAAACGTAACAGATATCGTTAGGTTACCTTAAACAACACCTTTTGTCTGCTTAGTAAATGCTTCCGAGTCATTCCAAATCGTCTATGAACCATCTATGGCGCTCTGTTTTCTGAGCTACAAGCTAATTAGCTTTTAACACAAGGCTGAGTTATAAAATTCCTCTCTAACCCCTGATTAAAGCTCACTTTTTTTTGTGTGTGGAAATAGTTATCATACAGCCTACATAGCGCACTAGCTTTTCATTGGTTGCTGTTTGGTTACCTGGAATTTAACAGAGATGATATTCTAAAGCAGATTAAATGGAAATATACATTTAATCTAGGGAGTTTCTCAGGACTGCCCACCATCTCTGTGGTATATTCTCCTTTTGGCTCCATAGTACCGGCAGGAATTGAAAACTACTTTCACCCCTGTTCATTACACTAATTGTTGGTCTCTAACTGTCAGCCGGCAGGCGCAGTTAGTTAGTTCCGGATATCTGTTGGCGGAGCAAAATAACTGGTTAACTAAAGAAACAAATCATAAGTTATTGATGATAAATGGTGTTTGTGGAACTGTTCTGTAAAAGCAATATTACGCCTGCTCTTGTGCTGGATATCAACACGGCTGTGATATCTTCTCTAAGATAGAAGAGCCATAAACTCTGACACACCTGCTTTCTTTTATCAGTTTTCAAGTAAAGTTGTGTAATGTTTATGTATTGCGATGATGCGTGAGGAAATGCATATGGCAGTGCCCACTAAACTCCATAAAATCAATCAGTAAAAAGCCCTTGAGTTTATGGGTCCATCAGATTGATTTACCACTTTTTGTTTCACTGGTGGGAGGAGATTCCTGAGATGACTTCATGAATGTCACCTTGTTTATTGTCATGGCGACGTCATTCGTTATATGGTGGGCTGCAGCGCCTCCAAAGAAACACCCATGAGACCCAAAAGTGTGGGACTGAACCCAAATCTGTAGCTCTTTCATTCTTTTCTTCTTTCATTTGTTAGCTCTCTGTTTTTTTTTTTTTTTTTTTTTTTTCCATCTCATTTCCGTCACCTTTGGTAATGCTGGTTTCTCTTTCTTTATTTTATACAAGCTTCTTCCTCTTTCTGTTTCCTTTCTTTCCATTTCTGTTTCATGACTTTTAGTTACTTTCTTTTTTTCTACATCCATCTTTTTTCCTTTCTCATTTTCTTTTTTCATCCATCTGCTCTTTTATTTTTTTCTTTTACTTTCTGAATTGATCTATTCACTTTTCTTTTTGTGTCCATCTGTCATTTTTCTGTTTCTCCTTCCATCCTTTTCCCCCTCCATTCTTCTGTTCCCTCTTTCTTTGTTTATCTTTCTCTTTGCTAGTTTTTTCCTTTCATTTTTCTTTCTTTTTCTAGAATCCATCTGCCTATAAAGCTATTTCTTTATAAATCCATTCATTCTTTTTTTTTCTTTTACCTTCAGCATTCAGTCATCTCTCTTCATGCTTAATTTTTCTTTTTTGCATCTATTGTGTACTCTACCTTTACTACTCTAGCACTTGTGTGGTGTCAGACTATGAGTGAACTCTCTTCTCACTCACATCAGAGTGACGTCATTGTTAATCTCTGAATCATATAAAGCGAATGTGAACCTGTTAGGTTCCGCCCAGATCAGATTTACTCCCAGACCCTCCCTGCAGCTCACCTTCTCTTGACCTCCTGATTAAGCGCTCTTCTTGCTCTGACCCCCCGGGCAGTGTTTACCATACAGTCTTCTGGTACTGACTGTGTTTAAGTGGCAGCACCTGACCTTCACCGTTAACTTTTTTTAGGGAACTAAACCAAACCCCAGCTGTCCACCCACCACTAAACCACAGAGTAACTGCCTGTGCAGCGGCACACATACACACCAGAGATCAATGTGTGCGCACATGTGCTCGCACATGTTTTAATCCTCTGTGTTGTTGATGCACGTGTATTTGGTGTTGTGTACGTGGTGTGAGATGTGATTGGACGGATATGAGTTCCTTAACGTGTGTTTGTTAGATATTTACCCGAACATCATCGCTATGGGGTTTCCAGCCGAGAGACTGGAGGGAGTTTACCGCAACAACATAGATGATGTCGTACGGTTAGTCTGACACACACACATTTTTTTATGATGGTCTTTTAAAGTTTCTATGAAATAAATGTTGCATGTCGTGTAAAACACCTATTTTTGTCTACAGATTTTTGGATTCCAAACACAGAAACCATTATAAAATATATAACCTGTAAGTACAAACACATTTTACATATATACTACATAGCTTGACATGTTTATTCTTATTTTTATAGATCCATATATGTACACACCTTTATACATGTATATGGACACCTGCACACGTACACACAGTTGCATATATTCACACTTAAATTTATATATCAGCACGTGCATGTACACACAGCTTTACACATGCATTATATTGCCTGCCGTCGCATGCATATGACCTTGAATAACATCCGATTCTTAATCCTTATGGTTTAATATGATGGCCCACCTTCTGCAACTTCAACTAGGAAGGCTAATTCATCCCAAAGGTGTTCTGTCGGGTTGAGGTCAGGACAGGCTAGTCAAGTTCTTCCACACTATACTCGCACATCCATGTCCTTATAGACCTTGCTTTGTGCACTAGTGCGCAGTCATGTTGGAACAGGAAGGCATCATCACCAAACTGTGAGCATGAAATTGTTCAAAGAAACAACCTCACACCAGTTCCAACATGGGATGAATTATTGCGGAGACTGCAAGCCAAGCCTTCTTGTCTGACCTCATGAATGCGCTTCTGGAAGAATGGTCAAAAATTCCCATGAACACGCTCCTAAATCTTGTGGAAAGCCTTCCCAGAAGAATTGGAGCTGTTATTGCTGTAAAGGGGGCGGGGCCAACATCATATTAAACCCTGTAAATTAAGAATTGGATGTTTCTTCATATGCATGTGAAGGCAGACAAGCGAATTCTTCACACCTGCTGAACAGGGACATGAACGCACACACACCTGCTGAACAGGGACATGAACGCACGCGCACCTGCTGAACAGGGACATGAACGCACGCGCACCTGCTGAACAGGGACATGAACGCACGCGCACCTGCTGAACAGGGACACGAACGCACGCGCACCTGCTGAACAGGGACACGCGCGCACGCACGCGCACCTGCTGAACAGGGACACGCGCGCACGCACGCGCACCTGCTGAACAGGGACATGAACGCACGCGCACCTGCTGAACAGGGACACGAACGCACGCGCACCTGCTGAACAGGGACACGCGCGCACGCACGCGCACCTGCTGAACAGGGACACGCGCGCACGCGCACCTGCTGAACAGGGACACGAACGCACGCGCACCTGCTGAACAGGGACACGAACGCACGCGCACCTGCTGAACAGGGACACGAACGCACGCGCACCTGCTGAACAGGGACACGCGCGCACGCACGCGCACCTGCTGAACAGGGACACGCGCGCACGCACGCGCACCTGCTGAACAGGGACACGCGCGCACGCACGCGCACCTGCTGAACAGGGACACGCGCGCACGCACGCGCACCTGCTGAACAGGGACACGCACGCGCACCTGCTGAACAGGGACACGCGCGCACGCACGCGCACCTGCTGAACAGGGACACGCGCACCTTCTGAACAGGGTCTCGCGCACGCACGTGTCCTGCTGAACAGGGACACGCGCACCTGCTGAACAGGGACACGCGCACCTGCTGAACAGGGACACGCGCACCTGCTGAACAGGGACACGCGCACCTGCTGAACAGGGACACGCGCACCTGCTGAACAGGGACACGCGCACCTGCTGAACAGGGACACGCGCACCTGCTGAACAGGGACACGCGCACCTGCTGAACAGGGACACGCGCACCTGCTGAACAGGGACACGCGCACCTGCTGAGCAGGGACACGCGCACCTGCTGAGCAGGGACACGCGCGCACGCACGAGCACCTGCTGAGCAGGGACACGCGCGCGCGCACGCACGAGCACCTGCTGAACAGGGACGTGCGCACGCACGAGCACCTGCTGAACAGGGACGCGCGCGAAAACACACGAGCACCTGCTGAACAGGGACGCGCGCACGCACGCGCACCTGCTGAACAGGGACACGCGGTCACGCACGCGCACCTGCTGAACAGGGACACGCGCACCTGCTGAACAGGGTCTCGCACGCGCACGCACGTGTCCTGCTGAACAGGGACGCACGCACATGCGCACCTGCTGAACAGGGACGCACGCACACGCGCACCTGCTGAACAGGGACACACGCGCACCTGCTGAACAGGGACGCACGCACACGCGCACCTGCTGAACAGGGACGCACGCACACGCGCACCTGCTGAACAGGGACGCACGCACACGCGCACCTGCTGAACAGGGACGCACGCACACGCGCACCTGCTGAACAGGGACGCACGCACACGCGCACCTGCTGAACAGGGACGCACGCACACGCGCACCTGCTGAACAGGGACGCACGCACACGCGCACCTGCTGAACAGGGACGCACGCACACGCGCACCTGCTGAACAGGGACGCGCGCACACGCGCACCTGCTGAACAGGGACGCGCGCACACGCGCACCTGCTGAACAGGGACGCGCGCACACGCGCACCTGCTGAACAGGGACTTGCGCGCACGCACGCGCACCTGCTGAACAGACACATGCACACGCGCACCTGCCGAACAGGGACGCGCGCACACACACACACACACACACACACCAGTTCTGTAATTAATTAGTGTGTATTCTTACAGGTGTGCAGAACGACACTATGATACGGCCAAATTCAACTGTCGGGGTGAGTACAGGAAAATGTGTACAGAAATCCATTTGCTAAATTTGAGCAAACGCATTTTTTATATCTCATTAAAAATAAATAAACATAATGTATGTGTTGGAGCTCGGCTCTCACGAGCTTTAGTCTTTCTGACTGAATCAGGTTATTTATAGATTAGGAATAAAGCAGCTCAGGTTTGGGGCAGGCTGATTCGAGCTGACTTGAGGGGGACGTGGATGGAGGGAAGTGAACGAGCGCACGTTATGATTCGACACAGAGCTAAAGTCGTTCATTTCGAAACTCGAAAATTGGGGGAAAATCAGACGCCTACAGGATCAAAAGTCCGAGGAGAAACAGAGGGGAAGTGACCGAGGACACGCTAAACACAGCCATTATTTCATAGAAAGAAATTTAATTTCTTTGCCACTTTGAAACTAAGTCTAGGAGTTTTTCTTTTTTTGAATGACCAATGCCAGGTGTATTATTGTAGACACTTGAACACACAGGTCACTCTCTCTCACACACACACACACACACATTCTGTTTGGATTTTTCAGGGCTAATGTTGATTTAAAGGGAAATAAAGAGAGGAAGTTGATATGAGCCGCTTTGCCAAAGGCTTACCACAGCTTCATCATGCGGTTCAGACTCGTGTGAACGTTACAGTTTCTTTTTCCATCAGTTATGATACTAAATCAGGACAAGGACGTTTTTTTAGTTTTGTTTGTTTTTTAAAGCAGAAGCAACAGGATATAGACATGGCTTTAGGGCATCATAAATGTGCCCAGTCATGTTCTGAAATATCGAGAGGTTTTTTGTTATGAAAAAAGTTTTTTTTTTCCTAACGTAAAAGAGGGTGTTAGGTGGCACTCTTTTTCTATTTCCATGGACAGTTAAGTGGAGCTGTGTTTACAGCTCGACAAGGACATTTAATTGGACTTATGACTTTCTGTGTGTACAAACACAGCAGATGAATCGATTTATTGACCAAAGTATGTTTGACTCCGCTACAGTAGGTGGCGATATGCCCCATTTCAGCTAGCTACTATTGTATATCTGGGAAACCTTTTACATCACATACTATAGCAAACAACAACAAAAAAATTATTTAGTGATTTATTGCAATAATATGCTGCACTTTCTCTATAATCCTAATGGAGAACCCTAAAGTATCCACAGATGTGTGTGACACAAGCAAATGTGTGGCAAAAGCAAATTTGCCAAGTTTGCTACATTTCTGACAAAATCTAAAATAATTATGTTGGATGTTTAAAACATTGTAATACTTATAAAATCACAATACGAATAAAATCTGGTCCTACATATAGTGATACTGTAGCAGGTGATCCCTGCTAATTCCCATCATCAAAAACAAGTTAGTTAGTGCCGAACTGGTAGCATGCGGAGTAAAGCAAAGCTCCCATTCAATAATCAGTATGTACAGTATATTGTTGAGCTAGTGCAGGTTATGCAATGCTTATAAACACTTTCTGAATTGGTCTTTGTCAGATCATTTTGCCTAACACTAGTCTTCTGAGCATGTTTAGGCTATGCTATGCTAGGCTACATTGTTGTGTAGGTCAGGTATTCAACACATTTTGATGTAACCCCTTCATAAGTCAGGGAGTATCTGTGTTAAATTTCTTCTTTGTATAGTGTACGAGTGATACTGTGGCATGCAGGAAAACAGGTTCTTATATTCATGTTGTCAAAACAAAATGGAAATGATGGAAAGCTGATGATATAGGCTGAAGACATGAAACATATTTTAAAGTGATCAGTTTAAAGCGAAGCTGTGATGCTGTTAGCCATTTGGGTTTGGTAACATTTGTTGTAGATTATGGAAAAAGTTAATTAATGAAAAAGGTCTCAATACTCTGAAAGTGCTGAATTATTTATTTTATTTTATTTTTTGTTGAGACAATGACCGTTGTTAAAAGTTGCGCTATGTAAATAAAATTTAATTGAATTCCAACAGGGTTCTCTTTTAGGCCTGCTCGTCTGTTTGTCTACTTTTAAATACATTTATGTCTATAACTACACAAAGAATGCATTTGCTAAAATACATTGTCAAGATGATCGGCATCCATCCTTGAGAACGTTCAATAGAATGCCTGATGTCTTTCCCCCCCATCTAGTCGCTCAGTACCCGTTTGAAGACCACAACCCCCCTCAGCTGGAGCTCATTAAGCCATTTTGTGAGGATCTTGATCAGTGGCTCTCAGAGGACGAGAATCATGTTGCAGCCATTCACTGTAAAGCAGGAAAAGGCCGCACCGGGGTGATGATCTGCGCTTACCTGTTGCATCGTAGGAAATTCATGCAGGCACAGGAAGCTTTGGAGTTCTATGGAGAAGTGAGGACCAGGGACAAGAAGGTAAGATGGGAGCTGGTTCTTATTTATATTTTACATACATTTCGTGGTTGTTCAGAAGGTTGTCCAAAATGAGCACCCTGAGAGATTTTGTTGATCACCACACAAAGCCAGGTGGTTTAGCAAGGGTCTGTAAAAGGTTACTTATTACATCATGTTGAGGAAGAGGCTGCAACTGCTGTGGTTTATGTTAATTACTGTTTGGCGTCATATTTAAATATAACCTCAAACAGAAGAGGCTGTAGGTGGATCACACATGCTTGCACGCATATATGCTCTTCTACATAAACATAAGATCTTATGTGTAAGCTACCAAACCACAGGTTATGATGGTTAACTTGGCTGGTAATAATATTTGTTTCCAATTTTTACAAAATAATGAATCTAAAAGTAATAAATTATTATTTAAGAGTTCATTTGAATAAGTGGTTATGAATTTAAGAATGACATTAGGTAACCTTGGGTCTAGTATGAATAATAAAAAAAAAGGTTTTTACCTAATAAGAATAAAAATTTGAGTTACCTAGAATTAGATTAAAAAATTTAGGGACTAAAAAATATTAGTTACCTAAAATAACTATATTTGAGTTGCTCCAGAGTTTGAGTTCAGAATATCGGATGTCGTAAAAGTTTTAAGTTACTTAGTCATCAGAATTTGAGTTCCTTGCAAATCTGAGTTTCCTAAGAATAAGAACTTGAGGTAAAAATTAAGAATTTTAAATAATGCAGATTCTTTTTAAATATGTCAACCTGCCATCCGCGATTGATTGTACAGTTGGTAAAAGATACAGCAGCGGTAGCGTCAGAGCGGTGTACTGAGGGGCAGTAATGCAGCAGATGTCAGCTGCCAGTAAAGTAAAATAAGGCGACACTGATGGTCGCACAGGCTCTGCAGAGTCATGTTTTTATAGTTGGTTAAATTTTAATAAAATTCTGTTTACCATATTGCAATTTCATATTTCTTATAGGACAGTAACAAACTGGCACAATCATCAAAGAAAACAAAGAAAATGAGGAAATGATCCCTAATTACAATTACAATGAATCACAGGTGTGGAAGCTTCCCTTTAAAAGCCTATTAAATCTGTGTGTGTTTAATATGGCCAAACATTCAGGATCAGCGTTGTTATGGGTGATTTTCAGGTATCATTAGGTTTTGAAAAGGTGTCAAACAACTATGTGATAGTGACCACTATCCTTAAACAAGAAAAAATTAGTTTGCATTATCTGTCAGATTTTCCAAATACCTGGGAAACACTGATACAGATGCCTTGACTTTGATACTGGTTCCTGAACGATACCTTTTTCAATACTAACTTTATAAATTCAAGTATATGTTTTGACAGAGAAAAATAAGTGTTTAAATAAAGAAAAAAAATTATCTGTTAATAATAAATGGTGTTTGTGGAACCGTTGTATGAAAGCAATATCACACTTGAGGGTGTGCTGTTATACTGAATATCAGCGCAACTGTAATACCTTTAGTACTCTGGCTGTGTGAGAACCAGCACAGACTCGAAAGTGTGATGTTGCTTAATTGCGGTACATGTCTTTAGTACTTTAGAATGTTTACACTCTACAAAATTGTCATATCATATAAGCATATAAACTTATTTAAAAAGGTGATTTAACTTTTTCTGTTTTAACTCTTTCATGTTATGTTTCAGCAATTTGAAAGCAGTATTACAACATAAAAAATAGCTTGTTAACTACTACCCAAAGTTGACTGTTAACACTGTTGTGCGAAGCTCACACTTCATTAGACCTAGCTTTAAGTTCACCTTCATACTTAAGTTTTTAATTATGATCTAATCTTCTCTACATCAGAGAGAGAGCACAATTCAGAAAATGAATGATAATATACACCAACTGAACTGAGCCTTTGCCTCTTGTGTTCACCCCCTGAATGTTAACCACGCACACTTTTTTATTATAAACTCAACGGTTCGGTTCAGTGTTTACTGAAAAATGTGCATGTTCAATGAATGCTGCTGTTTCAGCCCGTTTATGCACAGCACAATATGTTTATATTAATACAGTGAAACCTCGGATTACGAGCATAATTCGTTCGGGAAGTGGGCTCGTGTTCCAAAATACTCGTAAACCAAATTTAATTTTCCCATAAGAAAAAATGGAAACTCAAATTATTCTTTCCACAGCCCAAAAAAATTAATGCATAAAAATAATTAACACAAAATATAAAGTAAAAATAAAACAAATTAACCTGCACTTTACCTTTTTTAAAAAGTAAAAAGAAATCCCGACAGATAAGTGTTTCCGTTTAAGCGTTTCACGCTCTGTGTGTGTGTGTGTGTGTGTGTGTGTGTGTGTGTGTGTGTGTGTGTGTGTGTTAGGGCTGCACAATATATCGAAAAAATATCGTTATCGCGATAATGGCATGCGCGATAACCATATCGCACGGAGTTGCGATAAATACTTTATTTGCCAAGCATTTGTGTGTCCAAATTTGACCAGTCAGATGGGCCCTTACTATGTTTATACCCGCTTATATCTTTTATATATATATAATTTATATCTTTACTTCATTCTGTTGCGAACTAAGCCCGGATGATCAGAAGACTTAGCGATTAGCCGTTAGCCGCGATTAGCCGTTAGCCCTTTATAGACGGTAAACCCAAACGCGGAAGCAAGCGAGTAGGCAGGATAACCACGCGAATTAGTTTACGGACTCTCACAGAAGGGGAGCAAGGGAAAAACACACATTTAACCCGCATCCTATAAACACACACTCGAATCAGAAAGGAAACAATCTGAACCGACATGGTGAACACAGTGACTAAGCTCTATGCGGTGGTTTGTTTACTCCGCTTATACTTCTGGGTCCTAGTGCCGGTCGCGTAGCGAGTGTGTGTGTGAGACAAATAGTATTTTTTTAATTTAATTTTTGTTTAATAATATTTATTTTTATAAAAAAACAGGCAAGCCAAAGAGAATATTTAGTTTAAAAGATGCTGTTGTTTTAAGACACTATTGATGAGTGTATGGTTACATGTAAATAAAAAGTAATGTTTGAAAGTAATTCATATTGTGTTGGCAGGTTTATAGTAACAGCAAACCAGAAGTCAGAATATCTGCTGAGGGTTTTAAGTCATTCATAGTGTTTTGAAGTCTAAATATTTGCAACTTCCTTGACATATAGTTTCTTTTTAGCCTGAATTAGATTTAATTACATCAGACGAATATCTATTACCTGTTTATTTTAGTATGATCATTACATATAAATAAATAATAATAATAATAAAAAAATGCATTTCTCTAGGGAAATATCACAAGAAATATCGTTATCGCAGTATTCAACAACAATATCGCATATTTTCCTAATATCGTGCAGCCCTAGTGTGTGTGTGTGTGGATCCCCTCCCGTCCCGAGAGAGAATGTATGATACCAAGTGTATCAACGCACGCGCACACATAATGGCGCTTTTCCACTGCATAGTACGGCACAACACGGTTCAGTTCTACTCACTTTTGGGGGGTTTTCCACTAGGAACAGTACATGGTACCTGGTCCTTTTTTTAGTATCACCTCAGCCGAGGTTCCAAGCGCGCCGAACTGTTACCAAAACGTGACGTGTAAACTCTGCTGGTCACTGATTAGCCGGAGAAAATCGTCATTACTGCGTCAACGAACAACAGAACCGATATATTTAGAACAGCCAGAGAAGGATCGCACGCACCTTTTTGTATTAAACGTCGGCCTCTTTTGAAACAAACTCCTTCGTCTCGCTGTTAAAAACATCCACATGCCGAGAATGAAGAACACCATGCCGTCAATATGCTCCACTGTTGTGTGTTTGTTTGTGGCGTGTTTACGATGACGTCACGGCAGTAGCGGCGCCGCGACTAAACGACACGTGAGTAATCCCGCCCACGTTAAAGCGTTACTACACTGCAGTGGAAGTGCAATCCGAGCCAAACTGCGCCGAACCGAAGTGAGTTGAACTGAACCATGTTGTGCCGTTCTATGCAGTGGAAAAGAGGCATAAGAGAGGCTGAGGGAGAAAATGGATTTTTAACCTTCTAGTAAACCTTTATTACTCAGTAAACCTTTCTTATTTGAATTTCACATAAACAGACATTAACGGAAAGACTGTTTTGTCTAAAAAATTAACAAGGAACATCGCTAAGACACTCGTGTGAGCGCTAAATAACGGAATCACTGCTGCAAAGTAAAACAAACAAACAAATGAACCGCACGTTATCTTTGAAAAGAGCAGAGATTCTGTGTGTGTCTGTTTCACTCACATACACACACTCTAAACACATGCTCGGGTCATACACTCACTCTCTCTTGAGCGCACGGTCTCTCTCTCTCTCTCTCTCTCTCTCTCACACACACACACACACACTCTCTCTCGGCGTGCGCGTTTAGAGTGTGTGTGTGTGTGTGTGCGTGCGCGCACACACTGCTCCTTAAAGAATCTGACCCCCAGGCACGGTGTAAAATTATGCGCCGCACACACTGGCTGAAACAGAGAGGGAGAGAGAAAATGGATTTTTAACTTCTAATGAGATTTTCTCTGCTTTACTCGCGCGCGCATATGTGTGTTTATAAAAATCGGTACACACATGCAGTACACGCGCTTACACAAAATAAAATATGTTTCACACACACACGCGGTCACAATGGTATAGTAAACAGTACACGCGAGCACGGATGTTGATTATACCAGTAAGAGACGAGCACTAAGACCCAGCAGGAGAGATGATTACCCACAATTCTGCAGCTCAATAGAGAGAAAAACCGTTGGCTTGGCACCAAAACAAGAAGTGCATGCGTGATACATGATACTCAGTGCTCGTAAACTAAAACAACGCTCGTTTTCCAAAACAAAATTTATTAAAAATCTTTGCTCGTCTTGCGGAACACTCGTAAACCGCGTTACTCGTAATCCGAGGTTTCACTGTAAATAAAAATAAAAGTCAGAAGCTTCACATTACCAGACACTTATACTTCCTGAAGCTTTAACTGAATTCATTTCAGTGTTTGATTTCTTTTGGTCTATTTGGCTGTAAGCTAAAGCTACACAAGGCTTCCAGTTTAGGTCACCACGCTGCTGGTCATACAGTAATGTTTAATGTAGTAAATAAGCTGACAAACTTTATCTGCTACAACCAGTCGCACCTCTGTCCTTAGTAATACAGGATGATGGGAATCCGCTGGTGGAGATTCTAAAAGAAGTTTTATACCATTTTGAATTTGAACGATGAGCGGAGGATAGCTGTGGGGTTGTTTTTCTTGCAGTTGAAGATGAACCACCTTTCTGCTTTTAAATTAATTACACACATTTTTAGATGTGTTATTTATGTTGTTGTGGTTTTGATCTGGACCACAATGTCCTGTTTGTATATAGTGCATCGTCATCAGATAAATTCATCACAGATGACAAAAAAAGAATGGCGTAGACATTTTTACGCAGACTATGTGACACAGTCACTCATCTTGTATACCGCTTTATGCTGTATTCAGGGTCGCGGGGACCTGGAGTCTATCCCAGGAGGCTTAGGGCACGAGGCAGGGTACACCCTGGACAGGGTGCCAATCCTATTCTGCCAATCCTATGCTGTATTCTAGTTTTGATCTAGACCAAACTAGAATACAGCAAGAAAGATTTAGTCAGCCCAGGATTTCAATCATGACAGCTGTGTTTTGATGTGTGTGTCAGGGTGTGACAATCCCGAGTCAGCGGAGGTACGTGTACTATTACAGCTACCTGCTGAAAAACCACCTGGATTACAAACCTGTGGCTCTCCTCTTCCATAAAATGGTGTTTGAGACGCTCCCCATGTTCAGCAGTGGCACTTGCAGTAAGTTCCAGCGATCTTGGATTCTCAAACACCAACACATTCTATTTTACCGAATATAGCTGCACTGAAATGTGTGATGTTACCAAACAGTCTCAGCAGCTTCAACCAATCACAGATTGATGTGTAAATTATTAAGTGTAACAGTATAGTGAACATTTATCTACTGGTTTTAGTTTCATTGTTCTCTTAGCTAAAACTAGTGCTTAATGCACAGGGGTTGCCATAGTAATGGCATAGTTTGTTCTCTTTATATTGTATTAGAATTATGGATTACGTGAGAGTAAGATTTAAGTTAACCCAGAATAAAAGTTTCAATTGACCCAGAATAAGAGCTTGGGTTATGTCAGAATAAGAACTTTTACGTGGAATATGAATTTGACCAGAATAAGAGTCTGATTTTTCAAAGAATAAGAATTTGAAGTACACATGAAAGAGTTTGCGTTACCCCAGAATGAGTGTTCAGGTACATAATAGTGTGAAATAACTATGTAAAAGAATTAGAGTCTATGGTTTGACCGTTTTTTTTCTGTTTTGCATAGAAATGAATTACCAGAAAATAAGCATTAGTTAGCACAATTTGTCACAATTCAGACGGAGTTATCTAATAACAGAGAGCAGTAGAGAGTGTCCCAGAGTTGGAAATTTCCAAGTTGTCGAGTATGTAGCGTAAGGATTTAATTTCATCAATGACATACGTTAGATTTGAGATCTTTTGATTAGTACTCACTGATTATAGAAATTCTGAATGTCAGCAGATAAGATTGATGCATTTGAACAATTAATTTTACTTTTTTTCTCAGACCCTCAGTTTGTTGTATACCAATTGAAAGTGAAGATCCACACTTCCAATCCGGCTCACACGAGGCGAGAGGACAGGCTCATTCATTTTGAGTTTCCTCAGCCTCTTCCAGTATGTGGAGACATCAAGGTTGAGTTTTATCATAAACAGAACAAGATGATGAAAAAGGTCAGTGACCGTTGACCTGTTGATCCAATCAGATCACTGAGTTCACCTGACATTGGATGAACGGTTTATAAAATGTGTGTTTGTTTCTGTAGGATAAGATGTTCCACTTCTGGGTAAACACGTTCTTCATCCCAGGGCCGGACGAGGGCGGGGAACGAGTGGAGAACGGCTCAGCAATGAATGACAGCGACAGCCACTCGTCTAATCAGAGCCAGAGTTCTCCCTCGGAGCGGGATAGAGGGATGGGTGGAGGAGAGAGAGAGCGGGACAGGGAGAGAGAAGGAGAAAGAGACTACTTGATTCTAGTGCTGACAAAGAACGACCTGGACAAAGCAAATAAAGACAAGGCAAACAGATACTTCTCTCCTAACTTTAAGGTGAGGACATGACACGAACATGTGGAACAATAGTCATGGATCAGGAGAGGGGTTACTGTATATTCACATCTCTCTTTACCTCCCTTTCTGTCTTTTGCTCTCACCCTTTCTCTTGGTTAATCTCTCTCTCTCTGTGTCTGTCTTTGTTTTTGTTTCTCTCCTTCCTTCTCTCTCTGTATATTCACCTCCATGTCTTTCTTTCTTATTCATTTGTCTGCGTGTTTCTTTCACTCCTTCTTTTTTCTTGCTTTTTGTCTTTTTACTTCCTTTCTCATTCACCTCCCTCTTCATGGATGCCTTTGTTTATTTATCTTTTTTATGTTTCTTTTCTTCCTTTTTCTTTGCTTTTGTCTTTTTTTTTCCTCGTTGTTTATTTCTTTGTTTTGCCTCTCTTCCTGTTTCTCCCTCTCTTGTTCTGTCTACCTCTTTTATTTATTCTCCTTCTTTAAATCTTTTTGTTTTCTTGTCTGTTCTTTATTCTTTTCTTTCGTTTCTTTGCCTATCTGTCTGTTTCTTGGGCATTTTCTTCCCCCTTTTATCTCTCTTGCTCTCAGGTGAAGCTGTTTTTCACTAAGACGGTGGATGAGTCGTCGAACTCGGAGGCGAGCACATCCACCTCCGTCACTCCGGACATTAGTGACAACGAGCCGGACCATTACCGTTACTCGGACACGACCGACTCGGACCCAGAGAACGAACCATTCGACGAAGAACAGCACACACAGATCACAAAAGTCTGAATGCTACACACACATATTCAACTACCTACAATAGAGACATGGACATTAAACAGCCAACCAACACCAGACGTTAAAAAAAAGGAGAAAACTTGAAAAATGTACTGAAGAGAAAAGGACCTGCCCACGTCGCCATCGCTAACCAAACCATCTCTCCTGCTCTCCTGACCAATCTCTGCTTTTATTATTATTATTATTATTATTATTATTATTATATGGATATTGACGGCATTGGCGGAGGCGAGTGGGCGGGTCCTGTAGCTACTCTGTATATATATCTATATAAATATAAATCTATATTAAAAAACCCAGTTTTGTGTCAGACGATAAAAACTTGGCAATCAGGCGAGGAGAGGAGGAGCAGGACGGGCGAAGACGAAACCACACTCGTTTATTTCTCCATCCTTTTTTTTTCCCTTGTCTTCACCTAGGCCAGTGCTGCAGTCGCCAGACGCTCTCTCCATCTCCTCCTCTCCCTCGCTCCCTTGTGAAAAACCCTACCCCTCCCTAACCCTTGCTCGCTGTCCTCTCCCCGGGCGTGTGCTGATACTTAAACAATTGACGTGGATTTTTAATAAGACACTGCTGAGGAACGAATGATCTTGCATCAAAATTGCCGTTTAAATTTTATTCCCCAAATGAATCAAAATGGGTTAAGTAATCAAGCTTATTATGGAATATAAACAAGGCATGAATTGTTTTTTTTTTTGTTTTTGTTTTTTTTCTTCTTCTTCTTCACATGTAAGTGGAAGCAGTTTTTCTGTCTATTGTCATCGGGGCGGAGTTTCTTTTTGACCCATTGGATCATTTGGGTCATTGTCCAGAAATCAAAGGAGCAAAATAAACAGGAAGAACGACAGTGAACCCAGGGATATTCGTGCATGCTGATGTCACTCTGAATCTTCAAGAATGTTGATGCTATGCAACCTGAAAAAGTATACTTGATGTATTCGCTAGGTGATTAGCTAGCTGTTGATTTGGCTAGCTCACAACGTAAGGGCGCAAAGTGATTTTGGGAACCAGATGGAGTAATTGGGAACGTCAAGATTTATGATGTCAGTTTCAGTAAATTAAAAAAAAATATATATATATATACTTTAATACAAAAATTACATTGTAAGTACTGCTAGCACATTTGGTTACAATTAGTATGTCTAAAGGTACGTCAGTTGTTTAAATGGACTTTCTGAACATAAGGGTGTGTGATATGACTGGGCTATATAAAGAAAAGACAAATGATCTGTCCTGTTGTATTCTGATGCATGAAGGTGACAGTTAGCTGACTGTTATTTTTCTAATTCGAATTCCAACTGCCGGCTGGTGATGTCACGCTGGCATCCTGGAACTCGTTTAAACTCCGCCTCCTTTCCGTCACCAAGATCAGTTGAAAGAACAAACCAGAAACCAAGAGTCACTTTTAGTTACCTCTAGATGACGTGACATTTTGTTTTTAGATGTCAGTGACCTGATGTCAGTGTAACAGTGTTTGAGTTTAACTCCGCCCCTTTTCTGAGGCAAACTTGCCTATTCAAACAGTCTTGGTGCAGGTTAGTAATGCTGTTCAGATTCAGCTCCTCATGACTGTTATTTTTTTTTATTTGAATTCCAACTGTTGTCTGATGTCACGTCCTGGTTGTAGATTAAACTCCATCTTCTTTTTGTTACTGAGCTCGCACACAATCATGCCACGTTGTGTAATTTTAGTGTTCTACATCTTTTGCACAGTGTATTTACCTGTTAAGTCTTATAAGATTTTGAAAAATAAATTGCCCCACACTCAATCAGCATCCGCCCATTTCCCTCACTGTGAACGCTTCTTGTGCTGTCTGCAAGCCCATTCTACTTGACCTCTGACCCTTACTTTCCCCTTGCATTGTGAACTATGAATTCTGGGATGCGTAGTTCCTTACCCCCCCCCCCCCCCTTTGCCGTTTCCTTGCTGTGTATAATGTTAAACTTTGCAGAAAGAAGAAAACCATGTAATTGTCCATGTTTTTTTTTTTTTTATCCTAAAATAAATATATATAAATTTATCTATATATAATACACAGAAGCGCAGGGAACCAGTGTTTGCAATAATGTCAACACTCAACATTTAAAGGACAAACTGGTGTGCATGTTATATTGGAGTTAGTGTACATGTTTAATAAAATGCTATACAATGTGTTTTTATTAAGAAAAAAAATGTCTGGTGAACTTTGTCTCTCTGCACAACACAAACAGGATGTCTAGCTAGGTACAGCTCTACACATTAGCCATTTAGCTAGCTGCTGATACTTTACCTTCACTAGCATCTCTACTGTTTAAGATTAAGATGCAGTTATTTGTCACATGGACCTTACAGCACAGTAAAGTGAATTTATTTTTTTTTCTTTTTCTCCACGCGTTGCAGTTAGGAAGCTGGGATCAGAGTGCAGGGTTAGAAAGGATATAGCGCTCTCTAGAGCAGACCAGGTTTAAGGTCTTGATTAAGGTGCTAAGGTGGCAGCTTGGTGGTGCTGGGCCTTAAACCCCTAACCATTCCGATCAGTAACCCAGAGCCTTAACCATTGAAGTGAGTTTCCACCAAGTGTGTGGTAAACAGAAGCTCAAGCCTCTTTACAGAGTTATGCTATGAGGCTTTAAGGTATTTGATCAGATTTGTTTGCTTGAGTTTTAAAGTTCTAAATTAAACCTGAGAAATCTGGTTCGTCATCAAATCAGTTTAGCTGCAGGGTTCATGTAAAAAAAAAAAAAAAAAAAGAATGAAAAAATTACAGTGTCTCTGTTAAATAATTCACTCGCAGGACAGTAACACTTAGCAAGTCGCACCGTTTGTGTGGGCCAGATGTGCAAAAGAGACCTTTAGCCCACCAGTCGCAGTCTTTCACTCCATCTCTATTTCTGATTCTCTTTTTTCATTCCCTCTCTCACTTTCTTATTCCTGCCCGCTCCTTCCTGTGTCTACATGTATCTATCTCTCCCTCTCATTTCTTACATTCACCTTTATTACTGTCTCGCCCATTTTCCTTCTTGTCACTCTGTTTCTCCCATTCTTATCTCTCTCTTTCGAAGCTTGGGTGTCTCTCCTTGTGTGTGTGTGTGTGTGTGTGTGTGTGTGTGTAGGATTAAAGCATGTTTCCTCAAATGAAATGAAATGAGCAGCCAACTTAGTTGGAAGTGTGTTTGTGTGTGTGTGTGTGTGTGTGTGTGTGTGTGTGAGAGAGAGAGAGACTGACTCAGGTCCTGATGGATATAACATTTGTGTATAACATTGAGTGTGTACTGATACATGGCCATGCTTAACACACACTGATTCAGTGTTTCATTCATCAAGACTCTCCCTATACAGGGGAAATAACATCTGTCTCCTTACTATGGAAGAGTACACACGCACCCCTTCTGTCCAATTATGCTTAGTCTGAGGAGCAGCTCTGAGTGAGTGTGTGTATGTCTCTCATACACACACACACACACGCAGTGGGGATGGGTTTCTTCAGAACTGTGTATTTTCCTTGCTAGTGGGCTAAAGGTCACTTACACTCACACACTTCACACTGTGGTCTGATCTATGACAGCAAATGCGCACATATACACACGCTGAGATCTACAAAGAAATATCTTTATCTGACATAATAAGCAGAACTAGCTGTTTAAACCACAGAGTTGTCTGATTTGTTATCTAAACCTCACACACACTTTGATGTGTGTTCTAGGGTGAGTATGTCATTCTGATGTAAAGTGATGCAAAGCAATCAGAACTGATGCACCGTGACACACACACACATGTTAACAGCACTGTGTTCTAGAAGCCTTAAACACTGCATGAACTCTCCAAAAGGTTTCTTCAACTTTCATGCCAAGCTTTTGTGCAAAGGTTCTAAAATGATGGTTTTGACGTTTCCTGCATCCCTGGTGTGAAGCTTTTCATATGCTCAGTGCAAATGTTTTGTGAATCTTTGACACTGTGCATCTCTTGTGCAGAACAGTGAGCTCTGGAATGCTAGTTATGAATCCTTGTTATGAGAGTTCTGCAGTTCCCTGCATGACTCCCTCCTAGAATTCTCTGTGTGGAGGATTTCTGAACCCCGAGCTGATGTTAGCATCCTCTCCGTCAGGCGTTCTTCATGTGCACAGAATCCTGGTTGTAACCCCATTATCTTTAGCATGAAGGTTCCAAGTTCCCTCACCGCACCCCTGACCACTGAATGTGAAGGTGGTTCTGTGGAGTGTAAAGCCTAGAACTCCAGCACGGATTCTTGGGGTTCTTTCTCGGCTACAGTTCCACAGTCGCTCTCCAGCTAAAGGCGAGGTCAGAACTCGCAGATCTTTACACACAGATCAAACATTTCATCTCTGAAATTATTCTTGAATTATTTAGTGTAATGGCTGTGTCCCAAATTTATTATAATGCAACAAATATTGTGCTACCTACCATTACTGCCGCTTTACTATGAGTCACATTACTAGTGAGATGTGCATGCATGGGCTCCTTACGTCCTTACATCTCATGCCATAATCCTAATGGCTTTTATAAAGACACTTTTTAGTCATTCACTGTAACATAAGTGAAGGGAATTTCCAGGGTCAAAACTAAGTGTTTTCATCAGGAAAAGGGGTAACCTCCTGTTCTGAAAAATTTAATCCAACACGAAAATGCTAAAACATGCAGTTCCTGAAAGGACCACTAGGCTTCAAAAGTGAGTCAATCCCCATGAAGCCCCAAGTTAAAACCTTATCACAGAAATGAACGCGTTTGGTTTCCATAGCTTCTATATATTTCCCATTCATGACAACTGTGCAGGGGTGAATTTTTATGTAACTCATTAGTTAAAATTATATTAAGCCATAAAATTATGCATAATTAGGGGCAAGGTTGATTTGCGTGACGGTTCCATTGCAGGCATCACTTAAAGTATGATGTGCCATTCGTCACTAAATAATAATCATAATAGTAAATTGCTGTGGTTAAACAGGAATAAAACACAACATTAAATAATTATATGGTCAGTGCAGATATTTTTCAGAAGTAAAATTGAGGAATCTTTAAATGAAAAAACTGGCATTTTTAATCGGGTACTTCTGATTCCCAACTATACAAAATCTAAATTCAGTTCTAAAAAGTAGAAAATGTCCCAGTTTCTATGTGCAAATATTCTTTAGGGCTGCCAATAATTTCAACACATTTGAAAAATAAATACATTAATTTAACTTTTGTTTACCTCCAGGTACTTACTGTCGTTAACTTTTTGAGTTAAAATTATTAATTTTCCACATTTCTGAGTGTTCGCTCCACTCAAGTTTCTTCATGTAGAGTTTAGTTTCAAATCATTTATGTTTGTTAAAGTGTGGTGTAGTGTATTAGCCGATTTGGGGGTCATTCTTTATTTGTGGTGGTGAGTGGTGTCCCTCTAATTTACAATGGTTGAAACAACTTGAGCTACCAATAAATCATAAAATGTTTGCATATTTGTATTCTGTCGGGTAAATACAATTTGTGCACTCATAATAGTTAAATTTTTGTTTTAAAATACATATTTATTTGAATTTGAGAGATTGCATTTGTAGCAAAATATGCATTTTCGAATCATACTTCAGAGAGGTATCATGGAATGTAATTGAAACAATAAAAATTGGTAACACAAATAAAGTGGTTATATTGTGCATTATTGATTTTATTAAAAGTACAGTTTTGTTAAATTGTTTAAAAAAATACATATTTTGTTATATCTAAGAAAAAAGTTGTCACTCAAATTAGTGTCTGTGGTGTTACGTCAATGAAAGTCGCTGGTTTAAGAAAAGGGAGAAACCTATTTGTATTACTTTCTATGTGTATAAAGGTCATTGCAGGTGCTGGTTGATCTGAGATGGTGAGTCCATTCTTTCTTATTAACTTCTTAAAATTATCTAAATTTCGGACAGTTTCTGTGTCGCACTTTATTAGTGTTTGTGGTATTATGTTGATCCTGGTAACACCACAGACTCTATAGTAACTCCACAGACAATATACAACCAGAAATGTTCCATTTTTAATAAAACACATAGGACATTCATAATCATACAATTGTCTCTATTATCTAATCTCTATTAGCTATTATTTTGCTTAGTAAACTTCTAATTGTTAAAACTTTTATGCAAGTCTGCTGTGTTATATTAAGTCTGTGGTGTTACTTCAAATTGTATCTGAAATTTTATGTATATTCAAATTTTAAAAAAGGGACTAATCTCCTTTGGCAGAAATAGGGGCCAAGTTGAATGATTAAACATATAAATGTAAGTTTTTTTTTAAACAAATGATCAATGAAACTAAATCATTAAAATAATTTCTTTATTTATCAATTATTACCTAAAGTTGCATACCCCTGCTCATTTTTTACTTCAAATACTGGTAACACTATACTGTAGACATTAGTGGTTGTATCACCAGTGTTTAATTAAGCATACTAGCAAGCATTACATGTTAGCTACTTGTTAGGTACTTGTAATAAATTGTACAAATAAATATTTTCCTAAATACATTTTTAAAAATGTAACTTAAAAAATTAATTCAATTCAATTCAGTTTTATTTGTATAGCGCTTTTAACAATTGACATTGTCTCAAAACAGCTTTACACAATCAAAAGAATTATTTAAGTTTGTATGGAATGTGAATGTGTATGAATCAAAAATTACATTTCTGGACAACTCTATTTGTATAATAAATAAAAGTATTTTACAAATTAAGTATTAAGTAAGTATAGCATACTTAGCGCTGTCACCACGCTCCTCTATGGTCTGTGGGTTCGATACTCATTCCATCTCTCTGTGTGTGTGGAGATTGCATGTTCTCCCCGTGTTTGGTGGGTTTCCTTCACCAGTACAAATTCCAGTACTGGAATAGATTTCAGGCCTCCTGCAACCATTCTATTACAAATCTATTAGTGTTACTATTAGCTAGTCAGTGACCTTGTGTTTATCTTTGTAACATTATTTCAGATCATTTGTCAGAAATCATTTAAATCATGTCTTTCATATTTTATTTTAAAAGCACATAGTGTTTACCCTGTCATCTAGTGATCACAGGTTTTAATCCATAAAATTGAAAGTGGGCGGATTGTGCTTTCCTCTGTCTGTGTGTGTTATACCACCCTCTAATGGTGTGTGAGCAGCAGTTCAAAAAGATGCGGTTGGCTAGTCTCATGTGTCTCATAATATTTATTTTAAATATTTATTTGTACAATTTATTACAAGTGACATTTCCATTTCCTGTTCACTCTATACACCTCAGACTTCACATACAACTCGGAGTCATGACACATGAACTCAGATGACACTGGCATTGTGGGGTGTATTAGGGATGGACAGGAGGCCAAGTGCAGAAGCCTGGTACTACGATATTTGTGGCGTTGTGCAATCTAAACCAGCTACAACTAGTAGCTACAACCACAAGTCATTGCCAGTGTGATTTTCTACGCTCCGGTGTGCTGGGGAGGTAGCCTAAAAAACAGGAATGCCATGCGATTGGACATAATGGTCAGGAGAGCTGGTTCTGTGGTTGGTCTGGAGCTGAACTCTCTCAAGGAAGTGGTAGAGAAGAGGACACTTAACAAAATACTGTCCATCATTATCTATCTATATATATATATATATATATATATATATATATATATATATATATATCAGTGGCGGCTGCTATAAGACTACAAGGGAAGCTCCGCTTCCTCTATTATGTCAGAAAATAAGTGCTCATATATGTCGTATTTATATTGGTTTTAATAAAAGTGCGCTAGAACACGTTCAACTTCATGACTAGCTCGTTCAGAATCAGGTACAGTATTTATTGTACATTGTTTGACGCGATTTTCTTGTCATACATTTCCGTGCAGCACAGCGCGTTAAACCCTCCTGAAGCCCAGCTTCACTGGGCCCCTATAGCGAGGCACAGAGGAGCTTTTTTCACTGCATAAAAACTGCTCGGTAATTGGATAAATGCACCAAAAAAAAAAAAGCTCAGCTTCTCTGGGAGTGAATGGAGCAGTGGGCAGGCCAGGACATTGGGCTGCTGCATGATGATTGAAGGAGCTGTTTAAAGGGCGGAACCCCTTTTTTAATTGAAAGTATGTCTTAAGTATACATCAGCGCTACAGAGATTCGAGTTGAGTCGCATGCGGATTTGCAGGTGATTTTTTATGATGAAAAATGTAATAATAATAAAAAAAATTATGATGAAGGCCAGGGTTTGACATTGGCACCCGCCCACCCGCGGGTGATATTCGGCTGTGGCGAGTAATAACTTTAGTCTCACTAGCCACTTTGGCAGGTAGTTTATTCTTTGGTATGACAATATATTTTTGTTGTAGTTTTCTCTAAAGGCCTCAGAAATAATAAATGCATTGCAACGTAATATTACGTGCATAAAACTCCCATTCGCACATGCATTTGTACTTCCTGTTTGGTGTGTGTGTGTGTGTGTGTGTGTGTGTGTATCATTTCCTTAAAGGGCTATTGCTTCTCAACAGGATGATAATGTTTGCCCCTTTCGCATAGGTTATTTACTGATTATATAAAAAAGTAATCAATATTAAAATCTATTTAGATTTCATGTTGAATGATAGAAAATTCATCAATTGATTGAATTACCTCACACTATAAAGAGTCAACACAACAAGATAGACCAGAGTCCATTGTCCTAACTCAGAATTCTGATATAATAATACATAATGAATAATAATACATGTACCTGATAATAGTCCACATAATAACTAAAATGATAAATGTTCTGAGTTGCTGTATTTTTAATATCAGAATGAGTTCAGTTGTACCGAATCTGTTATTTTTCAATTTCAGGTCGTAAGAAGCTTGAATTTAAGTTCAATAAACAGAATATACTGTTCATGTTTACATGTTTTTATATTGGGAGCTATCTTAACAGTACTGAATACTTGACTACTACTATAGTGATACAGTGTATGCTATCATTTATAAGTAAATCTAGATCTAACAAACATTAACATATCATTGTGAAGAAAAAACTGTGATTTTTTTGTAACAAAATTGTGGCTAGTAAAAAGGCTGAAGGGCTAATGACTCTGGAAGTCACATTGGCCAGTGAGCAGAAAAGTTAAGTGGATTACTGATAAACCCTCAGCCCAAATACAATCGTTCAAACCCCAAAGGTGATCTTTATACTTTAAAACCAATCTGTAGTGCGGAGCCTTTAAAGGGATGCAGAAAACATAAAAAGAAATTTGGTTAAAAAAAATGTAAATAAAAAATAAAAAACCTGCATGACAAATACACCCCAGATCATTTTTCAGTCACAAGACAAGCAGGTCCACTCGCACGTTTACACTGATGCAAATCTAATAATGAATAAATGTTGCCCTCAAGAAACATTTAGTTTAAGTCACATTTTATGCTCAGTGAAGATCTAGCCAATTGTAGACGAGACCAAAAAAAGTTCAATAAACAGAATATCCTATTCATGTTTGCATGTTTTTATATTGGGAGCTATCTTAACAGTACTGAATACTTGACTACTACTATAGTAATACAGTGTATGCTGTCATTTACAAGTAAATCTAGATCTAACAAACATTAACGTATCATTGTGAAGAAACAACTGCGATTTTCTGGTAACAAAATTGTGAGCAGAAAAGTTAATGTCATGCCCTGATGAAGGCCTAATATGAACTTCCCCTGTTTCAAAAGCTACAGTAGCAGCCGCCACTGGTATATATATATTCTATGTTGTAGCTGTCACTTGATAGAGAGAAAGTGAGAGAGAGAGAGAGAGAGAGAGAGAGAGAGAGAGGAACAGGAGGAAATTTACTAAGTTAGAAAATCAAACCCACTACTTCCCCTAAAACACTAATACAATAAAAAAGAGACTGACATAAAGGTGGAAAGGCGGTACAATGGCTTAGTGGTTAGCACTGGCATGTTACACTTTCAGGGTCCGTGTTCAATTCCTGGCCAGATTCAATTCTGTGCAGTTTCTGCGTGCATGGAGCTTGCATGTTCTTCTTGTTTGGTTGGCTTCCTCACCGGGGTGAAGTTAGTTTGATATTCAGACATTCGACGGACATTCGGAAGCGGTATTTTAGGGACCGTCGACAAATTTCTGTCCAAGTGAAAAGCGAAAGTACTTGTTACACTCTAAAAAATAAAACTGTGCTGTACTCAATTTTTTTGGTGAAACATTTTTACACTTAAAAATATCAATATCAATCTAAAAATTTTAAAAATCATGTAAAATATACTTCATGAATGAAGTACAAGTCAGTAAAAAAAATAAGTAGACCTGAATAACTTTTTGTAGTAGGTTACCCAAGTGAAAATGAGTAAAATAATTGAGTAGATATGATTGAAATGGAAGGTAGAAGAAACTGAAAATTTCACTATTATTTAACAAACAAATGTGCTACATTTACTTGTTTTAAATAAATTTAATTCATACTGGTCTATCACAGAATTTATATCTTACACTATTTTTTTTAATACTGTATATTTAGTTTTTAATCAAGTTTTTTTTTTTTCAATTTAGGTCTTTTTTCAATTTAGGTCAATTTAGGTATCTAATGACATATCTAATTATAAACAAAGACACAATACACACATTACCATTTTAATTAAACATTTATTTGCCAAATTTGACAAGACATGACGTCTAAACTCAATCTGGTTTACTTTGCAAATGACATGTAACATGATCATAAACAATGAGCTGAATTGATCTCATTATTAAACAGTCTGACAAACAATACTTCTGTCACAAGTATTATACAGATAATATGTGGAAAGTAGACTTTTGTATTAGAATCGAATCACAGTCACATTTTACATCTGAAAGACTGCAGACCTTCACACTTCAGTTTCCTTCAAACTGTGGAAAGTTGTATGGACAAATGTGTGTGCAGACATTCCCAGGTCTTAAAGAAGCAATGACAGTCTAAATGAAGACAGGACACTGAATATCATTGATCAACAGTACCATGCTTCACTCCATAATGATCGAAATTCCTTTTGTTGATGCGACAAATGTGCAGAGCTTACACCGCCATCCCATAAGCTGGCACCTAAAAAAGGAATTATAGTATACAAGTAAGTACAAGTGTGACTGTTACTATATGCATCATCACACTGATCTATAAGTGGTGTTCAAGTCAAAGCGGGACTTGTGATGAAAATTCTCTGAAACGAAGACGTAAAACTGATTTGATTTTACAGAGCCCATTGCTGGTAAAATTCCGGTGAACATTTCAGTGGAATGCTTTTACAAAAAACAGACTGCTTTGATCACCAAATGCGTTTTGCTCTTGCAGAACAATGCACAACCTCATATATAGAGACAGAAATATAGTGAGAAATAAAGGGAGCTTTTACTCTAATAAGTGTGTTCTGTTATTCTGCACAATTAAAAGTCCTGCTTTGACTTGAATGTCCCTTGTACATGTCTTTGTCCCTTGTATAAAAATGATACAAGAACTTTATTTACGCATTACTATCAACTATATAATGGAAAATCTTGTATATTCTAGTGGATTCAATATATTCTGGATTAAAAATAGGTAAAGTGAAATATTTCCAGCCTGGTTTCAATTTCTATCTTGGATTCAAAGGTTACACATTTAATACTTCTGAAACATTTAAAAAGTTGACATTTACCTCCAGTTTTATCTCCATTCAACTTCTCTTCTTTAGTGGTGTTGGTGCTGTGAAAGAGATATTGAAAATATATAACGTTTCACGAAAATGATTTAAAAATCAGTTTTAGTTTTTTTTACTTACATATTACAACATACATAACATATTTCACTTCAATATTTTAATTTTATATTATTTCTCCAAATTATAATTCTGAGAGAAATGTTGTAGGCCTACTTTTACTTCATTTATTTCATCAACTGCCATTTTAATAATGTTTAAGTACACGGTTATGTTTGTGAAGTACTTGTAGTACTTTTGTACTTCAAATACATTAGAAGTTTAGAATGGCATGTACTTATGACTTTAACTTGAGTAAAATGTTTGAAGTTCTATTGTTTTAAACAAAGCTATAGACCATTATACTGCTAATCAAACTGCCTGTCTGTAGTGCTGTACATCAAACTGCCTGTCTGTAGTGCTGTACATCATGACTGGAGCTGTGCTGGACTCAGAGCTGTTGCTCTCCCGGTGTCTATAAACAGTGCCAGAGTCCGGACACTGCACCTCATTTCTGCTGTTTAAATCTGCTTTGTTCTGCGTTTCCTCCTTAAAGTGTCGGAGTGACCCGAGCAGACTCGCGGTTCAGTGTGTGAGGTTGACCCGGTACACACGCGGTAATTATTTCAACACGCTAGTTTTATATCATCGCCACAGTGGCGGTTGGCTGCGCAAAATCACCGCATTCGGCGGGAGACATTCAAATATTGCGGCACAACCGCGGCCGGTTACACCGAGAAACCCGGACATGCACGCGCACGCGGCTCGGTGTTAAATCTCTCCTTTTACACCAGATTTTAAGTGTCTGTATTAACGCCGCTTTACCTGAGCAGTTCGGTGGTTGGAACAAACAATTAAAAAATGACACTGAACACCAGGACTGACCTGTTGCTAGCTATCGTTAGCTATGTAGCTCGGCTGTGACAGGATTCAGAACAGTAACTTACACACTATAAAGTTGTGTATACAGACAGACAGAGGCATTATTTCAGTAACTTGTGTTAGCTGTTTACTCACCAGGATTTATAAGGAATGTTCCAGGAGCTTCATGTCCATCCTCACAGCCTTCTGGTCTCTGATGTTACACCAGATTTCCCATGAGCACTTGCGCAGGGCAATTTACTAAATTATTTAAGTTTTTCTTGTTAAACATAAAGAATATTGAGTTGGAATGAGTGATAATTGTAGTTCTTTAAACTAATCAGCATTAATTACTCCATTACCAAATATTTTGATTGAAATGTATCAAAAATATTAAGTGGATGTTAAAAATATAATTCAGTTAGTCAAATACTAATTTCTATTTGTGAAATAAACTTAAATTATAGTGTAAATTGAAGACAAACAGAACAGTAGTTTTTTTAGGCATTTATTTTGATTTGTCTAACTCAAACAATCATGTATGTGACTTTTAGAGATTTTATTAAGGTAACATAACCTGTTTATTACTGTGAAATTTACAAGGCCACAGAATCATTTTTTAGAGTGTACTTAGCTGGCAACGTGCCCCAGTTATTCTAATTAGTTATTAAACATACAAATGCCATGAATACTGCTTTTGTTTATTATTAATTGTTGAATTAATAAATTCATTGAGTATTGTTAATTAATTTGCAAATATTATATATATTCTTTTTATTAAATCACTATTTTCCTCAATAGCTTTTTGGTCATGTAACCACGTGACCCCAAACTAGTACCAAAATAATCTCATTAAAGTTCCACACAAGGTACACCTGATTTTATCCCAAGATATGTCTTCATTCATTTTTATTTTATTTTTTATTTAAAAAAAAAAAAAAAGCTATTTCTTCAATAGCTTCTACCCCAAAGTGTGTGAATGAGTGTGTGTGTGTGTGTGTGTGTGTGTGTGGTTAATGACCTAAAAATGTAATTGTGCGATACTGCTCCCTGCAGGACAAAATATATAAACACACACACACACACACACACACACCCTGTACAGTAGAAAGATTTGTTGGAAAGTACAGGACTTTCCTCAGATGTCTGAGGTAAAATGGAGGCGAAGAAGCTGCTCGCGCTGCTCTGTGTTCTGGTGAGTAAATAAAATGAAATATTAAAGTTTTATGCCGTAATTTTGGATAAAACTGCGATGTTTTCTGCCCGGGTCGGATCTTTATCGTGTGTGTAATGGAGCTAATCTTTCTTTATCTCAGTATTCTACAGCTGTATATGTGAATAAGTATATTTACACACACAGATGAAACTGTTATAAAGCCTCGTGCGCGTCGTTTTCAGCGTTAATTACAGGTGGATTTACGCCGTTTCACGCTTTAATACGCGGCATGCGCGGAAACGTGAGAAACGACTTGAAAATCGTCGCTTGTCTGTTTAGATTCTGTGATTGAGTCTCTTAGTTTATAATGAAGCTCAAACGTGTTATTTTTAACAATATGTTTATATTTTAGTCGATGTTTTTCATTGTTAAGGGCGCGCGCGTTTACTGTAGTTTCACTTTCATTTTCGTTGCAGCTGTTTATTTCAGTTAAACGCGTCGTTTCTCCTTCACTTCATCTTGTTGTTTACTCAGATTACAAAACAGCCTCTTTACCCTCTACTCTTTAAGTAAGTTGTTATAAACATGGAAATGGTCCTTGAAGCCCTGACATGAGACGGTGACGGGTATGTTGCTTTCTCCGCTTAATTTAATTGTTTCCCGCGGCAGCGCAACAGCCCGTCAATTCATGCCCATGCAGTGATGAGAAACACAAACAAGTCGATGCATGTCCATACTTTTTATTTTCTGTGTTGTCAGGCGAGATTACAAACTTTCCGGGTGGATTCCGTACTTAAATCAAACCAAAAACTCTAAAGAAAAAGGCTCAGGCTCTATATTCCTGCTTGTATCACATTTTCGCGTCTTTCCGCATATCGGACTACATTACCCATACAGCATTGCGTTCACTGGACTACACTCCCGTAAACAGCTGCCGTAAAAATCAACCTCTCTCCTGCAACACTACCCCCACTCTGGATGGTGATTAACTGAACACCACTCCAGCACCGTTACCGGACTAATACAGAATACATTCCACACCTATTAAGGGGAGTGATATTACACATTAACCATGTCAACTGAAGGCAGAAATAGATACAACACATTATCTACCCATATATGTTTATACACTTATCTTTTACATTGTTTTCCCCCCCCTTTTTTTTCTTTCCACAGTTCGTGGCAGCTCCATTGTCGAGCATAAAGTCTATAGGAGCAACATGCTCAATGAAGACATTCACCAATATATTCCAGCCCCACTTGACGGGGTAACAGTCCATTAGATGGAAGGGTAGCACGGTGCTAAGAAGGGTTAAATGGTAGCTTTAGAAAGGGAAGTCTTTGTCCACAAGCGAGGGAATTTACTCCCAACTTAATTTGCGAGATGGTTGTTTGGATAAGGGTCCGGCTGACTTTTCACTATTAGCCTGTATAAAAGAAAAGGGATTAACAACAATCATGGCCTACAACTAAACAATTAAGCTCGATCAACATACATTCGGCTTGTTTTCTTCGTAACCAAAATAAAGAACACCCACCACGTATAACAAGGAACATATCTTAAGTGATATTTTCAACAGGGGACATGCATAAATTTTTTTTTTTTTTTTTTTTACAATAACAGATTATCAACAAAACAAATTTCCCCCTTTTTTTTTTTTTTAGTTCTCCTTTGTATGTATGTATATTCAAATAATTTGCAGTTATTGAGTCCAGTCTCCAAATCTTTGTGGCGGCCTCTTCAGTCGTTGCGGCCTACCCTTCCTTTGGCCGTATACAGTCCCTGTCAAATTATGCGGCACCGTGCTACCTTCTTCCCCTCGTACGTCCTCTGTGCTCCGCTCTGTTATTATCATGCTGGAGTCATCCATTCGGGGCAGGCTGTCCGGCCCGGTGGAATCACTGGTTTCCTCGGTAAAGAGACAAGACAGATCCAAGTCGAGTTCAGCCCCTTCAGTGTCCACGCTTGGAACAGGTACTTCCTGAGGTTGCCAGTCCTCCGAGTCTCTGAACACCCAGTTGTTCTCCAGGGGTTGCCGAGAATGATAGGGTTTGAGCTTGTCATGGTGAACGACCTTTACTTTAGTCCTCTGACTCTTCTGAATTCGGTACACTAAATCATCCAGAGTTCCAAGGATAAAATAAGGTCCCTCATAATTTGGAAGGAACTTCCTGATCTTGTTTTTCACTCGTTTGGTTCCTTTAACAAGGTACCACACAGCATCGCCAACCTTGTAGCATGTCCTGACTGCTCGTTTATCATACTGCTTTTTCGCCCGCTCCACTGATTGGCCTAGTGCGTCCCTTGCAATTTGGTGTGCCAATTCCAGCCTTTCTCTCATCTGAAGCACATATTGCGGAATTGATTCTATCGGGGTATCATGAGGTGGTCTCCCTGCAACAAGATCAATGGGCTCTGTTATCTCCCGGCCGAAAAGCATCATGTTTGGGGTGAATCCAGTAGAACTGTGTTTGGTTGCTCGGTATGCCATCACAGCGTAGGGAACCATAAGATCCCACTCCCAGTGACATCGCTCAGAGGTTGTGGCCAGGATTTTCTGTATAGTAGCATTAAACCTCTCCACTTGGCCATCTGACTGCGGCCGAAAAGGTGTTGTGCGGGTCTTATCAATGTCGAGCAGATCACACATTGTTTGAAAGACCTCAGATTCGAAGTTGGTGCCCTGGTCACTATGGAGGCTCAGTGGTGCTCCATAACGGCAGACCCATTCACCCACTATAATCCCCGCTACCGTCACAGCCTGGTCGTTGGGAAGAGGATACGCTTCCACCCACTTGGTGAAATAATCTTGCACTACAAGAATATAGCGATTGAAGTGTTCTGTTTCATTCATGGGGCCCATTAGATCAACAGCAATTCTTTCCATAGGCGCACCTACTCGCACGGTACCCATAGGTGCCTGAGGCCTCTTTGAGGGTCGAGCCTTCGCAGCACAGCTAGTGCAGGTGCGGCACCAAAGTGAAACATGTTCTCGCATTTTGTACCAGTAATATCTGGTTTGTAGCCGCGACAGCGTTCGTTCCACTCCGAAATGTCCACCCACGGGCCCCTCATGCATCTGATGCAGGACACCATCTCTGAAGACAGCTGGCAGAACAATCTGGGGGTAAAACTCAGGACCCTCGTTCAGGTAAAAGCGTCGCACCAGAATGCTATTCTTAAGGTACAGCCTTTGCCACTGACTCCAGTAAGCTTTTGTTGCTGGCCCGTATGGCGACACGTCTTCCCAGGCAGGTCGCTCTTTGCTTTCCGTCATCCACCTCTGAATGGGAGCGATATCAGTATCAGCTGCTTGGGCAGCCCGCAATTCTTCCTCAGTCCACCCCGAGAATGCAGGAGCAGCATAGGTGAGAGCAGGCTGTACTACCCCCACTCGACAAAGCTCAGGGGAACTAGCGACGGATCCGTCATTTACAGATTCAGCATTGACATCACACTGAACAGACTGGTGACGGAGCTGGGGGCTACTCGAGATGGAACTCTTGAGGTTGCATGGGCAAGTTGAACGACATGGCCTCCGGGAGAGCACATCAGCATTCTCATGACAGCGCCCTGGGCGATGAACAACCTGGAAGTCATACTCCCCTAGCTTCTCAAGCCACCTAGCCAGTTGTCCCTCTGGTTCTCGCATCCGTATTAGCCACTGTAGGCTACTATGGTCTGTGCGAACAGTGAAAGGTCTGCTTAGGAGGTACTGACGGAAATGTCTTGTGAATTCTACTACTGCTAGAAGCTCTCTTCGGGTGGTGCAATAGTTTTGCTCTGTTGGTGTCAGACTCCGGCTTCCATATGCCAAGACACGTTCCTCTCCTTGCTGCAGTTGGGATAGCACAGCTCCAATTCCGAAGTTACTGGCGTCTGTATCCAATATGAGATCTCCACTGTCCATTGGATAGCCAAGAATGGGAGTAGATATGAGCAGTTCCTTTAACTTGTCAAAGGCCTGTTGGCTCTCAGGTGTCCAGTGAAATCGGGCATGTTTCCGTAACAAGTTGTGGAGGGGCTTGGCTACTGAGGCAAAGTCTTTGACAAACCGTCTGTAGTAAGATGCGAGACCCACAAACTGCCGTACTTCGTTAACGCTTGTGGGTTGTGGCCACTCATGGATTTTTCGTGCCTTCTCAGGATCGGTAGCTATACCACGCTCCGAGACAATGTGCCCCAAATAGACCACCTGTCGGCGGAAGAGACAACACTTGGCGGGTTTTAACTTCAAGTTAGCCTGGCGCAGCCGTTCAAACACTTGGGTCAGACGCTGTAGCATTTCTTTGACATTTCGGCCCAGGACAATGATGTCATCTAAATATACCAGGCAGATCTCCCACTGCAGTCCGGCCAAGACACGGTCCATTAGACGCTGGAACGTTGCCGGGGCGTTGCAAAGCCCAAAGGGCATGACGTTCCACGCAAAGAGCCCTTTCCTGCTACAGAAGGCAGCTGCCTGTCTCGCTTGTGGGGTCAACTCCACCTGCCAGTATCCTGAGGCAAGGTCTAAGGTGCTGAACCACTTTGCAGCAGCAAGAGTATCTAGGGTGTCTTGGATCCTTGGAAGTGGGTAGGCATCCTTTATGGTGCGTTCGTTCAGGACCCGATAATCCACACATAATCTGTAAGTTTGGTCTTTTTTTCGCACCATAACGATTGGTGAGGCCCAACAGCTGTTACTTGGGGAGGCTAAACCAGCATCGAGATTCTGCTGGATCTGATCATCCGCACTCTGCTGTTTTTCGAATGCCATTCTACGGGGTTGTTGTTTCACAGGTGGACCAGGTTGGGTTCGAATGTCATGCTGGACCAGGTTGGTGCGTCCAAGGTCGGTGGGGCCAGTGGAAAACACATCACTGTTAGCACAAAGAAGTTCGGCCAGCTCACGCCGTTCTGCCTCCCTCAGGTCCGTTATACTCTCTGCATACAGCGGCTGTAAGTGATGGGGAACAGCAGTGAGGCATGTGTCAGATGGGGGCAGCTCAGCGGGGTGGGCCTGAACCACATCGGCTGGTTGGAGGATTCCAGCAATTACTCCCTTTTTCACTTTTACCACAGTAGTACCGGGGTTATACAGTCTGACGGGAACACGATTACTTGGCTGAGTACCGATTATAATTCGTGCCACCATCACCTGGTGTTTCTCCATGAAGCCCTTGGTTGGACTCAACACCATGTCGCCTTGTACTTCTTCTCGGAAGTGTGCGTTGCCCGGAACAATGTATTCACGCCCTGCCTCGAGGACAGTGGTGCGGGCTATGCGGACCACGTGCACGCGAGGTTTGTTCATCGGGTTAAAATATGAAATTTGTTCCCCGAACAGTACAATTTTCTGTCTGCCAAAGTCAAGACGTGCCCGTGCTTGCTCCAAGAAGGGATGCCCCAGTATGGCCTCAGTGCCCTCAGCTACATCTGCTACAATAAAGTTAACACTGACTGTTTGGGTTCCTACTTGAACTGGAACATCAACTTCCCCAAGGACACCGACATTTATTGAACTTATTCCTTGCAGGGCCTGCACCGTTGATAGTTTGAGTGGGGGCCTTACATCGGCCTTGATGGACTCGTAACAGAGCCGAGGTAACCCGCTCCGCCTGGCCCCACTGTCCAGCAGTGCACATACTTCCATGTCATATAGCAGCAGGTGGATGCACATTTCTGGCCCGCCTCCCCTAACTCTGAGGACAGTGGAAGCAGGCTGAGTCTCTGGAGGTAGGGAAAGTGCTGGAGTTTCATGTTCTAGGTTGAGCCTAGGAGACGGACAGTTTCGCTTCATATGACCAATGCCTCGGCAGTTGTGACAGATAATTTCATCCCATTTAATTTTGTTTCTCCTGAATTTTTGTGATCGCTGTCTGAACTCTGCTTTTGAGTTTTTATGTTGCCACTCGTGGGTTAACTGCACTGAATTTCCCTCGTCACTCCCACCCTGGTCTGGACATTCACGTACCGTTGCTGTTCTGGTCTTCCGTTCCCCCGGTCGTATGGCAGATTGCATAAGCCGTGTTACACTCGTGGCTGTTCGGCGTGTGATGTCGTACCTGTGCGCGATCTCATAGGCGCGAGCCAAAGTGCGTGGACGCTCCTCCAACAGTCGTTGCACAATGTCGGCATCTCCCATAGCATTAGTGAACACTTCGATGCTAACAGAGTCCTGCTCCTTCTCAGAACGATCTGCATAAGCAATGGAAACTTTTTCATATATGTCGTCCCTTAGCACATGGAGCGGCTCGTCAGCTCTGCGAACCCTTTGTCTTAGCTCAATACCAATAGCGGCCGCGTGTTCAGACGAGGGACCATATGCAGCCTCCACTTCCTCTACAATGCGGGCGTAATCCCAACGACTAGATCTGGGGTTTTTATGGATCACAGCCCCCGCTGCACCTGTCAGACAAATCCTCAACTGTACAGTCTTTGTCCTTTCAGACCAGTGGTTGGCTCTGGCACAATCTTCAAAACGGTTCAGAAACTCTCTCCATGAAGTAGAACCATCAAACTGACCTGGTCTCAATGTGGGAATTCTTTCTCTGTGGCCCCCGCACTCATCTCCACTGTCTGATGACAAATCACAGAATGTCTGTCGTAATTTCCTACCCCATTGTCTGGGTTTAATAGGCTCTGGGAAACAACGTTCATCAGTACTAGAATAGACAGCATTTATATTACCCTCGTCCTCACGGAAGCTATACTGAGTGGCACAGTCATTATGTTCACAGGGCTGGCGTTTCGATATGGGTGTCTCCTGAAACATCTGGTTAGCCGTTAACCCTTTGTATATTGATTGTGAGTAGTTTAAATTTACAGGAGTATGCTGCATATAGTTGTGTGTATCAATGCCACTATCGTGTGCATGCTCATCTTCCCTTCCACTAATAAATGGATTGTTTGATTTTACTGTTTGCTGTGATGTGTGAGGCTCATAACAACATGTAGATCTGTTCATTGAAACTGATGCTGGACATGGAGTAGAAATGCATTTAAATGGATTGCTATTATTATCAGTCTTTAAAACTTGTGCATCCATTTCCTTTAGCCAGTCAACAAATGAAATATGAGTTCGTCTTTCATCCACCATCTTTGTTTTTCTCTCCGACAAAGTCTGGTTCTCTTTTTAACAGTTTAATTAGTCCGTACAACTCACCACGTGCGACGAGCAAATCCCGGACTCGAGCCCCCAGTGTTGCTTTCTCCGCTTAATTTAATTGTTTCCCGCGGCAGCGCAACAGCCCGTCAATTCATGCCCATGCAGTGATGAGAAACACAAACAAGTCGATGCATGTCCATACTTTTTATTTTCTGTGTTGTCAGGCGAGATTACAAACTTTCCGGGTGGATTCCGTACTTAAATCAAACCAAAAACTCTAAAGAAAAAGGCTCAGGCTCTATATTCCTGCTTGTATCACATTTTCGCGTCTTTCCGCATATCGGACTACATTACCCATACAGCATTGCGTGCACTGGACTACACTCCCGTAAACAGCTGCCGTAAAAATCAACCTCTCTCCTGCAACAGGTAGGGCCAGAGGTAGCTCAGTGGTTAAGGCATTGGACTACGGTTCGGAAGATCCCAGGTTCAAACCCCACAACCACCAAGTTGCCACTGTTGGGCCCTTGAGCAAGGCACTTAACCCTCAACTGCTCAGATGTGTAATGAGATAAAAATGTAAGTCGCTCTGGATAAGAGCGTCTGCCAAATGCCTAAATGTAAATGTGACGTCATCAGACCATCATGGCGCCTCAGGTTTATCTGATTACTACACTTTTCAATGCCCTAATGTAAATTATATTTGCATACAAACTTCACATCCTTTTGTATGTGCTGCACCATCTCCATGTTACAGTGATTACATCTGCAAATTACAGATCATTTATCACATCTAATCCGATGGAAATGTGGGTTCTACTTCAAAAGCGTGACATTTTCTCATCATCTTCATTTGCATGGATCGAGCGCAGAGCTCAACACACACCAAGTTTAAGCTTCTTTTTTTTTTATTATATACCAACGGATGTGCTGTCAGGGGCGTAGCAAGCTTTTCAAAAGTGTGTGTGTGTGGGGGGGGGGGGATGAATGTGGTTTGTTTGTTAACAATAAAAATGATGAATACAAGGACAGAAGGGTACAAAAGGTATTAACATACAAGATATAAAAAGCTTTCAATTTAAATGAGTAATAGTGATACTAGAGTGATACTAAAAACACACTCAGAACACACTTGCTAGACTTGCTAAAGATTTAGAATCAGAAATGCTTTAATAATCTCAGGGAGAAATTATTTTGTTACTCCAAATATACAGACAACATTTCATACAAACAACATACTGTATATTCAGAACAAAAATATAAACAACTATGTACATATATAAATGCAACCAACAACTCCAACTGACCAAATAATATATGACCAACTATATCGCTCATTTAAAAAAGAACCAAAAGTGCACTTTCTGCTCTCCTTACAAGAGACAAACTGTTCAGCAACCTTTTTGCAGTTTACCCTGTCCAGCTTGTCTTTAAGTACATGGCACACAGCAACACTGTTGAGGCGAGTTTGGGTCATCGTGCTGCGTAGCCATGTTTTCAGCCTCCAGAGGCTTCTGAAACTCCTTTCTGACTCTGCTGATGACACAGGCACAACTAGGAGGAGTCGGACAAGTTTCGACTTGGTCAAAGAGACCACGGACCTCTGGGGTCGTTCCTTGAAGAACTGCAACAACTTCAGTACTAGACTGGAAGCTGAACTTCATTCTGAACAATGTAAGCTGAACTTTGAGGATGTCTGGATTGATTTCTGGGTACTGTTGGACAACAACATGTATTTTTCCAGTTAATAGAACTTGTTGCAGGTGGCTTAAAATTGGCATGGGTCTGACAGGACTGTGACTGCTACATTTTGCTTACTTGCAGATAAGCAAGTAAGCAATGAAGATATAAAACAAAAAAAAGTCCTCACAAAAAGCTTTTTCTAAATAATAATAATAATATAAACAAAAATATAATAATATAAATAGTATAAATAATTTAACAATTTACTGTTTTTAAACATTAAAATAATATACACATTAAAATAATATTCTTCCATAGTCAACAGGTATGCAAACTGAAATTATTTCTCACTTTTTCCTCCTCAACAGATACAATCAAACACAACAGGCGAGTCAGCTAATGAACAAACAATGCTCAAAATATCAAAATCAATTGCACTGGCAATAAACCCATAAATACATTGCTTAACATTGTCAATTTGTCCCTCCTCATCAATTTCCTGCCTTCTTCATCACAGTTACTTTATGCATCGCCACACACATAACCGAATTTAGCTAAGTTAGCTACTGAACACTATCCCAATTAGCAACTGCCAAAAAAACGAAATATAATACATTCAACATGTCAACAAAACATAAACAGAACATCTTCCCAAACATATATCAAGCTTATTAAAACCTCAAAAGCATAAACATTCAAAGTACCTGGAAAACGGAGATGTAAATAATCATAACAACCATAAGTTCCCGCCTCCTCTGCATGAGCTGACCGATAAATCTAACACACCAAGAGAGGAAAGACTGACAGGCAGAACAGCTAATCATCAGCCGGTGTCATGTTTGAGAGGGAGGCGAGAGGAGAGCTGAAGCGAGCGTAGACACAGAGCGGCCAGAGAAACGGAGGACCGAATGCGAAGGCGTTTGTTCAAAACTGCGGGAAAACTGTAGAAAAAGTGTGGGTGTTGAACCCTCTCACCGGGAAAAGTGTGGGTGTTAAAACACCCACATCCCCCACGGGTGCGACGCCCCTGTGTGCTGTGGTGTCTGTGGGGTGCGGCCATGTTTGTAAGGTGCATCCCATTGGGCTTGATCAAATTGGGATAAGGGGAGTTTGAAGACTTCGGCTCTTTGCCTGCATGGCCCTGTGCCCAGTGTACAGTGGACTGTGTGAAGTGGACTGTGGTGCACTTGGTGTTCAGGCGCCTTTCTATCATCACCAGCATTGAGTTTTTTTCAATGATTTGTTCTGCATTAGCTTTTCTGTGGGATCGGAACAGACAGGCTGGTCTGTGATCCCTGTGAGCGAGGGTGACCATTAGGTGCCATTATCCTGTCACCAGTTTACATGGGTATAACTGATAATTATTGTTAATGTTATGGCTAACCTGTGTATACTTGTAATATGTTCACAGTTTTTTAAATTCATGAACATGGAATCCATGGATGTATATGGTGCCCAGACAACACATCTGTTTAAACATAAATAATATGCAAGAATGGAAATTAAAATACGTACTCTTACGAAATCTTTCAGATGATTCTGAAATCATCTTTCAGATGACAAATTTCCTCAGATTTGTGTGATTCCATATTTTTTTCCTCTGTTTGAGTTGTCAAAACAGTTGTCATTGACTATAGTTATCTTTCTTTGTTTTTTTTTAAAGTGTTTTATACAGCCAGAAGTTTGGATTGTTGAGTGAAAATAGTTTTGTGGCATGTATGTGCTTGGGTTTTTTTTCTACACAATTAAACATTTGAATGAACATCTTCTGAGAGGGGTGATTCCATCATTTTTGCCAGGGGTTGTAGTTAGTGATAGTGATGGGTCGTTTATGAACAATTTGTTATTTTTGATCGAGTCTTTAACGTGACAGAACGAGTAGTCTCAGAGAGTGATTCGTTAATTTTCTACTACGCAAGCTCATGCACATTACAAGTTGAGAATTTAATGTAGAGTTTTGTATCTCCTTTTTCCCCTATAGTTGGGTGACTTCTGCCTGACAGAGAGTGAGAGGAGAAATAGGATGAGACGCTGGAGACGTGAGACATGCCCTTATGGGAATTACTCAACTAACGGATTAATCTGTTGCCTCTGTGGTAAAGGTAAAAGCACGCTTGGACAGTCAATAATAGTTTTTTCAAACCAGAAGCTTTGTGACCTCTGTTTGTAATTTTAAAAAGAAAAAAAAATATTTAAAGAAATATAAAATACAGAAGGGCAAAGTTACTCCTTCATTCTTTAAAATTAACCTTACATAGAGTTGTAAAATTGTAAACTGCGCTGATTTAATATATTTTATTTAATATTTTATGTTTTATGTTATATTATATGTTTTTTTAAATGCAGGTGAATACTTAATCAAAGACTGCACTAAAACTCTCAGTAAACCTGAGTGTGATTCATGTGAACCAGGAACATATGCGGATCATCCAAATAATGATAAGTGTGAACTTTGCAAGGAGTGTAATGACAAAGGTACGTTCCTGCTTGGGTTTAGATTTTTGGCTTGTGAGTTATAAAAGTTGTTACAACAATGTTAATTTATAATAATACACTAATATACAATAAAACACTGTAAATGGAAAATGTCATTTAATGTTGTGGTGCTTGGATTTAAATTGTTGTTATTTTTAACTGCTCATTGTAATTCTAATTCTTTTGATAAAAAGAGGTAGTCATGGTCATTTTTTTAATCATTAATCTGACAAAGGAACCCAAAACGAATTTCACTGCTTAATAAAATTGAAAATGTCATACCTTCTGCCCTTGAATTTCCCTTGTAATGATCCTTGGTAAGCTCAAACTGATGTCACAAATGTTAAAAATCTAATTCTGTTTGTTCACATTGCTCTGCTTTTGGTCCTTTACTGCAGCTCACATGGAGGTCGAACAAATATGTACGCTCACTTCTAACACTGTGTGCCGCTGTAAGGACGGCTATTACTGCGGAGATGAGATGATGAAAGGAGAAGATTGTATGAGGTGTTACGAATGGGACACGTATGTATAGCATGGATATCAATCTAAATACACATAACACACACTGCTGGGGATTCGCTATCAATACTGTAACATCTTTAGCTGCAGAAAGATGAGGAATAAAACATTGAGTGTGCAAAAATGTAAAAGAAGGCTGTACGTCTGTGAATGACAATCCCGGCCAAATCTATGAACATTCAGCAAGTAGAACGCCAGATCCTTGAAAATCAATGCCACCACCTCGCAAAAGAGACACACCTGTTGTGGGAACTTTACAAACAAACATTCACCAACATTGCACAGGAACTCGACTGGGAGTTATTGCCACATCCCCTGTTCAGTCCAGACCTCGTTTCATGCCATTTTCACATGTTTGCGCCATTAAAGGAGTTCCTGGTAGGCCAGTATTTCAGTCATGAAGCAGGCAGTCTGGTCGGGCATTTACACTGGAAGGATTCAATATTAAGCCAAATTGAGGCAGAGTCATCTAAACCAATCTGCCATCACCCGAAGATGAATATGAAGTTGATACTATCTAATGCTTGGAAGATCTAAGCCCCCATCAGAACCGATTATTTGCCATCTTTAAACAGGGTTTCCATTTACTCTAAATAAAGGAACTCAGCCAGCCTTCAAGCACTTTAAACCTTCTTAGATAACAAAATAGGCAAAATTTGTAAAGGAAGGACCTGTCCTGGTTGGAAAGGATTGTCCTTATTAAAATGAATATTCTACCCAGGTTACATATTAATTTTAATAATCCTTCCCAACCAGAACATTTTAAGGATCTGGCATTCCACACGCTGAATGTCCACAGAAACGACTGCAGTGGGGTCTGAGCTATCTCGGCTGGGATTGTCATTACAGACGTACAGCCTTCTTTAAAATTTGTGTGAGCTCTGTTTGCAATATTAAAAAGAAATATAAAAAGAAAAAAGGACAGGACAGAGGTAGGGAAGCCCAGTGTTCTAAGTCTGCTTTAATGGTATCAAAAAGAGAAGGGACGTTGGTATTGAACATTTGACTATATTTGAGTATTATACAGTATATATATGTCTATCCCAGAGTATCCTTATAACTACCCTTTTTTTTCTTCCTCCTCTCTATTTGTCTCATAGGTGTACCTTTGGAATTAAGGTGGAGGGCAATCACACACACAACAGACAGTGTAAAGGAGGTTCGTACCTCAAACTTATTGGGATATCTTGATGTCTGAGAACTGTTCAGAATGTTCTGTTCAATATTTATCTGTTTAACAAGTATTGTATAACAAGTAAACTGTGCTGCTGAGTTCCAATTCAGGGGGGTTGCGACTGATTTGGCCTGCTGCCAGCCAGTGTTTATTTATTTTTTTAATAATTAATATAGATATTTTTAAATATATTATTGCCCACCCTGTGTACTGAAGTGATGATTTCCGAAATTGCCATTCAATTAGTTCAATTAGTAAAAATATTAATCTGTTCATTAATCTAATTCTGTTAGTCTTGACTGGCATTGTTACGTTATGTTCGCTCTACATCTCCCCAGATCGGTAAAGCGTTTAAACAGAAAGGAAAAGGGCGTGCAAGAAGAAAGCACTTCAAGAAGAAGCAGCGAAATGTTGCACAGTTTAAGATTTATTCAGGACTTCAAGTACAGTCAGTTTCATCTGTAAATGACTGTAGTTTTTTTTCTGCAAGTTTTTTTCATTTGAACTGCAAATAAATATTAGATGTAGCACCATACTATCATCACTTAAAATACTATTGAATATGCTAAAATACATTAATATTATTTATTGTAAAGTTACATGAGTATTTTTGTCAGACACAAAAAAATCACTTTCTTTTACATAGGTAGGAAGCGAGCAGGGAGACAGGAGCTATAGTGTAGACATGGACAAGAATGAGTTGAAAAAAAATCTGATTTTTCACTCCGATTTTTCTAAAAATATTTAGTTATGATGTAGTCATTATTATTCACATTTTTACCTCTGAACAGATTGTCTGCTCATTTGTGAGGTTTAAAACTTTATTTCCTCTCATTTTTAAGTTAAGGTGCAGACAGTCAGCGTAGCACTAGCTCTGGTTAAGTAAACACACATCAGATAAGGAAAATAAGAAAAAAACATTTATTATAACATATTGGGTGAAATTTATTGTTTTACTGATTTGGGTATCTAAGACATTTAAAGATAATTACATATTAATTTAGATTCTGAATAATCAAATTACAATGAGGCGGGTGTTTTGCACCAAGGTGGAGACAGTTCTGTTTGTAACATTAGAGCATATACTGTGTATGTACAGTGAAACCTCGGATTGCGAGTAACGCGGTTTGCGAGTGTTCCGCAAGTCTAGCAAAGATTTTTAATAAGTCTTGGTTTACGAGTACCGAGTATTTTGTATCACGCATGCGCTTCTTGTTTTCATGCCGAGTGTCACGTGATCACAAATAAGCTAACGTTTTTTCTCTCTCTTGCGCTGCAGAATTGTATGCGAGAGAGAGTGTGTGTGTGAACCGGCACGATGTCAAATTACCTGCACACATACACATAACGCATACAGAAGGACAGAGAGAGAAAATGGATTTTTAACCCTAAGGCCTTGTTCACACAGGCGTTAAAATCAAGCGTTTTTCTGGCGTTCGTAGCGTCCGTGGCGCGTATCAAGCGCTAAGGGTTTTCTACACATAGGAGTCAATGAGAGAGTTCACACGGGCTTTGGTAACGTGCGTTTGTCTGGCTGCGCGTTTATACAGCGTTAAAAAAACGTTGCATGCAGCTTTTTCTTGGCGTTCAAAGCCCAACGAACGCAAGGAAAATGCTTCTAGTGCGTTTTCTTCAAGTTCATTTTACGTTTCGGAGGACCGGATATATCCCATGATCCTACATGCTATACATAGGGAAATGTGGAACAAAAGGTAAAATAAAATGTCGGGGGCAATTTTTCTCTCCCTAATCGCAGTTTTTTCTTCACCATGATATGTTAATGTTTGTTATATCTAGATTTACTTATAAATGACAGCATACACTGTATCACTATAGTAGTAGTCAAGTATTCAGTACTGTTAAGATAGCTCCCAATATAAAAACATGCAAACATGAAAAGTATATTCTGTTTACCGAACTTAAATTCAAGCCTCTTACCACATGAAATTGAAAAATAACAGATTCAGTACAACTGAACTCATTCTGATATTAAAAATACAGCAACTCAGAACATTTATCATTTTAGTTATTATGTGGACTATTATCAGGTATTATTATTCATTATATATTATTATATCAGAATTCTGAGTTAGGACAATGGACTCTGGTCTATCTTGTTGTGTTGACTCTTTATAGTGTAAGGTAATTCAATCAATTGATGAATTTTCTATCATTCAACATGAAATCTAAATAGATTTTAATAGTGATTACTTTTTTTAAATATAATCAGTAAATAACGTATGCGAAAGGGGCAAACATTCTCATCCTGTTGAGAAGCAATAGCCCTTTAAGGAAATGATACACACACACCAAACAGGAAGTAAAAGTACGGTCGCAGGGGCGGGGCGGGGCGGGTTGTAAAAATAGATACAGTCGTGCGGGGCAGACTGGGGCGGGCCAAATAATTTCATAAAAGCAGGACCCGCGGGTTGGAAAAATACCCGATCACTAGTGTGTGTGTGTGCGCGCGCGTTCAATGCATGTGTGAGCATGTAAAGAGAGAGGTATTAAATGTCCTCATTACATTCATGCGCATTTTATGCGCATAATATTACGTTGCAATGCGTTTATTATATCGGATGACTTTAGAGAAAACTACAAGAAAAATATATCGTCATACCAAAGAATAAACTACCCGCCAAAGTGGCTAGTGAGACTAAAGTTATTACCCGCCACAGCCGAATTTGGTGCCAATGTCAAGCCCTGCTGTATTTTATATATATATATATATATATATATACACACACACACACACACAACCGTTTAAAAAATTTGGGGTTACTTGCAAATTTCTTTGTTTTTGTTTAGTGATTTATTTTCTACATTCTACAACAATACTGGGGATTTCAAAACTATAAAATAACTGTAAAGTTTTTCTAAAGTTTTGTAGTAGAAGAGGCGAGTTGCTCGGTCTGTCCGCTGTGCTTCGGTAAGCTTTTCTGGCGCCAGGAGAGATTCAGTCAAACACACACACACATGTTGTCTGTCAGAAAGGTCTCTGTTTATTAACAGCAAAAGATGGGGTTTATATATATTTGACCAAACGCCTGGGCTATAGACATATGTTACTACAAAGAGCATGAACCATTGTAAATGTCCTGGTGAGATCCTGAAGAATCAAAGGAGAGGAAGATAGAGGTGTCCGTGCAGAGACAGATCACAAGATGTTGGCTCGAGTTAGGGGGAGTGTCACGACACGCCAGGTCACGCCTACCTGTCAAAACAAACCACGATGATCTGCCACTCCACTCCACACTCCGTTTCTATGCTTCCATTTTGCCGCCTCATGTGCCGGCTCATGCACACCTGTTCTCCATCTTCATTCATTACTTCACCCTATATTACTCTCTGCCAAACAACCACTCCCTGCCAGATTATTGTGTGCTCTCATGCCCAGTTTTCCAGCGTTTTGTTCTACCTTGACCTTCAGTTCTCGACCCACGCTTTGTTTCACGGATCTCGCTCACGTCTCACGCTTTGGATTGTCATTTTCTCTGTTCTCTGGATATCGACCTTTGCTTTCGTTTTACGACCACGATTCTGGATCACGGACTTTCTTTGACGTCACGGCAACGTACCACGCGCACCCACAACCAAGATTATTCCCCGCGGATCAGACCTGCACTCAGCGCGCACCGGCACTTCACTTCCGCATTCTCTCGCCGAGACTCGCGCCGTGCCTCTGCACCAATCGGAAGGAGTTTTCATTCACAAAACACTCAGTGCATAATACATCAGACCTGCATTCAGCGCGCACCGGCTCTTCACTTCCGCATTCTCTCGTCGAGACTCGCGCCGTGCCTCTGCACCAATCGGAAGGAGTTTTCATTCACAAAACACTCAGTGCATGATACATTTAAAAATAACCGGCGCTGCTTCTCTCACACGCTCTGCGCTTGGATCCATCCCGTCTGCACCACCCGTGACAGTATAATCTGGCCAGTTATGGATCCAGCAGATATCTCGCGTCTGGAGGATGCACTAAAAAACCAAGGCGCACTGTTAGGTTCGCACCAGCAGGACATTCAGCACATCATGACTGCACTTCGCACAGTGACACAAACGCTGACCTCCCTCAGTGATCAGATCCAGCAGCTGAGCCTCACTCCACCTCCTACTCCTCAAGTGCTGCCACCACCACTGGTGCCCATCGCCCGCCATGAACCACGCCTCCCTGCGCCACCCACTTATGATGGTGATCCACTCACCTGTCGTTCGTTCCTTTCTCAGTGCTCTCTCGTGCTTGAACTCCAAGTCTCATCCTTTCCCACAGAACGTTCAAAGGTAGCTTACATCATTACTCTTCTTTCGGGCAGGGCAAGGGAATGGGGAACTTCTCTATGGGATGCCCAGGTCCCGTGCTGTGCCACCTTCGAGGCATTCACCAATGAAATGAGGCGGGTGTTCGACCGTTCATTTTCAGGACGGCAGGCAGCAGGCCAACTACTTAAGTTATGCCAAGGGTCTCGTTCTGTGCACGACTATGCCATTGATTTCAGGACTCTGGCTCCCTCTTGTGGCTGGGATCATCAAGCACTGTTCGATGCTTTCCGCCATGGACTCGCCGACCCCATCAAGGATGAACTAGCTGCACGAGAGCTTCCTTCCACCCTTCAAGAGCTCATGGACCTTGCTGCTCGTATTGACACCCGTAAGCAGGATCATCACATGGAAGCCCTTCAGCCACCTAACACCTCGGGGTTCACTCAACCTTCCATCCCAGATTTCACCACACCTTTGTATCAAACCCTGTCTGAACCCATGCAAATTGGCCGCACACGCCTTTCGCTAATGGAGCGCCAGCGCCGTCGCGATGAAGGTTCCTGCTTTTACTGTGGTCAAGCGGGCCACTTGGTACGATCCTGTCCGTTAAAAGCCCGGGGCCCCCAGGTAATTCTGGGAGTACAAGGAGGTCCTAATCTTCAATTTCTCCCAGATTCTCGACCGCTGTTCTTGGTAACCTTGACCTACGCTAACCAGCCTCACGTCATGAACGCTCTCATAGATTCTGGAGCCGACCAAAATTTTATAGCAGCATCCAATATCAGCCGCCTCAAGATTCCATCTCACCCACTCAGCCAGCCACTTCACGTTCAGGCACTAGACGGCAGTAAACTTCCACCAGTCACTCACCGCTCAGCTCCACTCACCCTACAGCTCTCTGGTAATCATGCTGAAACCATCTCACTCCTGATCATCCAAAGCCCCCATGCTCCAGTAGTTTTGGGTCTCCCATGGCTCAAGAAACACAACCCTCATGTTGACTGGACTAGGAATAGCATCCTCGAATGGAGCCCTGCCTGTCTTTCCTCCTGCCTCCGCTCCGCCCACCTCAGGAACACACCAACCATGTCAAAAGAAGATATTCCTTGCCTTTCTCAGGTACCTGTCGAATACCATGACCTTAAACAGGTATTTAGCAAATCACGTGCTATTTCTCTCCCTCCTCACCGCCCCTACGACTGCGCCATCAACCTCCTCCCTGGCACTACCCCCCCAAGAGGCCGCCTCTATTCATTGTCACTCCCTGAAAGAGAGGCCATGAAACAGTATATCTCTGAGTCCCTAACCGCCGGAATCATCCGTCCCTCCTCCTCCCCAGCTGGTGCTGGATTTTTCTTTGTGAAAAAAAAGGACAAATCTCTTCGTCCATGTATAGATTATAGGGGGCTCAACGAAATTACAGTCAAGAACCGCTATCCACTTCCTTTGATGTCTACAGCCTTTGAATTACTCCAGGATGCTCACGTGTTCTCCAAACTTGATCTCAGAAATGCTTACCACCTAGTCAGGATCAGAGAAGGTGACGAATGGAAAACAGGCTTTAACACACCCACAGGTCACTATGAATACCTGGTGGTCCCATTCGGCCTAACTAACGCCCCAGCTGTGTTCCAGGCCCTTATAAATGACGTTCTCCGCGACTTCCTCAACACCTTTGTGTTTGCCTACCTTGATGACATTCTGATCTTTTCTCGCTCACTTAAGGAGCACAGAATTCACGTCCGTCAGGTGCTGCAACGCTTAATGGAGAACAAACTTTATGTTAAAGCAGAGAAATGCGAGTTCCATCAAGAATCCACCTCTTTTCTGGGCTACCTCATCTCCCCATCTGGAATTCAGATGGACCCAGCCAAGATCAAAGCTGTTACTGAATGGCCCACTCCTTCTTCTAGACGTGAACTTCAACGCTTCCTGGGGTTTGCTAACTTCTACCGACGTTTCATCAGAAACTACAGCCTGGTGGCCACACCCCTCACCACTCTCACCTCCATTAGGATTCCCTTTCAGTGGAACTCTCAAGCCCAGGAAGCATTCAATCATCTGAAATGTTTATTCACAACAGCGCCTATTCTTGTCTTCCCCGACCCTGCTCTTCAGTTCATTGTTGAGGTCGATGCCTCCGAAACAGGAGTCGGAGCTGTTCTCTCTCAGAGATCTCCTCGAGATAACAAACTTCACCCATGCTCGTTTTTCTCTCGCCGACTCACACCCACTGAACGCAATTACGACATTGGGGATCGCGAGCTCTTAGCTGTGAAGCTCGCCCTAGAAGAGTGGAGACATTGGCTGGAGGGAGCTGAACACCCCTTTCTCGTCTGGACTGACCATAAAAACCTTGAGTATCTCAAGGCGGCCAAAAGATTGAATTCACGTCAGGCACGCTGGTCCCTGTTTTTCTCCAGATTTAACTTCACGCTTTCTTACCGCCCAGGCTCTAAAAATACTAAGCCCGATGCTCTGTCTCGTCAATTTACCACCCCCCAGGACACCCCCACCATAGAGACTATTTTACCACCCCAATGTCTGGTGGCAGCCACTCAGCTCGAAGTGGAAAATCAAGTCCTGCAATCACTGACGCATGAGCCAGGTCCTAGCAATGTTCCCCCCGGGAGACTCTTCGTTCCAGCCACAGCTCGCTCCCTAGTACTAGAGTGGGGCCACAACTCGAAGCTAGCATGTCACCCCGGAGCCACCCGCACTCTTGCCCTACTACAGCAACGGTTCTGGTGGCCTTCTGTCACAGAAGATGTTAAGAACTTTGTGGCCGCATGCGACATTTGCACCAGGAACAAGACACAGAACCGCCGACCTGAGGGTCTACTCAAACCCCTCCCTATTCCCCATCGCCCATGGTCCCACATCGCCATTGATTTTGTCACTGGATTACCCCCCTCCAACAATAACACATGCATACTTACCATAGTCGACCGTTTTTCCAAAGCCGCACATTTTGTCCCTCTCCCCAAACTGCCGTCTGCTAAAGAAACGGCTGAGCTCATGATTAACCATGTATTTCGCCTCCATGGCCTCCCGGTAGACATAGTCTCAGACAGGGGTCCCCAGTTCTCGGCTCAGTTCTGGAAAGCCTTTTGTAGTCTCATCGGTGCAACTCCTAGCCTCTCGTCTGGCTTTCACCCCCAGAGCAACGGCCAGACAGAACGTGCAAATCAGGAGCTTGAGAAAACCCTGAGATGCATGACTTCACGGGATGCAGCTTCGTGGAGCCATTTCCTCCCCTGGGTGGAGTATGCACACAACTCGCTCCCCACCTCTGCCACTGGTATGTCTCCTTTCCAATGCTGTCTAGGCTACCAGCCACCATTATTTCCCACCCAAGAGGAGGAAACTGCTGTCCCGTCAGCCCAAGTCTTTATCCGCCGCTGCAAAAACACATGGCGACGGGCCCGTGCTCAGCTGATGCGCACCGTGAGCATCTTTCAACGTAAGGCCAACCGGCACCGCGCTGCAGCCCCAAAGTACCGTGTTGGCCAAAGAGTCATGCTCTCTACTCGCGACCTACCACTTAAGACCACATCCAGAAAGCTCTCGCCTAGATTCATAGGCCCCTTTACGATTTCACGTATCATCAACCCCACCTCCGTCAGACTGGCTCTTCCTAGTTCTATGCGTCGAGTTCATCCCACATTCCACGTTTCCCAGGTCCGCAGGTTGGTTCCATGCTCTCTGGCTCCACCCCCTCACCCCCCTCCACCACCTCGACTCATAGATGGGGGCGAAGCCTTCACTGTCCGTAAACTTCTCAAGTCTCGTCGCAGAGGACGCGGCCTACAGTATCTCGTGGACTGGGAGGGCTATGGACCCGAGGAAAGGAGCTGGGTGCCAGCCAGATTCATCCTGGACCGCTCTTTGATCTCGGACTTCCACCAAGTTCATCCCGAGGCCCCCGCAAGAACGCCAGGTGGCGTCCGTAGGACGGGGGGTACTGTCACGACACGCCAGGTCACGCCTACCTGTCAAAACAAACCACGATGATCTGCCACTCCACTCCACACTCCGTTTCTATGCTTCCATTTTGCCGCCTCATGTGCCGGCTCATGCACACCTGTTCTCCATCTTCATTCATTACTTCACCCTATATTACTCTCTGCCAAACAACCACTCCCTGCCAGATTATTGTGTGCTCTCATGCCCAGTTTTCCAGCGTTTTGTTCTACCTTGACCTTCAGTTCTCGACCCACGCTTTGTTTCACGGATCTCGCTCACGTCTCACGCTTTGGATTGTCATTTTCTCTGTTCTCTGGATATCGACCTTTGCTTTCGTTTTACGACCACGATTCTGGATCACGGACTTTCTTTGACGTCACGGCAACGTACCACGCGCACCCACAACCAAGATTATTCCCCGCGGATCAGACCTGCACTCAGCGCGCACCGGCACTTCACTTCCGCATTCTCTCGCCGAGACTCGCGCCGTGCCTCTGCACCAATCGGAAGGAGTTTTCATTCACAAAACACTCAGTGCATAATACATCAGACCTGCATTCAGCGCGCACCGGCTCTTCACTTCCGCATTCTCTCGTCGAGACTCGCGCCGTGCCTCTGCACCAATCGGAAGGAGTTTTCATTCACAAAACACTCAGTGCATGATACATTTAAAAATAACCGGCGCTGCTTCTCTCACACGCTCTGCGCTTGGATCCATCCCGTCTGCACCACCCGTGACAGGGAGAGGGGGAAGGAGATAGAGGGAGATAGAGAGAGAGGGAGAGAGAGAGAGACATAAAGAGAGTATGGGAAGGTGAGCGTGGGAGCGTTCACACCTTTAAGAACAGATGCAAGAGGAGACAGGAAGATAGCAGCAGGAAAGATTTAACACGTTAGTATCAGATCTATAAGGAAGAGAACTAGAGAGTACAAACAGCTCCTTTATATATTAAATAATTCTAACAATAACACATATGGAATTAGGTAATTACATAACAACAACAAAAACAACAGTTAGTTGTTATTTTAAGACACAGAGGTCAGGCTTTCAGTAATAATTCTTGCAAGAACAATATTGTCAAGTGCATTTGCAAAATCCGTCAAGCACCATAATGAAACTGGCTCTCATGAAGGCCATTCCAGGAGGGCGAAACCAAAACCTACCTCTGCTGCAGACGAGAAGTTCATTTAGAGTTATCAGCCTGAAAAATGACCAATTAACAGCACCTCAGATTAGAGGCGTTATGAAGTCTTTACAGAGCAGAAGTAGCAGACACATCTCAATATCAACTGTTCAAAGAAGATTAATGCATTTTTTGGACGCCTTCAGCATTCCTTTACAATGTAGAAAGAAATAAAAATCAGGAATGATATCATGGAGTTAGAAAGTGACCCCAAACTTTTGAACGGTAGTATATATACAGGTCCTTCTCAAAAAAATTGCATATTGTGATAAAGTTCATTATTTTCTGTAATGTTCTGATAAACATTAGACTTTCACATATTTTAGATTCATTACACACAAACTGAAGTAGTTCAAGCCTTTTATTGTTTTAATATTGATGATTGTGGCATACAGCTCATGAAAACCCAAAATCCCTATGTCAAAACATTTGCCAACCAATAAAAGAAAAGTGTTTTTAATACAAAAAAAGTCAACCTTCAAATAATTATGATCAGTTATGCACTCAATACTTGGTCGGGAATCCTTTTGCAGATTCTTGTGTCTTGTGTCTCTCAACTTTCTCTTCACAATATCCCACAGATTCTCTATGGGGTTCAGGTCAGGAGAGTTGGCAGGCCAATTGAGCACAGATTTTCGTGCTGAAAAATTAAATCTTCATCTCCATAAAGCTTTTCAGCAGATGGAAGCATGAAGTGCTCCAAAATCTCCTGATAGCTAGCTGCATTGACCCTGCCCTTGATAAAACACAGTGGACCAACACCAGCAGCTGACATGGCACCCCAGACCATCACTAACTGTGGGTACTTGACCCTGGACTTCAGGCATTTTGGCATTTCCCTCTCCCCGGTCTTCCTCCAGACTCTGGCACCTTGATTTCCGAATGACATGCAAAATTTGCAACCTGTAGCCCATTTCCTGCACACGCCTGTACATGGTGGCTTTGAATGTTTCTACTCCAGACTCAGTCCACTGCTTCCGCAGGTCCCCCAAGGTCTGGAATCGGTCCTTCTCCACAATCTTCCTCAGGGCCCGGTCACCTCTTCTCGTTGTGCAGCGTTTTCTGCCACACTTTTTCCTTCCCACAGACTTCCCACTGAGGTGCCTTGATACAGCACCCTGGGAACAGCCTATTCGTTCAGAAATTTCTTTCTGTGTCTTACCCTCTTGCTTGAGGGTGTCAATGATGGCCTTCTGGACAGCAATCAGGTCGGCAGTCTTACCCATGATTGCGGTTTTGAGTAATGAACCAGGCTGGGAGTTTTTAAAAGCCTCAGGAATCTTTTGCAGGTGTTTAGAGTTAATTAGTTGATTCAGATGATTAGGTTAATAGCTCGTTTAGAGAACCTTTTCATGATATGCTAATTTTTTGAGAAGGACCTGTGTGTGTGTATATGTGTATATATATATATATATATATATATATATATATATATATATATATATATATATATATATATATATATACGCAGGAAAAAAAGAAACGTCCTCCCTCTGACTTTCAACTGTTTTTACTTTCAGTAAACTTAATGTGTAAATATTTGTATGAACACTAAAAGAGTCAACACCATAAGACATAAACTAAAAATGTTTCACAATCAAAAGTACTAGTCAGTATCTGGTGGCCACCAGCTGCTTGAAGTACTGCAGTGCATCTCCTCCTCATGGACTGGACCAGATTTGTCAGTTCTTGCTGTGAGATGTTACCCCACTCTTCCACCAAGGCACCTGCAAGTTGTTGTGGCCATCCTGTACCTGTCACGCAGGTGTGATATTCGGATGTACCCATCCTGTGCAGGTGTTGTTACACGTGGTCTTCCACTGCGAGGATGATCAGCTGTCCTTCCTGTCTCCCTGTAGCGCTGTCTTAGGCGTCTCACAGTGCGGACATGGCAATTTATTGCCCTAGCCACATCAGCAGTTCTCATGCCTCCCTGCAGCATACCTAATGCACGTTCACGCAGATGAGCAGGGACCCTGGGCATCTTTCTTTGGGTGTTTTTCACAGTCGGTAGACAAGTCTCTTTAGTGTCCTGCGTTTTTAGAACTGTGACCTTAAAAGCCTATTTTCTGTAAGCTGTTAAGGTCTTAACGACCATTCCACAGGTGCATGTTAATTAATTGATTATGGTTAATTGAACATGCATGGAAAACATTGTTTAAACCCTTTACAATGAAGATCTGTAAAGTTATTTGGATTTTTACATTATTGTTGAAATACACAGTCCTGAAAAAGGGACGTTTCTTTTTTTGCTGAGTATATATATGTTTTTTTCTTCTTCCCCAGAGCTGTATAGATGTCATGTATGTTGGTCTTGTGTCGGCATGTGCGTGGCATAATTGCAGGAGGCTTTTGAGTTGAATCAATAGTTCTTTATTTAGTACACATTAACGGCGGAAACAAAACCAAAAACCACTGGCTTTTTACTCAGAGCGCCCAGTAACCGTTAATCATACTTTTGCATTTAAAACATAACCAACACAACTATAACTAATGCTAGACCCCAAACTCAACTTAAACAGGCTATTTATAATGAGCTTAATGAGCCACCTCGGCTTCAGGTGAGTGCTCCCCTCACCTGAGCGAGGTGTTCCATGGGAAATGAAGTTCACTCTAACTATAAAACAAGAAACATAACTAAAACATGAAATAATCTGGGCGATTTGTCGCACTGATTATCAACTGGCGGCCTGCGACTGGATTCCAAAATTGTGAGGATCATAAAGAAAATAGTGGTCCACACTATTAAAGCAACTAAAAATAACAACAACTGAGTCTCTTGTCAGAATAACCACCATTTATGACTATATATAGGCTACACTCCAAAATGAGGACAGACTCAGACAGACTAGCGTTAAGTATTTATTATTTCAAACAGGTTAAAAAAAAAATGAACGCATAACTTTTCCTCATGCCCTTAACATTTATTTATTTATTTTTTATTTCTAAGTCTCAACAACATGCTTTTGCATGTAGAGAGGCGGCAAAAGCTGAATATCAAACGAACGTCCAACATCAAACGGACTTTACTGCAGTTGACCTGTTTTGTTCTGGTACCAGGTTATCTATTTACCATGCTATTTTAAGTTGTGCCAGATTGTTTTTCCTCCTTTTTTTAGTCCTCAGGAGTCTCGTTTCAGATGAAACATTCGAATGTTTGAAACGAATATTGAGTCTTACCTATTTGCCTTAAATGTGCTTCAAAGAGGAGCCGTCATGGTTCGATATGTTTGAAGTTGATATAAACAAAAATGTGTATTCAGGGAGGTGCATAACCCCGTTAACGGCGGAGCTGCGCTCTGTGCGGCTTAGGGACCGTGTAAAAATTACATGCACTCTGTGAAAATGTATAAAACTGAATGCTGAAACGGGCTACTCACAGTGCTTTATCAATGGCTAAAATTACATTTCACCTCTGACACCAACTTTTTCACATCAGGCTTGGCCGCTGTCAGACTTCATCCATGTTTGTTTTTCAAGTGCTCTATAAAAAAGTTGACTTAGCCCAGTGGTTCTCAAAGTGTGGGGCGCGCCCCACTAGTGGGGAATACAGACATGACAGGTGGGGCGCAATGGACGGGAGGAAATTAGTGGAAAATAACAGGAAAGTACCTATTCTAATTCATGCTCTTCTTTATTGATAATGAAGAGCGTACGCTCAAAACTAAACAATCACACACAAATAAATGGATCATTAATACAAGTAAATTTAAAATAACATCAGTTGTGGGCCGGGAGAAAAAGTGGAACCATAGTGGAACAATAACGGTTTAATGTCGGACAAACTGCGCTGCTCGAATCACAAACCTGCGCGACCCACTGGGCAGCGCTGCGCGACTCAGACAGAAATAAACCGCGCCGACCATCAAAATACATTTTACCCCGCTGGGATGCGCACGTACAAAACAGGCATGGCAAGGGCGGAAACAATATTAAACAGTCCTGACATTTTAAATAAATTGTTTTTAAATAAAACACAGGGGGGTCGCGCAGGTTTGTGATTCGAGCGGCGCTGCGCGATCCACCGGGCTGCGCAAATAAACCAGATCATGACTGCACTATCCGGATAGTTGCGCTTTATTTGCGCAGATATTTGGTTCATTCGGGTGCCGCGGTTTCGTCCCACTTTTGATGTGTTTGGCTTCACATACACTTCGACAATGGAAGAAGACGGTGCAGCAGCAGTGAGTTTGCTTACATGTGACGAAACCAACAACGAGGAGATTGTAAAGAAAAAAAGTGCACCGTCTGTGGTGTGGAATTGGTTTGGGTATAAGAAAAGTGATACGAATGAGATGAACGTGATTTGGAAGGTACGTAAGTGCACTGTTTTAACAAGTGGTGGAAACACGTCAGACCTTTTCTACCATCTGAAATCCAAGCATCCAAACGAATATGGCCAAAGTAAAAAAATGCGGCAAACCTCAGCAATTCACAGTTTAAATAAAATTACATAAAAAAATTAAATTATGTAAAACAATTTCTTTGTGTTTTCATTTTTATTTATGCATTTTCAGATACAAATTGCTATATTGTGATATATATCGTTATTGAGTTAGAAAATTGCTTCTACTGTGATAGAAGATTTTGGTTATATCACACACCCCTAATGAAGATTATCTTGAGCTTGGATTCATGGTGGTGATGGTGGGGGCAGAAGAGAGACCCGTGTGTGTTTTGTGTCTTAAACTGCTGGCAGCAGACCGTATGAGACCCAACAAATTAGGAAGACACTTAGAGACAACACACTCCAGTCACGTTAATAAACCACTGGACGTCTTTGAAAGAAAGCTGGCAGAATACAGACAGCAGGAGAAAATCTGGAGAAAAAAAGCAGGAGAAAAAAAATCTGAATCAGTGGACAGCAAAGCACAAATGGCTTCATTCAAAGTTGAATACAGAATTGGCCAGTGCAAAAAAAACTACAAACGATTGCTGAGCAGCTAATAAACATGGGGTCAATTATGCAAAGATAAGTGACAACGTAAGCCTTTTATAACAATTGCACGTGTATTTTATCTTTTTTTAACTTGGTGGTGTTTGATCGTATTGGTTTAGAAATTGATATTTCAATAAACAGTAAACTTGGCCGATTTCGTTATTATTTTGTTGACAAGTGGGGCTTGAAAATTCGCTCACCCCCTTAAGTGGGGAATGACAGAAAAAGTTTGAGAACCACTGACTTAGCCTAATAGAATTGATGCAAAATATCTATCACTCCTAGTGGTTGACTGTGGTATAGGTGATGGGAGCCTGAATCAAATGCATGAGTTTTGTAATGAAATGGAAAAAGTATAAACATTAAACATAATGTTAAGCCAAAATTAGATTTTTATTTGATTTTCTTCTTGGGGTCCGGCCCCCAAGGAGACTGTTTGGTAAAACTCTGGCCCTCTGACAAATATAGTTGATGACCCCTGCTCTAGGGGCTAACCCTTACAATAGAGGGAAGAAATAATGCTGTCTGTGGTTACTAAACGTATTTGGGTGCACAGGATGGCCTATGTTGGTGTGGGATTTCCCAGCCTGAAATTGTGTCCCAGTCCAGCCCTGGTTAATACTCTATAACGGCAGCTCTGACAGTAGCGCAGGTTTATATTAATGCACTTATATTTATAGACTCAGCAGCGTTTATTCAATACATCTTAATGCACTGCTGTGTGTTTTGTATGTTTCAGGGTCCCTACTTGCCATCATCTTCCCGATTGCAATAATAATAATATCAGCAGTAGTGTTTTTTCTTTGGAAGAAAAAGATGCTTTGTTGGAGAGAATCACCTGAGCCGGAGAATCAGCATGAGGTGAGGTGCAGTGAGAATACACTCCTCATGAGTATTTACTCTGCATGAGATTATTCCACCTCCAAACATTTCAGATACTTTATATGTTAATATTTAGTATTTCTAAAGTTTGTTTTTCTTTTGTCTGCAGCCAATGGACCTGTTAGGTACGTTTTTAATTATTTTTTTTAAGATAAGATTTTGGCCCTTTTAAAATTAACAAACAAAAAAATACTATTGTAATTTCAAAGTGCGGCACGGTGGCTTAGTGCACCTCCATGTTCTGGGTTTGATTCGCTGGGTTTGAGTTTGCATGTTCTCCCCATGCTTGGTGGGTTTCCTGAGGTGCTCCAGTTTCCTCCTACAGTCTGAAGCTTTCTAGGCTAATTGCCCATCACAAATTCCCCATAATGTGTGAATGAGCCCCCCATGACCCTGTATACAGGATAAAGCGGTATAGACGATGGGTGAGGTTATGATCCAGTGTGCAATTCCACTTAATCCTCAATCCTTAAACATAAAACATAACAAAAATGCAACATGTTTTTTTATAAATGTTATTTTTGTGCCACTAATCCCCTGAAAAATAAATACCATAAAAGAATGAGAGTATGCCATATATTTTAACTAACTCTCAAGACTCAAGTCTCAAGGATATACAGTAGTTCTAGGTAGTGAAATTACCATTGTTGTTTGGAGGGGTGGGGGGGGATGGAAACTTGAAGCTAGCTAGCTTAGTCATTATTAAGCTTAGTCTCTAGTCAATAGTTAACACTAATAAAATAGATTATTTATATCTAGCTAAAAGTGTTAGTGCCCAACAGTTGTTACTGCTGTTGATGTTACTGCTGTACTGACGTATATTAGCTAGTCTCTACTGGTTTCAAACTAACTATGTAGCAGCCCAAAGTTGTGCTTTGTTCTTGACAAAATCAGGTTTAAAATGCATTCCCTAAATTTATTTATCTTGCCTGAAATAAAAAATATTTTCATTGACTAACATTATATATATTATTCAGTTAATGTAAATGTTTAACTTGTAGTCGTGTTGTACTTTTATAACATTAATCTACCACTAATCTTGTAGAAATATATAATTTTTATGTTTTATTGTTGCTTTTTGAGGTTCAGAAATAACATTCCCGATTCATTTATCTTGTAGATCCAGATTTGCTCGCGTTTCTGCCTAGAATAGCAGAAATTCTGGGTTTAAGGTTGGTCCGGTCTGTGGTAAGGCGCCAAGGTAAACTGTCTCAGACCAGAATAGACGAAATAGCAGATGAATATCCTAAAGATGCAAGAGAACATGCATACCAGCTGCTGAAAGCTTGGTATGAGGCGCATGGCAAGAATGGGGCTTACAAAGCGCTGAGGGAGAACCTCATTGGGATCAATGAGAAACGGAAGGCTGATGATGTGCGTGACCTCATCAAAGGAGAACAAAGTAATGGACCTGTGGGGAGAAATGGTGAGATCTAGTACTCTAAAGGGACGTTAAAGACAGTCCAAGACTTCCTTAAAAACCTCTTACATTCTTTTATGCGATAACATGCAATGTTTGCATATTATCGCAAATCAAGTCATCTTATTGGCTCTCGCTTCTGGTGATGCTGGCTCCCAACATGGATGCCCTAAAGTCAATGAGCTAACTGTAAATGGTACAATGCTGAAGTCAATGCTGTGAATACTCTCTGTGGATGCTCTTAGCGTTAGGACTGTAACAGCTAAGAATATTTCTCACTCAAATTTGCACTTATCTTTATATTACAGAATAAAATTAAAACTCTAATTAATTCACGATTGGAGTTATCTTTTTCCTTGTAACACAATCAAATTTAATTAGATTTATTTTGTCTGTAAAGTAAACAATTATGGAAGAGAAATGAATTATAATCACAGTATTTCATGTGACCCAGACGAGGAAAGGTTACTTTATGAATCTTGTGCGTCATTCGGTTCCTTCCTCATGTAATCTCAGGGAGTTTTTTTATCCAGCTACTCTCTCCGCTGACTTGCTCATTAGGGATAGATTCATACCAATGGATATGCTGCTTTCTCTAAAACAGCCTTGTGACAAAGTCCATTGTCACTTTTTTAAAAGGTCTTTACAAATTGCTGTGTTGTAGTTTCTGCAATATCTGTTCAGCTTATTTTCATCAGATTGCATAGTTACTGTATATGTTGCTTTGTTTATGTAGTATATAGCAATGTTTCATTGAATGTGCTTAAATTAAATACAGTTAAATGGTTTCCACTGTTACGTCTCTGCCTTTTAAATAACTCTATCTCTACAATACTGTATTCTGCCATAATAGTAACACATGTTATAATATTAACATGCACTCATATACGATTAATATTATATAAAGCCATATTATAAATGCAGACCTACACTATTATACTGCACTGCTGAAACTGGATCAGTATTACTAATACTCTGTCACACATTGCTATACTGGTTTACAGTACTATACTCTATACACTTCTATATAATTATATTTACAATGCTACACTATTATACAACTTTATATTACTATAAATTGCTATACCAATATTGTATAATGCTATAATATTATATGTTGTTATACCCTACAATCGTCTCCAATGCTACAGTATGTGTACTCTCACAGACTCCACTCACTAATTTAGTAAATATCTATATTTACTCATCTGTAACAAGACTACACAAAATAAAACAAACACTTAATAAAAAGAAAGAAAGAAGGACACAAACGAAAACATTCCCAGATCATTAGCATGTTGCAGCAAAATAGCAGTTGTTTCTAATTACTAGTAGATTAGCATCAATCTTACATTAGCAGTAGTAGTAGATTAACAATAGCCTCAGATTAGCAATTCCAACGAATTATCAGTAGATTAGCATCAGATTCAGATTAGTTGCAAACTAGCGACTATTAATAGGAGATTAGCAGATTATCATTAGATTAGCGTTAGTCTTGAAATATTAAATTAGCAAGAATTTCTAATTAATGCAAAAATTAGCAGTAAGCTCAGTTTAACAAGGGACTGTCAATATCGGTGATCCAACAGGTTTAGATTAGCACTGAATTATCTGTAGCTTCAGGCTAGCGCTAAAACACATTAGCACCTGATTAGTAAAGAATTTATTATGATCTTGACTCAATTCCTGTCCAATATCCATCCAAAAGTGACATTACCCATAACTCACAGTTCCTATAGCAGAAAACTGTATTTGTCTGATAATGGTGGGAAGAGACAACATTTCAGTTCTTTCCTTATCCATAACTGCTTTATTGAAATACCAGTACCTTCAGGACACCATCTCACAAAGCAGCTGTGAGACAGGTAGCTTTAGGTTCGCTAGCATTCAGTCAACTAGAGTACATTTGGTTTGGTTCAAGTAATTTAGCTTTGAATGAGCTAATTGTAAATCAGTTACGTTTGAGTCTATTAGCAATAGCTTTGGCATGGCATCCAAGATAGCTATTTGAATCAGCTTGTTTTGTGTCAGGTAGCATGAAGTTGACTTGCTTCAAAGTCAAGTTCACTGGAGTTCAGTTACCACTGACTTATGAAGAACTAAAGTGGCTAGATATAAACCTTTCACAAATTAATCTATCGAGTCACTGTTTATGTCTTGTGAATATTCATGTTTTTCCTATTTGTCCTTTACCTCTTCTTGGTTGGAATCTTTCATTTCACTCTGACCCCTCCATGGCTATCTTGACTACTCCGGGATCTGACCAGACGAGTTTCCCCATCATATTTATTTTCATTTCCCCCAATTCCAGCCAATTTACCTGTTTTGAAATTCTCCTGAACAGCTTAATCCAGGATCAGTTTCACAGTATGCATTTCACTTTACTTTGGCCCTCTAGTTGCCTCATAAGAGACCCACAGACACACACTAGTTTAAAACAAGACCCCATATGTTAAAAAGATTCCATGTCCAGGAGTACGGGGTGTTGAACCAGATAAGGAAGGATAAACAATCCAAGGCCTCTTTTAGACATTTTCTTCAAGCTCCTACTCCTGTTGTACCAGAACATAAAAACTCCTACTTCCTGCTGTCCCAGAGTCTGCAAGTTCCTACTCTTGCTATCACAAAGCCTCCAAGCTCCTAATCATGCCATCCTTAAACTTACAAGTTCCTGTTCCTGACATCCTAAAGCCTAAAATCGTTCCAGCTTTAAAACTATACAGTCTCCAAGTTTCTAGAGCAACCATCTCAAGATACAGTGGTGTTCAAAATAATAGCAGTGTGTTGAAAAAAGTGAGTAAAGCTCCATATGCATATAATAACTTTTAATTTAAATCACATAAATGCATTGGACACCCTGCATATTTTATTCTGAATCACAATGTGCTAAATGTATTATTAATTTAATGCAAGTGAAGAAAAACAAATATTAGTCTGTTTAAAAAAATAGCAATGTCATCACTCATCTTTACAAAGTGATAAATTTACCGTTTAAACAAAAAGTTTAATCTTGTGCAACTAATATTTAGTTGTATAACCATGGTTTCTGAGAACTGCTTCACATCTGTGACAATTGTACTACACGCCACAAATCCTCTGCATTTCTTGGTTTTGCCTCAGAAACAGCATTTTTAATGTCAGCCCACAAGTTTTCTATTCGATTAAGGTCTGGGGATTGGGCTGGCCACTCCATAATGTTAATCTTGTTGGTCTGGAACCAAGATGCTGCTCGCTTTCTGGTGTGTTTGAGGTCGTTGTCTTGTTGAAACACCCATTTTAAGGGCATTTCCTCTTGTGCCTCCATGCTTCACAGTCTTCACAGTGTACTGTGGCTTGAATTCAGTGTTTGCGGGTCACCTGACAAACTGTCTGCGACCCCTAGACCCAAAAAGGACAATCTTGCTTTCATCAGTCCACAAAATATTGCACCATTTCTCTTTAGGCCAGTCAATGTGTTGTTTGGCAAACTGTAACCTCTTCAGCACTCCTCCTGTAACCTCTATGCCTCCGGCTGTGAGAGGAAAACAACATCACCCGGGGTTCGAACCAGCGATCTCCAGATGATAGGGCGAGCACTTTACCACTGTGCCACTCGGAGGCGCACATAGCTGTCTTCTAATAGTAACAGTACTAACATATAACTTTAGAGGTTCTTTGAGTCAATTTGGTTATTCTTCGATCCATTCGAATGGTAGTTTTCCGTTTTCTTCCACGTCTTTCTAGTTTTGGTCTCCATTTTAAAGCTTAAAAATGATTTGGTATCATTTTAGCAGAGCAGCCCATCATTTTATGCACTTCTTTGTATGTTTTCCCGTCTCTAATCAACTTTTGAATCAAAGTACGCTGTTCTTCTGAACAATGTCTGGACAACCCATTTTACTCAGATTTTCAGAGAGAAATGCACTTTTCTGCAACTTGTTTGACACCTGTTTTTCACAGAATAATTAAAATCTCTAATTGAACTTCACACTGCTATTTTTTTAACAGACTAATATTTCTTTTTCTTCACTTACATTAAACTAATAATACATTTAGCAAATTGTTCTTCATGTTGTGATTCAGAATAGACTGTGCAGGGTGTCCAATGCATTTTTGTGATTTAAATTAAAAGTTATTATATGAATATGGAGCTTTACTCACTTTTTTCAACACACTGCTATTATTTTGAACACCACTGTACATACTGTACGTCATTATTGTTGCTATCGTTTAAAGTGCCCTTATTATGCCATTTTAAAGGTTGCTAATATTACTTAATGAGTCTCTTAAAACAGGTTTACGTGTATGCAAGGTCAAAAAACACTTTAGTTTTTTCCCAAAATAGATTTGATTTTACCCCATTTCTAAATGATTCGTAAACGACTCGTGTGAAGCAGTTCGAAGAATCAGTCTTTCTAAACCCCTCCTTTCCGTGAGCCCTCGCTGCTGTGATTGGTCAGATGGCGCGGCCCTTTATGATTGGTCTACCACTACAGCGTGTGTCGGAAAACGAAACGCCCATTACCATAACTGAACGACGGCTCTGGAGACCCGTCAATACATAGAAAAGATGGCGTCGGTTTTACTGTATAAATTCGAGCCGGAGTCTGACGATGAAACGCTAGTACGACTGGAGCAGGACGTTTCTCAGTGGTAAGTGTCATATGTTAATGTTAGATGCACGGGCGCTTGTGATGTGCATACTGTACTGTACTGTATGTGTGTGTGATGTATTTTTCCCCTCTGGGCTTGCCGTAGAAGGGCAAGGGGCATGTGCACTTCGCAAGTGTTAAGTTCAGTTTTGGTGAATGGTGGAGAATAAACAGTTAAAAAGGATTTTGTGTGCTCTTGTTTTTATTGTTTTTTTATATTACAAAGTGTTTAAGCGAATCTGGCATGAATGATTGGTCACATTAACAAGAGTGTGGTAACGTTACACCATGTTCCAAATTATTACACAAATTATATCTTTCCCTGATTTTCATAATTAGTCAATGCAAATGACAGTCAGTATAATTTTCTAGTCATAAACCATTAGGGTATAGTTTGAATTTTATTGAACAAACCTCCTAACGATAACAATATTTATTTAAAAAAATAAATAAAATGAAAATACACTGTTCCAAATTATTATGCACAACAGAGTTAAAACATTTTATAGGTTGTAAATAACTGAAAAAGGTCTTTTGTTGAATTTGCAGCTTTAGGAGGTCATATTTAAAGAAATCAAAAGCTATTTCAATCAAAAACATCCTAACAGGGCATGTTACATCTTAACATAGGACCCCTTCTTTGATATCACCTTCACAATTCTTGCATCCATTGAACTTGTGAGTTTTTTAACAGTAGCTTGAATTTCTTTGCAGGATGTCAGAATAGCCTCCCAGAGCTGCTGTTTTGATGCGAACCGCCTCCCACCCTCATAGATCTTTTGCTTGAGAATGCTCCAAAGTTTTTCAATGGATTTGAGGTCAGGGGATGATGGTGGCCACACCATGAGTTATTCATCTTTGATTCCCATAGCAACCAATGACACAGAGGTATTCTTTGCAGCATGAGATGGTGCATTGTCGTGCATGAAGATGATTTTGTTACAGAAGGCACAGTTTTGTACCATGGAAGAAAGTGGCCAGTCAATATACTATGCAGAGGTCATTTTCACACCTTCAGGGACCCTAAAGCGGCCTACCAGCACTCTCCCCATGAGAGCCACCCACCAACCATCCACTACTCCATCCATCTGGACCATCCAGGGTTGCACGACACTCATCAGTAAACAAGACTGTTTAAAAACTTGTTTTCATGTATGCCTGGGCCCACTGCAACCGTTTCTGTTTGTGAGCATTGATTAGGGGTGGCCGAATAGTAGGTTTATGCACAACTGAAGAAGAAGAAGAAGAATATTCAATTATTGTCACATGTACTTTTTACAGCACAGCGAAATTTCTTCTTCGCATATCCCAATTAGGAAACTGGGGTCAGAGTGCAGGGTCAGCCAGCTTACAGCGCCCCTGGAGCAGATAGGGTTAAGGGCCTTGCTCAAGGGCTCAACAGTGGCAACTTGCCAATGCTAGGGTTCGAACCCCGACCTTCCGATCAGTAACCCATGCCTTTAAAGGATCCTATACCTTGAGGTTCGCAGGACTCCAGAGGCACCAGCAGTTTCAAATACCTGTTTACTGCTTTGTAATGGCATTTCAGCAGCTGCTCTCTTAATCCGATGGATTTGTCTTGCAGAAACCTTCTTCATTCTGCCTTTATCTGCACGAACCTGTCTGTGCGCTGAATCAGCCACAAATGTCTTCACAGTACGGTGATCACGCTTAAGTTTTCATGAAATATCTAATGTTTTTTACCTTGTCCAAGGCATTGCAATATTTGACGCTTTTCGGCAACAGAGAGATCCTTTTTCTTTCCCATATTGCTTGAAAACTGTGGCCTGCCTAATAATGTGGAACAACCTTCTTCACTACTTTTCCTTTAATTGGGCTTATCTGGCAAACTAATTATCACACGTGTCTGAGATTCATTTCAGTCATCCAAAGAGCCCTGAGACACAATACCATTCATGAGTTTAATTTAAAAACTAAGCATTTAATGTTTATGACACTTACATCCAATTTGCATAATCATTTGTAACGCGGTGTAATTGTAAGATGGCGGGCAAGTTGTTCGCGACGTAGAACGTGGGCGGACATTATGCAAATATGTTAAGTAGTGACATGGATCCGTAACGGAGAAAAATTAGATTTGCTAACAACTCGTTTAGGCAAATGTGAGCCGACACTTTTTCTTAATAGACAAAAACTTCATTTATCGTGCACTGTCGGAGTCACAACTTTGCAGATATAGTTTATGTTCACAACCAGCTACATGATACACTGCATGAAAGATCATACAGTGGAACCTCGAATTATGAGTAACGCGGTTTACGAGTATTCCGCAAGACGAGCAAAGATATTTAATAAATTTTGACTTGAAAAACTAGCATTGTCTTGGCTTGCGAGTACCGAGTATCATGTATCACGCATGCGCTTCTTGTTTTGACACCAAGCGTCACGCGATCAGAACTGAGCCAACTGTTTTTCTCTCTCTTGCGCTACGGATTTGTAGGTAGTCGTCTCCCCTGCTGGGTCTTAGTGCTTGCGGAGTTTCGGTGTAAGGCAGAGAGTGTGCATGTGTGTTTTTATGGGAAGCCGATACAGTCTTACACACACACTCTCTGCCTTACACAGAAACTCAGCTCTGTCGCGATTCAAGTGTGCAGGTTCGTTTGTTGTTTTTACTTTACAGCAGTGATTCCGTTAGTATGCGCTCACGCGATGTTCCTTGCTAATTTTTCCGATAAAACTCTCCGTTAATGTGGTGTGTTTGTGCACACACATTACACACTCACAGCGCTTGTGCGCACAAACGGAAACACTTATCTGTCTGGATTTATTTTTTCCTTTTTTTTTTTTTAAGGTAAAGTGCAGGTTAATTTGTTTTATTTTTACTTTATATTTTGTATTAATTATTTTTATGTCTTTATTTTTTGGGGCTGTAGAACAAATAATTTGAGTTTCCATTATTTCTTATTATGGAATTCTCGTTTTGGAATACAAGCCCAATTCCGGAACGAATTATGCTCGTAATCCGTGGTTCCACTGTATTTGAAAAAGCATAATAGGGGCACTTTATGGCCCTACTCTTTCTTTCTTGAGGAAGCTTTAGCAGCCATCATATCAAGAAGTACAAGTTATTACTTTTGCTATCCTGAGGCTTACAATCTCTGGCTTGTACCATCCTAGGTATTACAAACTTATTTATTCTCATTTTACCCAATCCCAGGCAACCTAACTGTTTTGACATCCTGTTGCCTCTTAGATCCTACTCATGTGATGTAGTCCTAATAACGTTTAGCCTGAATTCTGGAAACCTCCTGCAACCTTAAGATCTAAAAAGCCCTGCTTCTGATATCCTGGGGCTTACTAGCTTTTACCATTGTGACCCTTATAACATGTTGGTGATGTGAATAATCTTAATGCACAGCAATGTAATACAACTCTGAATACCAGGAACTTTCCTCATGTAAACTCCATACTGACAGAGCACTTAATGATCATGGTGACCGAAGAAGCAGCAATGATCATCCAACCTTATACTCTATGTCTGGAGTTTTTCCATCCATCCATCCATCTCCTCCAGCTCGGAAACAATGGATTTCAATGTAAGTATTTTCAGTGTAAAAGTGTATGGAAACAATTTTAGAAATGTGACAATAATGATATTGGTAGAATAGAATAGGATAAAATAATCAAAATTATTGAAAGAAAGAATAAAAATAACTGAAATAGTAAACTTGCTAAGTAATTTAGTTAATTAAAAGTACAAAATAACAGTAAGTTTAAGATAACTTGATAGTTCATTCAATTATGTAGTCACTTTTGTTCCTGCAGCTTATTTTCACCGCCATTTCAGCCTTGATGTTTGCCAAATTGGGGGAAAAACACCACACCCCACACCCTGGAGGTGTGAGGACATAGTACTAACTACTATGGCACTATGCCTGTAGCTGATATTTTTAAATGTATAATACTGTACACTTTATTGCTGATTTTTAAAGTAAGAAAATAATTAAAGACGAAAGATTTTTAAGTTGCATGTTTCAAGTTTAATTATTCAATCAAATTACCTCAGATTTTAAATGTAAGATTTTATAATACATTTTGAGGGTTCTATCTTTTAATGGAATTTTAAGAAATGCAGCAAAAAAATTAAAATAAAATATTGTAAATAATATGACAAGAATAAATGTACACAATATTAAGAAATTTTTCCACTTCCAATTTTCCAATACAGAATCAGATCCACAGTCTCCAACACACAGATACATCAGTGATTATTAAAAAATAAAGTGACATTTTATTCCTCTAGTTTCCTCATAAAAACATCTGAGAAACCACTAAAGCAATGTATATAATTTAAAATCTTGCATACACAAAAAAGAGAAATACATTTCAGTATATAAAATAAGTTTCATTAATTTAAAAATAAAACAGAAATTAAAACCAATCATGATTAAAGGAACAGAAAAGAAAATCACTGTGTTTACATTACAAGCGGCAGTTTCAGGTACTTTTTTGCACATATTTCAGATTTAAAACGTAAAAAATTTTTTAAAATAAAATTATACACTCTAGTGTCAGTGTGTCCTCACATTCAAAAGATGAGATTTTCACGTTTTTAATTGAATCTATTAACATGTTTTACCCCCCTGTAAAACTACAAAGAAAGAAAATTAAATAGAAAAAAAAAGTTTGCTTCACTTTATTTTACTAATTTCACATTTTTTTCTATAACATTCTCTTTAACTTAATATTTAGTTTGTAGATGAGATGCACAAGTATATTCTCGTCCCTCAAAAAATTCCTGATTAAATACTAAATAAATACACTTTTTGTCTTCAGCGACAAAAATTAATTCTAGAATCATGTGTCTGGAGTCATTTGCACATTTTTGCATAGCCAAAGTCTCATTTTAATATTTTTTGCATTAAATGTTTCACTAAGTTTATGAATAATCAATAAATCAATAAAATAGCAAATATTAATTGTTACAATTTATATACAGAAACTTTCATTAAAATTACCTAAAAAGTTTTTTTTAACTGACTTTATACACGCTTATTAATAATTTACTATAATTAAATTATAAAATATAAAGATATAATTTAAAGACTTAAAACTTATTTACAGTTTAAACATTAACATAATGTGGAGTTTCTCATGGCTCCTCAGAAGACTTTAAGAGCTCTAGGAAAGCACCGACTGCTCCGAAGTATCCCTAAACACACAGACACAGGCATAATTTACTAATGCATATTAATCTTATCATAATGTCATATTCAGAGCGCTTCATCAAATGTAACCTCAAACTCATCCTCTTTAACTTTGTTTGTCCAGGACAATCAATAATAATACTCTTTGCAAAGTCTACGTTTTACCTTAGGACATTCTCACTTCATGTGACAGCGTCTCCTAACGGACATGCTATGTATACACTACCGTTCAAAAGTTTTAGAACACTTTCTAACTCCATGATGGTTCCTGATTTTTATTTCTTTCTACATTGTAAAGGAATGCTGAAGGCGTCTAAAAAATGCATTGATCTCCTTTGAACAGTTGATATTGAGATATTTCTGCTACTTCTGCTCTGTAAAGACTTCATAACGCCTCTAATCTGAGGTGCTGTTAATTGGACATTTCTCAGGCTGATAACTCTAAATGAACTTCTCGTCTGCAGCAGAGGTAGATTTTGGTCTCGCCCTCCTGGGACGGCCTTCATGAGAGCCAGTTTCATTATGGTACTTGACGGATTTTGCAAATGCACTTGACAATATTGTTCTTGCAAGAACTATTACAGAAAGGCTGACCTCTGTGTCTTAAAATAACAATTACCTAATTCCATATGTGTTATTATATAGTTTTGAAATCCCCAGTATTGTTGTAGAATGTAGAAAATAAATCACCAAACAAAAACAAAGAAATTTGCAAGTGATCTAAAACTTTTGAATGGGTGTGTATATAAAAGTATATTAGCTCTAGCGTGTCTGTTCTGTTACACAATATGCGGCATTAAACTTCACAAACTAGCGATCCCTCCAAACTTCACCATCTTCTCTTAAATTTTGCTTTATAGTTTTATATAGCTCATAAGACCAGAGACAGATTTGTTTTTACCTCGTGCTCTAGAAAAAGCGCCTTCAGTTGTCCTTTTGACCAGAAGTCCATGGCGTAGGCAAGCAGGTTCATCGATAGCGTGTTGATCCGCAAGAAATTCCCAACAAATACCACCCTGTCGATCTTCTGTTCAGAAAAAAAAAGAAAAAAATTAAACCCTGAGATCTTCATCTCTCACATAACATGTTCAATGACTTTCAGAACTTTTGAATATGAACACAGGTAGTACAGTTTACATAAATAAATACACATCATGTTTATTTGGAAAAATTCCTGCCTTTTATATTTCCCATTGTGTAAACAAGACAATTAAATTTCGTCCGTAATGTGACCTCATACTGGGGATATAAAAAAAAAAAAATTTAGCCACCACCCAGCTTGAAGTGAACGCACCTGAGCATAGTTAGTATTAGTGTATAAATAGACCTTGGTTTGCCTCTGTGGTTGTCTCTGAGTTTTAGCACTAGCTTATTTCCTTTGTTCTCGGTTTTTGCTTAATTTCTCTGTTTGCCCTTTGTTTCTTATTATTAATTATAGTTAATTTCATAACTTCTGCAAATATGCCTCACCTGCAATCCCTGATCCTTAACACATCCTCTGGGGACGATTTCTGTAAATGTTCTGACATTTATGTCCAGAGTTTTAGCTATGTGAGCTAAACATTTCGCATCTGCTTTCTCAACAAGGGAAAGTTAATGCTGAACTTCAGTGTCTGTATTCACACAGCTTCATAAGATTCTCTCAGAGAGCTCCTATCTTAACCTAAAAAGTTCTAGCTTGGAGTCTTAAACTAAAAGTGATTTAGAACGTCTTTTCTGCAACCTATTCCTACACAGTAGTTACTATATTTATTTTCTTACATTTATTTATAACACTGATTTTATTACCTTTAATCCATTTCAGATTGATGGGAGCAAAATAACAAAAATGATTTTACAGTTTACATGATTGCAAGACAGTCTATTAACGTTGCACTTTTGGATGGTATGTAGCCAACAATCCTAGAGAGATGGAAGGAAGTAAAAGAACAAGAAAACAGAAGATTGGACAGAAGAGCAGTGTTTACTTTTAGCTTTACATGTAGTGTTTGGAGAATATTTCTTCTTTCCACCATTTTGTCCTCTGCTATAGAAACTCTTAAGCCTCTTAAAAGTCCTCCTCTCTACTCTTTACAATTTTTACCTTAGGAGCTGTTTTTCAGGGATAAGATGTTTTTTGAATCATTTTTATCTTTACTAAGATTTTGTCCTAAATTTAAGGGGAAATTCTAAGAAAATGTCATAATTCTAAGAATTAGATACAGTAGGAGCAACTTTTAGGCTTAAGAAGCTTTGTGAATACGGGCTCAGAAGTGTGGGGTATTCCAAGTGTCTGTGATTCAACAACAGACCCTGAAGCAGTAAGTGCTGCTCACTTAAATGCATTTTACACAAATGTACACGTTTATTACATTTTCTTGTTAAACTTGACCTTAGCAAAAAAAAAAAAGAATGAAAAGAAACCAGTAGCTTGTAATGCATGTCGAAGCCGGATAAATCTCAAAGCTAGTTCAGAATGTAGCAGAATGTATACTGATGAACTAGTGTGGAACAAAATAAGGGCTTTCAGTGGAAACATATTGATGTTAGAGCATTAATTCATAATGACTTCCTCAATTTTAATCTGTTTTGTAATATAAAAATATAATTAATCTGATATGAAGCCAAATCGGAGGCGTGGTGGTGTAGTGGTTAGCACTGTCGCCTTGCACCTCCAGGGTCTGGGTTCGATTCCCCGGCCAGGCTCGATTCCCGTCTCTGTGTGCATGGAGTTTGCATGTTCTCCCCATGCTTGGTGGGTTTCCTCCAGGTACTCCGGTTTCCTCCCCACAGTCCAAAGATATGCAGGTTAGGCTAATTGGCGTTCCTAAATTGACCGTAGTGTGTGAGTGTGTGTATGTGTGTGTGCCCTGCGATGGATTGGCACCCTGTCCAGGGTGTACCCCGCCTAGTGCCCGAAGTCTCCTGGAATAGGCTCCAGGTCCCCCGTGACCCTGAACACAGGATTAAGCGGTATAGAAAATGAATGAATGAATGAATGAAGCCAAATCCCTGCACTCGTCTGTTTATTAAATAATTCAAGGTTAGGTAGTAGCTAACCAACCTTCTACAGCTCTCAATCGCATTTTAACTTTTATACCACTGAGCAGATTAGCACTGAGGTCATCGCAAATTAATACTCATATTCATAACACCACAGAGCTGTTGCTACGGTTTTGTTCATCAGTAACGGCTGAATGTGAATAGGGAAATGCCAGAAAACAGGTGGAAAATGTGGGAACATGAGTGGGTTAAAAAATAAGAGGTACTATGTTTCCCAACCGTGTCCTGATTGGCTAGAAAAATGCATTTCCACAATGGGGGTGGTGCAGCAGCTCCTTTGCATTTAAAGCTATAGACACTGTAACTCTCCATTCTACTGTATACATAGATTCTGATTCCTGAACTTTTTCACTCCTGAAATATAAGGTGTCACCTTTAGTAAACATATCACACACCCGCACACACCTCATTGACAGCACACATGCGCGCAATGGAGCCAATGTTGTTGGTGATGGTGACCAGCGTGGCTCTGGCCAGGTCTTCCTTAGAGATGCTGTCCCTCTTCTCCTTACTCATCATGTGACCAAAACTGAACACACATACGTACACAAACATACACACATACATTTAAAAAATAATTTCAGATTGAAAATTGATGTAATAATCACACCTTCACTATAATCATAGTGCCCCAGTCACACGCATGCACACACACACACACACACACACACACACATACACACACACCTAGATGCCACGATAGTCCCCTGGAGGCTGAACCTTTGATAATCTCCTCCGTAAATGTCCTTCACCAGTTTGTCCACATTGTTGCCGTCTCCTTTGCTCGCCATCTCCAGCGCTTCTTCAAACGTCTCGCAGCCCGTCAGCAGACAGCACAGACCCAGGAACGTACCACCTCCCAGACTGCAACGCCATATCACAGAGAACCGTTATTAACACCAAATAGCGTGTGGATATTTACTAATGAGAAAATTAATTACATTAGCAAAAAAAGTATCATGCACAGTTATATGGAAGTAGTAGTTCAGATAATGATTTACAGTGATTTTAATAAATATGATTAAACACACATGGATTTAAAGAATTGGGATCATTGCTGGATTCAGAATTTTGTGTCACTGTGTGTATGTTTTTAATACTAACAATCTGATATGATAATAGAATATTTGTTTGTTTGGATATACCTGGTGCCGGTGATGCGTTTGTATTTTTGCTCGGAGTAAACGGCGAGAACGCTGACCCCTGACCCAATGTTGACCAGCAGCATAGGGAATGGGTTCTCCAAACAACACGACCGCTTCACACAGTACTCCGTATCTGTTGGGTTCTCCAAATAATAACATTCTGGTTTTCCATTAAACCCCACAGAGTCCAAATAGAGCAGGCCTTGGATCAAACAGTTCAACTCATCCAGCTTTGCTAACTCCACCCCTGCCATCTACACAGAGAGAGAGAGAGAGAGAGAGTGTGAGAGAGTGACTTAAGATGCTAAAACACCAGACACACATAAATACAGTATGTATCACTTGATAATAATTGAATCTCACCATCTTGAAGTCCTTTTCAAACTTGTATGCCCCGCCCCCGGTGGCGCAGATCGTCCCATGAAGTTTGCCAATCGTTTTGTCTTGCATCGCGGCAAGAAAAGGAACAACGTCAGCTGTTTGGAAGCGGATGAAGTGCAGAGTTCCGACTCGTCCGCACACACACAGATCACGCAGCTCCAGCTGAACGTCATGCACAGTGCTCTTTCTGTATAGTGTATTGGATCTGAGGTTTGAGCAGATCATCCGTAAGCTCCCCAGCTCCCTTTCCTCCTCCTCTGTCATGATGTTCGGCTCAAAGTACACCAGTTTCACCAGAGAGCCGCCGATATCCAGGCCAAACCAGGGGAATGCTGGAGGAACTGGGACAGATAAAGAGAATTGAGATATATGCAGGGGTAGAATAAGTTGTTAGTTTTCGTTTTTTTCGGTTCCTTAAAGATCCACTGGACAGCACTGGACAGGGTTCTTATCTTATGGTTAAGGAACATTTAAAGGCTCTTAAACATCTGTTAGGCTGTCTAATGCAAAAGAATGAGAAGATTTGAATACACCCATTAGAGCACGTCATAATGTTTCTTCACATAAAAGGGAATCGTAGATAGCATTAATCACATTTTCTCCACTCTAAATGCACTTAAAGGCATGTTTAATGTACCATCCTAGATTGCACGGGGGAACAAAAAGTTGACTAGGTGGCAACCATGGTGACAATGTCTGGCCCAGGAGCTTATCATGCCACCACCATGCCTGCTTTAACCAAACCATGACAGAAATCACAAGACATCAGTCTAACTACTTTTAGGTCAGTCCTATATCCATGAAAAGAAGGAGTAGCAATTTGAGGAGCATTTAATAAAACTACACTGAAATACATGGAAAAGTTGACTCTATCCGCAACAATCCAACTCAAACATCTGATGCTACAGTACATATGAAACGTGCTAGGGTATTTTTGGCTCAGTGGTAGGTTTCTCACCCATTATGCGGCAGGCCCGGTGTCGATTCCCAGCTAATGGCAGTGGGACACAGGGCAAAAATTAATTCATGCCTCAACCTCACCAGGGTCCTTAAGTGCTGCTGTGACCCAGGACACCGAGCCTTCTACACTGCTTATGAGAAATCATTAAGTACATAAAGTCATTTCCAGGAATGGATTTGAACCCAGAACCTTAACCACTGAGCTCCTACTGGAGCCATTCATCTGTTAAACCTCTCTGGTATTCTTATTCATTGTATTGCAATTTTTTTTCTAGTCAGGAGCACACCAGATTCACCTCAATGTTGGATTTCTCCAATATTCAGCGATTTGTCTAATTTGGATTAACTGGTTTACCTCCTGACTCAAATACATATACCGTATGGGATGTAGGTAGAAAATGTATAAGAAGAAAAAAAGTTGAAAGTTAACTTCTGGCCTTTAGGAGTGTCTCAGTTCGTTTAAAACATGAAATATCTAAAACAAAGGTCATGTTATTGTGTAAGAAGCATTACATAACTATGTTACACCTCAGATGTATTCAGGCTCGGGCAATGAGAACCAAAGTTCAGACTAAGACCAAATGACATGAAATAACCTCTGTTACTCAGCTGTGATTTCATCAATGTGAAATATTTGATTTTTGCAAGCACATTCTTCAGCACAAGTCCAGTAAAGAAGGCTAGTGATGTGTTATGTTACTTTCTCCTGACATTGGGCGGCAGCAGTGAGCCACAGCTCCACCTCAGGAACAAGATCACAATGGTTAACCACTGATACTCAACAGCATACAGTGTTGCTATTGTAGCTGTTTCTTGATATTTTATCACACTCCTGCACACACAATACTGCTTTTAACAAGATGATCTTCACTTCGGCAGATATTAGCATTTCTCCCTGGCATATTTATTAACATTCTTAAAGGTGGTCGACATATCTGCTATGTGTGCCAACAATAAATATAAACACCTACATCTACTGGTCATTTAAGTCAGGCAACTAGCACTTGCAATTAGCACATTCAATTGTTCACTGAGAAATTTATTATAAACACCTGCATACCTGCTCATTCATATAGTTATCTAATCAGCTTGTCAACTTTTGAGGATTTTCCTAACTGCTGATCTGGAATTTAGAGTCTCTACACAAAATGGTGAGAAAAGCAAAAAACATCAATAAGATAAGAGGTCTCTGACTGGAAATGGTTTGAGAGACTTGAGAGGAAAAGGTCCAAGTCAACAGCAAGGCTACAACAACAACAATAATAATAATAATAATAATAATAATCAACTCTTATAATCACTCTTGTATCTCAACTCACCAAACGTTTAGGTGGATGAGGTACAACAGCAGAGGACATCAGGTTCCTCTCATGATGTACTCATGGGCACAGACTCAGTACACAGGAAAGATTAGAAAAACAATTACATGGGCTTTTTTTTTAATCGTCATCTGTGTGGTATGGGAGATCCAGTACTCATGGTGTACCCTTGCGAACAGTACCCACTGTTCCTTGGTTAAACAGAGGTGGAACATCAGATAACTGGAGGTTGATTGATTGTTTTGTGTGTCATCTTCCTGGACCTTAATGCTCTTTTACCTGTTTAAAAATCTAAAGGGGCAATGTTTTAGATGATCAGCCTTTTCTTCTATTAAGTGTTAAAAAATTAAACCATACTTGCAACTTGAACAACTATTTTTCAAATGTGGTCTTCCCTTTACTGTGAACAGCACTGGCTTTTATTGTTGCAATACTTATATATAAGTTAATGGTCCCACATTCCCCCTCCTGTGTAGGCTGTTGGTTTAGACTCGAGACTTGCTGTGAATTACACTCAAAACTACAATGGAATTGCTTTTTATTACTTGTGAATATCTCGGGTATGAGCTGGATTTCTTATGTTTGAGCAGGAATATTGAAGAGATGGGTTTTACTTTAGAGCTTTACTGACAAAAACATTCTATAGTATCATGTTAATGAGTGTTCATGTCCTGTAAGTGGGTTGTTAACCCTTTATAAAGTGCTCATGAAAATACTTGAGGTAATACATAAAAATGAAAAATTCAAGATTTTCTCAACAAAACTTTTATTTTTTTCAAGATTTTTCATTGTTGTCAGTGAACATCTATGTCTCATTCATGTATGGTTATAGTTTTTTTTTTGTGAGTGTATATACAAATTAATTAATAAAAACACTGCTAAAGTTAAAGGCAGATTAATTTAAGCCTAAAATGTGCAAAAATTCCAAAATTATTATTTTCTACAAATATGCATATTTTCCTTTCCTGACACTGACAGCTATCACATGTGGTTTCTTCACCTGATTAAGGGTTAACTCGTTTCTGTCAAAGAAAGAAAGAAAGCAGGAAAGAAAGAAAGAACTTTTAGGAAGAACATTCTTGTTTGTTTCATCCAACAGAATCCCGGTGCACATTTAGTCTGCAGGTGGCAAACTTTTAAACCCACAAACAATTAAAACATTGTGCATTTTCTATCTAATTTGTATTTGTACTGTATGTGCTTACATCTCTAGTATTTAAGGAAACATGAACACAATGAATGAAGTAGACTGACAAACAAAGAAAGGAAACAATACAGTCCTCAGGCTGAAGGTCTGTCACTAAAAGTAAGATTTTAAAAAGCTAAATGTGGGCAATACATTTAATATAATAATACTAATAATACTAATAACAATAAGAGCTTTGTTGTAATTAGTTGCTTATTTTACATATATTGTATAGAATATAATGATGTACCAGATGATTGCTCATTGTTCATGTTGTTGTCAGAAGGTTTAAACTTTGTATGACTTCTCCTCCTTACCTGGTTCCTGACTTTCCAGTTTCATTCTGCGACTCAGGTATAAAATCTGCACAAAACTCGTCTTTACCGAAGAAATCTCACAAATTCAACAAAATATTGAATAAAACAAAGCTGTCACGGTGAGAAAGTGAAATGTTTCTATCGCTGAAACTTCACAAAGTCCGTGTAAAGTCCGAGTTGTGCATATACACACACATAAAAGCGGCCCCTTTAAACGCCTCGTGCTTGTAAAACTCGAGTGCTGATTGGTCACGACGCGTATGCGCTTTGCATATTAGAACCACTGCGCGCGCACAAAGCTCGAGCGCTGACTGATCCAATGCGAGGGTGCAATAACGGGCAGCTCGCGCAGTGCAGAGTCGCTGCTGATTGGTCGTTTGAATCAGGAGCGCTTTCGATGCACCCTCCTGACCGCACGCTGACCAATCAGAAAGGTAACCAGAAAAGCATCGCTGACCTCTCGAGTTCACAAAGTGACAGTAACACAAAGTGGAGTTAAAAACTTTCATATAAAAATAAATAAAAACACTGATAAATATCTTCACGATTATTTTTTTCTTCTTTTAATAATATTAATATTGATAATATTATCACATTAAAATCAAAGGCGATTGTGAGTCCCAATACTGAGCAAAGCATACTTTTATACACATGATTGACGTCATACAAGAGCAACTCTAATAACATTATATAAATATTTATTAGATATTCGGTTTGTTCATTTTAACACAAGTTGCTTGATGAGTTTAATTTGTTCTGATTGGCTGGAAGCTTCGCCAGGATCCATATTGGATTTTTTATTTTTTTCAAAGAGTTCACAGAGCATCCACAACTTGTTATGCTACTGAGAATCCAAAAGTTCTCACTCTTCCAGATGAGGTTACCTACAGTAAGAGTTGAGTTATGTCAATTGGACTTCTTTCTTGTTAGTTAGAAACATTTAACTTCTCATCCAAATAGCTTTTTCAGTCTGAGGGAAGTTGGAAAGTTCCTCATATTTGAATCCTCCAAGGTCAAATCCTCCAGCCTGTCTCCTATTTTTCATTCTGCCCTTTCATCCATCCCCAGGAAGATCAAGAAAGTTCCACCGAGAAAGCCTTTCAATGGTCGTTAACGACTCTCCCTAATCTCTCTCTATTGCTGTTTTTTCTTAACTCTCTCTCCACTCAAAATAAAATTGGAACAATACAGAGAAACCCCCCACCCCCACACACACTCGCGTAAACGACTCCCCCTCCAACTCTCGCCTTCATTGTAAAACCTTTTTACGCAGGGGAGGATGCTTTGACTTTGGCAGCTTCAAATATGAGGAACTTTCCAACCTCCCTCAGACTGAAAAACTACTTGGATGAGTAGTGAATCGTTTTTACCTAAAGGAAAAAAACTTATTACTGTATTAACATTTATATTTATTTATATTATGTGCATGAGTTGTCTTTGCAGTATTTGTTATAGGTCATGACTGCTATTTATCTATCTATCTATCTATCTATCTATCTATCTATCTATCTATCTATCTATCTATCTATCTGAAGAATCATGTCATTGTGGTTTTTATTTTATGAAAAAACAACATAGTATGCAAAACATGGTAGTCAGCATTGTGTCTGTGTTTGTTTATATTTTTAATCAGCACAGACTATTTATCTATAATCTGTTAATCTATTATCTGTTAATTATAAACTCTAGAGTTAATAAATTATCACTTTCCCCACAGGAGCTCATTACATCAGGGTAAAACATTAGCCTCACAGGTCAAAGATTAGTGTCTCAGTATCACTGTACAGATTAACTGAACAGTGTTGTCTGGCTATCTATCTATCTATCTATCTATCTATCTATCTATCTATCTATCTATCTATCTATCTATCTATCTATCTATCTGTTTTTATTAAAATATTTCTGATGTGTTTAATTCAGTGCTAATATGTTTGTCATTCTTTCTGTAAGAAGTCTGTGTTTGTGTGTGAATTATATATTTTTGTATTTTAATTGAATTACAATTTTTTTACCGACATTGTTATTCTTATGTCTGTCTGTATCTCTGTTCAGCCAGATTTTGTCACAGCATCACAAAACTAACTGGACAGAATTTAATGAAACTTTGCCAGTCCTTCTGTATTTGACTGAAGTTAAACCTGCACCATAAATTAAATCAAAGTGTTGAGTTGCCAGATTACAAAGACTTGACAGTGTACTGGGCATGTGTCAAACTGGGGGTGCATCTTATATTGACTCTTTTTGCAATACGCGAGAGGCTCAAGCGCAGAGGGGCACGGGCGTTTGCGGTAGCAGGGCCTCAACTTTGGAATACTTTGCCTTTAGAGATCAGACTGGCACCTTCTCTATCTTTTAAGTCCTTGCTCAAAACTTTTTTTTTTCCCTTAGCATATTAATTCCGCTATATAGCCGTGTTAAACAGGTTGTGCTACGTCTGTGTTTATTGTTTTTGGGGTGTGTTTTATGAATATGTTTTTATGTGAAGCACTTTGGTCAGCCTGACGGCTGTTGTAAATGTACTATACAAATAAATTGAACTTGAACTTGAACTACTTTTAGACTGCAATAATAACAGCAATTATTAGATTAAGCTGATTAGCTTATTTTTAGGTATTAACCTAATTCTACGAACTCTTTTTCCAACAACGACAGTTACTTTTTCTAGCACCATATAAATTAGACGTGATCTTTATTTTTATTCCAATAAACCCTTACATGACGAAACCCATAACTACATTTAGAAGCACATTAATACATCTTGCCGCTAGGAGGCGCTCATGTAACTCTGCTGATCTTCAAGTTCTTTCCTAATATAGTAAATTTTGCTCCTGTGTTGTGGATGACAAACAAAATCATGCTGTGACTTTTACATCTTTACTTTATTTTCAAAATAAAGTTTAACGTTTTTAAGTTTTTCAATTATTATACTTTTAAATTTAGTTATTCACAGTTGTGTGCATATAATACATGCAATAAACATCCAAATGTGCATGCAATAAACATCCAAATGTTCAATAATTTATTGAACCCTTGACCCTGGATGAATTACAACTAAACTGACCAAAATACTGTTTAAATTAATTAATTCACATATACTCAAACAGTTTGTGCATAAATAAATACATTAGTTCATTTATTCATTCTATAGCGCTTATCTTGTTACAGGATTGTGGGGGCCTGGTGTCTAATAAGAAACTTTAGGCACAAGCCGGGTTACACCCTGGACAGGGTACCAATCTATCGCAAGGCACACACACAAACTACAGGAATTTGAGTTAGGCTAATCTGCATGTCATTGAATACTGGGAGAAAACCGGAGCACCAAGAGGAAACCCAAATCGCTCTTTCAAAGATATCTTTACATTCCATACATTGCAGAACTGCGGAACCAGTCTCAGAAAATTTTCTGTCCATATGTCTGTCAGTCTGCATGTCTTTTCAGTCATATGTTATCACTCACAGCATCACACTAAACTGGAATTTAGTATAATTTTGCCAGTCCTTCAGTATTTGCCTGATGTTAAACCTGCAATGAAAATCAAAAGAAATCAAATGTTTAAGTAAAGCTCACAACATCTAGTGCTTTTTTTGTTTACTAAAGCATTTCTCCCCACGAGGTGGACGTAGCGATGCACGTCAATTCACAGAGCCGATCAACATGATAGTTTACCATGTACACACAGAATATGGGGGAGACACAGAAATGACTGTAATGAACCTACATGCCATCAAAATCCTCACAAAACACAAATGATTGCGTGATAAAGCATGGCTTACTACAAAAAGGAATGAAGACTATGAAAACTGAACCTTCAAAGATGAATGGCCAGATCAATATATGTTTATTCTTCCTGTGTGAAGTTTAAAACTAGTTTATTTCATATGTACCGAAAATGCAACTAATAACAAGCAGTGATGTGAAGCACCATTATATGCTAAAACACGGGTTGGTACAGCAAACGTATCCGCAGCTGTCTGAGGTGAGGGCTTGTAAAATACCCGAACTGAGACATCTGTGTTATGCACTAAAATGCCCCCTGGCGCTGATTGTCCCCCTACATACTCACTCACTCACTCACTCACTCATTCATCGTCTGTATAGCTTTATCCTGTATACACTGTCACTGGGGCCCGGGACCTATCCAAGGAGACTTAGGGCAGAGGTACAGTACACCCTGAGCAGAGTGCCACAGGAAGACAATTAGCCTAATCTGTATGTCTTTGAACTGTGGGAGGCAACAGGAGTAGCCGGAGAAAACCCACCAAGCAAAGGGAGAACATGCAAACTCCATGCATACAGGCCCAGTGGCTGAGGATCAAACCCTGACCCTGGAGGTGCAAGGCACCTGTGCTTTATTGGTAAATAGCTGAGTTCTGTTAGAGGATTGAAACACTGCATGACATGCTGTTGGGAACATAATGTACTAATTGTAACTTCCCTTCATTATGTGTTGTAAAGGCAAAGAATATCACGTGGTTTAGATGGTCTACGTACTAATTTGATGACGTCACTGCCGCAGCTCTGGCATAGACATTTTCTGATGTTTTTCTTTTTGTTCCTATAGTAACTCCACGTGAATCTACCCACACCGGGTAAGATAGAACTCGTATGACCCCCGACATCCCCGACCACATAACCCCCCCCCCCCCCCGCCCTCGTTCTTGACTGCGCGTGCGCTTAGCATCCGGTGAAGCTCGCGGATAAAAGGCGCGCAGGACCATGAACAGACAGAGCCGCGCGTAACTGGAGCCACGAGCCGTATTTGTTCGATTGTTTGTTTATTTGTTTTTCTTCACAGGCTGCTGTTCAGATCTAGGTTAGTCTTATAAAGGTTTCTATTTTATTCTGCCTTCAATTTACTTGAACTTTTTTTTCATTTATTATACTTTTACATTTTGTTATTTACAGTTGTGTGCATAATGCAGCAATACACATCCAAATGTTCAATCATTTAAAAAAGGATTTCACCACTTTAGTCAATGCGCATATTTACATATAATTTAAATATAAATGTTGCTGCTCATTCACACTCTGTAATAATTTAATGTCTGTATTTTGTGTCTACATTTTAGCTGTTTGCTATAAAAATTCATCTCAGATGTACACTAGCCCTAATGGTCACTATTACTAAATAAAGATTAAAATCACTAAATTATTCAATACAATAACAGCCTAAACAGGGTTATTTTACACTTATTTTACACTTTATTATTTTATTAGTTGAACACGTTATTTAAAGTGGTATGGTTGAGGCGCGCGCGGCGGGGCTGGACACCGGTGCCGCGTTGCTGCTCGCGCGGTTCTTCACCATGGCGCGCGACACGGGAGACAAGGGTGCCGCGGGATCAGGCTCCGAGTCCTGGGCTATGCTGATGATGATGACTCAGCCGCCACCTCCGTCCACCGTGCCTCGGATTCCCCCCGAGGCGGGGAACTGGACGCGCTGCGCCGCGCACGTGCAGAGCTACGGCGGCGTGGAGCGCGCGCTGATCGGCGGCGTCCTGACAGCACTGACGCTCGTGACAGCGTGCGGAAACTTGCTGGTCGTGGTGTCCGTGTGCTCGGTGAAAAAGCTGCGACAGCCCTCCAATTACCTGATCGTGTCGCTCGCGGTGGCCGACCTGTCCGTGGCGCTCGCCGTCATGCCGTTCGTCAGCGTCACGGACCTGATCGGGGGCCGCTGGATCTTCGGCCAGTTCTTCTGCAACGTCTTCATCGCCATGGACGTTATGTGCTGCACGGCGTCCATCATGACCCTCTGCGTCATCAGCATAGACAGGTGAGCTCACACGACGCTGTGCGCAGAACGTTTGACACTTTTTAAATTCGAGTGCAGGTAACACACTGCGGGTGTCCTTATCATCATCATCATCATCTGCATTTCAACACGTATTTGATAAGACTTTGTGAAGAGGTTAATAAACTAATAACAGATCTACTGGTTTTATATAAAGAGAGGTCATCTGGGGTCACATCACCAAAAACTGTTGAATGAAGCAGCAATAGTGAAGATTCAGAAAAACTTTAATTCATTATTGGAAACATCACCAAAAAATATAGTTAAAAAAAATCAAAAAAGAAAAAGGGCTTGTGTTGAAAAAAGTCTTCTCAAATAGTCAAATCCATCTAAACAGGGACCACAGATGAAGTTTTTTGGGGCAAATTGGGTCTAATTGCAGCGACCCAGAACCGACTTTGCAACATACATACTGTAAATAAGTCTACCAAAAAAAATGCAATGAACTCCAATTAGTCAAACAATTGTTTTTGACCACTGGCTAGCGCTGAGGCGACACCGGCTGTCTCGCATGATCTCAGTAGAAATGTGGATTGGCTGATTTACTACAGATCCAGGGGCAGTTATCCATGACAAGCGATGACAAAATATAATAAAATAAAATAAAATTAATAACCAGACTGGTTGCAAATTGGACCCAAACTGTTGAACTATGACACCCAAAAAAATCAATGACATGAAATGATCATACATTTAGGGATTTTTTTTAATTACTGATTGTACATCATACAAAGACCCAACTAATTATATGTTAAATATCCTACATCTGGCAATGTGTTGAAAACAGTGCTGATCAGTGATTGGTTGTCAGGAACAATTGTTATCAGTGACTGGTTAATTGTTCTAACAGCTGCTCACTAAGTCTCTTTCATCTAGACTCCATTTGAAAATAGATGCTAGAAAATTTATTAAATGGGTTTAAAAGGTTTGAAACTACACTGAACAGTTTTAGATTTTTGAAAAATAATTCTGATACAAAGGAAATACCATATAAACGTTATCTTAAATACAGAGTATTGCAGATTCAGCTATGCAATTTCTAGGTCACTTTGTAAAACAAATGTCTGGTATTGATTATGTATAAACATCCTCAAGTTTTATCCCTTTCACTAAACCACATGTTCAGGTGAGAGTATTTTTTTTATACACAGTATTGTGGAGTCTCGAGGGTGACATTGCCAAGATAGCCAAAGGAGGACATACCAAATGCTATTAAACTCTTGACAAAGATTCTGCTTTTCTCACAGATTGTTACTGCTAATAGAATTTGTAATAAAACATTGTCTATGGAATTAGAAGAATTTAAACGAGAAGATAGAGTTTTCAACCTCACTGGATGAAAAGAGATCATTAAAACCCTCCAAACATGCAAGATGAACCTGAATTTAAAAACCGCATGCTTCAGAGTGCCAACATAGCAAAGTAGTTCATTATTCTCTTTATCCACAAACCAGAATTCTGTGTTCAATACTGGTGTTTTCTACAAGACACAGCTTGCATATCCGAGCACAGCAGTCTCTCTAAATATGATTATTGTCAAGCTTCGAAGTCTGCCTTCCTACTGACATGTCGTATATACCCAATACTAAATTAGCCTCGTTAATGTGTCTAGTGACACCACATCACTTCAGTTTCATGTAGTGACTAATTCTGCATTAGCACTCTCAAGTCTACATGCAACCGTGTCATTTCCTGTGAAAGTTCATGACACAGAGCTGTAATTCTGGTGACACTGACAAGCCAGACTGAAGCTGTTATTTTCTCCTTTTTGTGTGCGAAAAAAACATTTATGACATGCTAAAGCGTCTGGCTCCAGTGAATTCCTCAAACCAGCCTCTTCGTTTCTGTCCCTCAGTGGTCTAATGCATATTTTATGATTTCATGCTCTCTTGGTTTTGTAATCAATAAACCTCTTCATGTAGCGCAATAATCAACAGGTGTTAATGTCTTCATATTTAAGTTTAGTCTTGTCATATAACAGCTGTTTTATTTCTTTTTTTACAGCAACACAACGAATTGGAACAATTGTTTTATTAATTTTATTTCAAAGCAACATTTTTTTTCATTGAAGAACAGCGCATCATACTTTTATCATTTATAGTTGTTTATAATGTTTAGTGTAAGTCCCTGTTACCACTTATATTATAGCAGCTATAAGTACTCATTCTCTCACTAGTCTCTCTTCACACTCTAATAAGGTAAAAACCACAGCATGTCTGCTTGTTACTGAGAAACTGAAAAGCTACAGCTTTATCTCTGATACTGTAGACTTCTTCCATGAATGTAACATATATATATATATATATATATATATATATATATATATATATATATATATATATATATATAATTTTTTATCACAGCTGTTTATGTGGTATATTTATTGTACATAAGTGTTACTCCAGAAACAATAAATTATTAGAGCTGCACTGCTGTTTTTAGGAAATTAATCAACACCATTTGACCTTCTGTCACATGTCATCTGTCACCACATATGATTTTTATTTCAGGTACCTGGGTATCACGAGGCCTTTAACATACCCAGTGCGTCAGAATGGATGGTGCATGGCCAGGATGGTTCTGTCAGTGTGGTTGCTCTCAGCCTCAATCACGCTGCCTCCACTGTTCGGTTGGGCGCAGAATGTTAACGATGATAACCAGTGTCTGATCAGCCAGGACTTCGGCTACACCATCTACTCCACCGCTGTGGCCTTCTACATCCCCCTGAGCGTCATGCTGGTCATGTACCGCCGAATTTACAGAGCCGCCAAGCTCAGTGCCGCCAAGCATGCCATCTCAGGCTTCCCCCGGCCGAGTGACGAAGGTGATGATGATGACAGAAACAGCCGAGACAATGACAGTGACTGCATGGCGGCGGCTATAAAGATGCACAGGCTCAGAGGAGCGAAGTGGAATGAAGCTGAGCGCAAAAGCGCCTCTATCTTTAAGCGGGAGCAGAAGGCGGCAGCCACACTGGGTGTGGTGCTGGGTGCGTTTACTTTCTGCTGGCTGCCGTTCTTTGTGCTGTCGACACTGCGTCCATTCGTGTGCGGTGTGCGCTGCAGCTGCGTGCCTCTGTGGATCGAGAGGACGCTACTGTGGCTTGGCTATGCCAACTCACTCATCAACCCCTTTATCTACGCCTTCTCCAACCGTGATCTGCGCACTGCCTACCGCAGCCTGCTCGCCTGCCGCTACCGCAACATCAACCGCAGACTCTCCGCCGCCGGTGTGCACGAGGCACTGAGACTCGGCCCGAGATCAGAGGTCACTCTGTCCGTGTGAAGAAATTTTAAAGACCCTTAGATTTTACTCATAGATTCATGAGCAATTATGTATTATTTTACAATTATTGAGCAATTATGTATTATTATTAGTGTGAGCCTGCCTGAGGTCAAATGTCATGGAAGGTCATATCTTTGGATATACCTGAAGGATTGTAACAAGGTGAACTTGGACAATCAGATTCACTCTGAAGTATTTCATTGGGCGTTTATTTATGAACAACGCTGAAAATTTTACATTGATAGTTAGATGGTTAAACATGTCCTGGGGTCAAAGGTCACTGAGTCAAGATGGATAATAAGCAACATTTTTTTTAATCTCAAGTCAATTTGATCATATCAGTAAGAATCATCTAAATTTCTATGTTACTTTTAATGTTGTAAAACGTTAAAATAAATGGTGAAAAAATTTTAGGCAAAATGTAATAAAATTAAGTAGAGGAGTTTTCTAACAACAGTTGAGGGCACTGTCACAGACTTCTATTGGGTGTGGCCTAATATTCCAATAAGCCCTTTGATTGACAGCCTTCTGTCTGAGACCCCATCTACAGCATTACTCAAGCACCTGATTTCTCTCTCTAGTTTAGTTTTCTCATGCTAGGTTAGCTTTCTTTTCATAGGTTAAACTTTATCTGCCATCATCGTAACCCAAAATAAGCCCCTCCCACTTTACACAGGATGAGGAGAGATTCAGGTTATTTTATTTATTGCAGATAGAAAGACCGACTAACTGTATTAAACAAATTAGGAAGGGAAAGTGTTTTTTGTTCCAATGGGACTAAAAAATGGTTTAACCAGAACCAGGTTAAAGCACTAATGTGTATTTTTTAAAGTGACCTCAGACTGTGGAAGACCTACATCCAGTGCAGCTTAGTTTATCTTTAATATAAATTAAATAAAATAAAAATTAAAGAGGGAAGAAATCTAGAATGATCTAGAAAAAAAATATTTAAAAAAGTCAATATGTAGATTTTTGATTCCATATTATTTTTTCTAGATCAAATATATAAAGAAGGACTCCATAATTAAAGTCTTCTAATGCAACATTTAACAGTAAAGAACATGTTATATAGCCTTATTATGTTTCATTACACTTAAGTGTTTGATTTTGGCTAGAAACTCTGGTATAAAAAGTGCATTTTTTATGTTTGATGTGATGTGATGCTGCTTTGAATTAATCATACATTCACACTAGCAGGTCAGTGATTGTGTTTGTACACGTGTACATGACACGGAGCGTGAGATTTCAGTAGCAGCAACAGATTAAACACAACAATATAAAGCAAGACAAACCCAAACGGTTGGCTTGAGCTGTTCACAGACCAATTTTAGTTGTCTTGCATTCTTCAGTTCCACACTCCACACAAAAATAAAGGCTGCAAGGACGCTTCAGAGATTCATGAGTGTCATGATGAGTATACGTAGCTAGCAGAGCATAGCAAACCTGATGTGTAATGTACCATCGCACAACTGATTAGTGTGTTATTTTATTATATACTGACTTAAAATATAAAGGTTAGACAGGCCACGCACAAGCAACAAAACAAGACAAGAGACTCACTAATGCAAACGTAACGTTAAATGATGTCCGTCTTCTCATATGTGGTACTGTATCAGAGCAAATAGAGTGCATCCTCCTGAATAAAACAGCACCAGCTTTTGTATATATTAAACAGTCCTGCTTTTTATACCAGTGATATTTGATACAGTATTTAAACTTATTCTGATTTTTTTTATAACATTTATTTTTTTGAAAATGTAAGTAAAATTAAAATATCTTCTGCATGTCTTAAATGTTGATGAAATATTAATGTTTCTCTCTGTATCTGTATCTGCAAAATAACAGAAAATAAGCATCATTATTGTTCTGGATTAAATATGTAAAGTGTTACTGTAATATACTGCACTTCGGTACTGTACATCATTAAAAATCTATTTATCTACAGAAGCGTTCAGGGTCTCTGGTCGATTTTCAGCTCTGCATTTTGTATTATTTACTGTTTGTTATTTATCTATAATAACAAGAAATAGTTTTCAACCAAATCTATTACCTCTTTCATTCTGTGACACTTAATAGAAAGTTTCATAATAGAGAGTTTCATAGTTAAGGTGTATCCAGGCATCTTTCCCTAAATTCCCCATTTCAAGATCACAGGTCAGGGTAGGGTCACAGGGTTACATATTGGGTTACATCGTGAGTCCTTCTGTCCTTTTTTTTTGTTTAAAAAAGAAAGAATCCTTTTGGTTTGTACTGTAAATAAAATTAAAAAGCAAAATTCTGGCTTCATCTAAACACTCTGAGCTTAACTCATTACATTAACGACTGAACCACATCGCAACATAACTCTCCAACCTGAGCCAAAACCCAGCAATCAAAGTACTCAAGCACACACACTCACACACAGATAAACACACGACAAAACATATCCATACTGAATACATTAAAAAAAAAAAGAAGAGAAACACTTATCAGTGGAGAAATTTAATTAAATTCCAAACCAAACTGAAGGCTCGACACTAAACAACAAAATCCATTCAGCTGAAGATCTAAAGAGCAAAAACCTAAAAGAAAGGATAATTCTAACTAAACACAGAGTGAAAAAGGAAGACACAAGAATTGGAGACAGAGACACACTTCAATCTGATCTGTCCACAACTACCCTCACCAGATTAGACCAGATTAGATTAATTATTTCCATAAAATTCACGGCCATCGTCTTAACCGTTTCCTCTCTAAGCACAGAGCGAAACCTTAGCTGTGTTTTAGCAGAACATGAGGGAAGTGTTAAGTGCTGCAGCTACATTTATATCCACGCTTCATCATGTGAGAAACACTAAACACATCCAGTATCATCTAATCTAATCTAAACACTATCGATTCGAATATTTTTTGTATTGCTATGTAATTTATATCAATTAATCAGTATTTTTGTTTACTACATTCATTAAAATAAAGTTATATTAAATGTTTTTTTTCCTTATAATTTGCTACTGATAATCTTTATATATTTCTTGGTATTTAATCGGTTTATGCAACATTGTTAATAAAGTCAAGCCAATAAAGCACACTTTAAACTTTAATGACAACTCAGGAGAAAGGTTTGTTATCAATCTGGCCAACATGAGACCAGATCATCTTGGTGTTTATTTGAACAATAAAAATAATAATAAAATAATGTTTAAATCAGCTTCCTCATCATTAGAACAATTTCTGTACCGGTTAATGAATGTTAACCTACAGCTTGAACACACCCCAATTAAAAAGTCCAACATTTCCCTTTACCTCTCTCTCTCTCTCTCTCTCTCTCTCTCTCTCTCTCTCTGTACAGTATGTCTCCATCTGTATATCTCTGACTGTCTTTCATTCTGTCTCTGTCTTTCTGTCCTGCTGTCTGTCTGTCTGACTTTAGCTGTCTCTTTCCACATGCCATCTGTCTCTCTCTCATTATCGCTATGTCCCTGTGTCTCTCTGTTTCTATCTCTCTGTCTGCTTCTTTATGTCTTTCTTTTAGTCTGTCTATCTCTCTGTGTCTATCTCTCTTTGTCTCATTTTCTCTAGTTCCAGTTCCACTTCGGAAGAGCTTTATTGGCAGGAATGTTAATAAAAATATTACATTGTTGCCAAAGCAATTATAAAACCTTAATTACATAATAAATAACATCAATCTGAATTTATAAACATATTTACACATTATAAACATAGTAGATATGAAAGAATATCATAGTATGTACATAATAATCTTTTTTTTTTTTTTTTTTAATCTATAACATAAATATTAGCAACAATAACAACAACTATTCGAATAGAAGTGATATTAAGTAGTAGTTAGTTATATTCGAGGTGTGTGTATGCCGTGTCTCACTGTCTCTCAGGCTCTCACATTCTCAAAATTGTTGTTGGTCTTTCAGCAGTTCCCAACAAGGGATCACCACAGCGGACCATCCAGTCCACACATACTGTACAAGCTTGGCGCAAGTGTTTTACACTGGATGCCCTCCCATTTTATCTGGGCTTGGGACTGGCACTGCATCCAGTGGCTGGGGTTTGGGCATTGGCTGAGAATCCGCATAGAAGACGAAACACCTACCACTGAGCCACCAGTGTGTTTGTCCTGCAGCCTTCTCCTAAAATTATGAAAATTTTTTCACAATCTGTTAGTTGAAAAATCTTAAGCAGCTTTCTACTAATAGTAGCCTCATTTCAAAAAAGTTTATACTGTAGCTATCGAATATTTTAGTAATCGAGTATTCTACCAAAAAATTTAATTGAGTAATCGGATAAAATTTAATTGGATAAAATTTGGAGAAGTACAGAGAAGGTAATAAAGAGTTGCATTGTGTCTTTGTAGATTTAGAGAAAGCGTACGACAGGGTGCCGAGAGAGGAGCTGTGGTGTTGTATGAGGAAGTCTGGAGTGGCAGAGAAGTATGTTAGAGTGGTGCAGGACATGTATGAGAGCTGTAAGACAGTGGTAAGATGTGCTGTACAGTAGGTGTGACAGAAGAGTTCAAGGTGGACGTGGGTCTGCATCAAGGATTGGCTCTAAGCCCCTTTTTGTTTGCTCTAGTGATGGACAGGATGACAGATGAAGTTAGACAGGAGTCTCCATGAGCTATGATGTTTGCAGATGACATTGTGCTTTGTAGCGAGAGCAGGGAACAGGTGGAGGAAAGTTTTGAGAGGTGGAGGTACGCTCTGGAAAGCAGAGGAATTAAGGTTAGCCGCAGCAAGACGGAATACATGTGTGTGAATGAGAGGGACACAAGAGGAACAGTGAGGCTACAGGGAGCAGAGGTAAAGAAGTTGCAGGATTTTAAGTACTTAGGGTCAACTGTCGAGAGCAAGGGAGAGTGTTCAAAGGAGGTGAAGAGACGAGTACAGGCAGGTTGGAATGGGTGGAGAAAAGTGTCAGGTGTGTTGTGCGATAAAAGATAATCAGCGAGAATGAAAGGAAAAGTGTACAGGACAGTGGTGAGACCAGCAATGCTCTACGGCTTAGAGACAGTGGCACTGAAGAAAAGACAGGAGGCAGAGCTAGAGGTAGCAGAGCTGAAGATGTTGAGGTTCTCTTTGGGAGTGACAAGAATGGATAGGATCAAGAATTAGTTTACCAGGGGGACAACCCATGTTAGATGTTTTGGAGATAAGGTCAGAGAGGCCAGATTGAGGTGGTTTGGACATGTTCAGAGGAGAGAGTGTGAATATATCGGTAGAAGGATGCTGAGGTTGGAACTGCCAGGCAGGAGGTCTAGAGAAAGTCCAAAGAGGAGATTTATGGATGCAGTGAGAGAGGACATGAATTTAGTTGGTGTGAGAGAAGAGGATGCAGAGGATAGGGTTAGATGGAGGCAGATGATTCGCTGTGGCGACCCCTGAAAGGGAACAGCCGAAAGACAAAGAAGAAGAATCGGATAAAATTTACTTTTGCTTAATTAAACAGCAATGTAAAATATATAAGAGAGACTGTTATGCGCTAAAATGCCCCCCTGCCACAGATTGGCCCCCCACATAATCTCTAGGAAATATTATAATACAGTGGCTTGCAAAAGTAATCGGCCCCCTTGAACTTTTCCACATTTTGTCACATTACAGCCACAAACATGAATCAATTTTATTGGAATTCCACATGAAAGACCAATACAAAGTGGTGTACACGTGAGAAGTGGAACGAAAATCATACATGATTCCAAACATGTTTGACAAATAAATAACTGCAAAGTGGGGTGTGTGCAAACAACTAGCTATGTACTTTGACAGAAGCGCGCACACACACACACGCACAATCAGATACTCTGCAAGCACTCAGACCCAGCAGGGGAGACGATTACCTATAATTCCGCAGCCCAAGAGAGAGAAAAAACGTTGGCTCAGTTGTGATGACGTGACGCTCGGTGTCAAAATAAGAAGGGCATGCGTGATTCATGATGCTCTGTGCTCGTAAACCAAGACAATGCACGTTTTTCAAGTCAAAATTTATAAAAAAATCTTTGCTCGTCTTGCGGAACACTCATAAACCGTGTTACTCGTAATCCGAGGTTCAACTGTACAAGAAATTTTAAATACAGAGACAATTTTCACAGAAGGCCTGGGTGTAAACCTGTCACATATAAGGTCATAATGTTCAGACCTTGAGTGCGCATGTTGAGGCAACAGAGTGACAAGACTACAACAATAGAAAACAATAACTGTGGTCTTCTTTTAATCCCTGAGAGGAAATCCCCTTTAATAGTTCCTTCTGGGCTGCTTTACACAAAGGGACTTGTGGTGTAACTTAGTGCACCATCAGGGTCACAGCAACATGTTGTTAGAAATTCAGCACCACTGCTGACCTTCGAACGTAATGTGGCACACCGACTCACTCTTTTACTTGTTCTTTACAGCGGTTATCATGTCGGTCGCGTACAAAAAAATGTCTTTGGACTATAGGAGAAAACCAAAGTACCTGCAAGAAACTGACCATGTGAACTATATGCGCACAGACCTGAGAAGGCAATCAAACCCTCGACCCTGGAGGCCACAGTGCCTACACAGTTTACCATAAAATTAGAACATCCATGACAAACATAAAGGAAAGTTGCTCTTAAATAAACTTGACAACAAATAACCAATGTGAAAAGTCCACAATGTGTTAGTGACCGAGGTCGTGTCCCGGAGACTAACACAGCTAATAGAAACGTATATCGTTCAAGTTCTTAAACTCTTGATTAAACTAAGGATTAATCGATACAGTACAGTACATAAAGACAGTTTAAGTGTTCTGTTTGTCTGAACAAACTCTACACCCTACATCAATCTCCATATTGACCTTGTGTCACACATTGGAAATCGATCCTGAGTGATTACAAAAAAAAAAAAGAATAATAAATAAATACAAAACATATTTATTCTGGAACATGTTTTGTTCAACATCATCAGTACTAAATGACTCTCACTCGGACTGTCTCTCCGCCTGTCTGTCTCTGTCTCTCTAATTATCTGTTCTTTCATTTTTCTTCCCTCTTTCCTACTCTCTCTCTCTCTCTGTTTCTCTTTATTTCGGTCTCTCTGAGTAGCTGCATCTCTCACTGTCTTTGTATTTCTGTCTCTTTATGTTTATCTGATTACCGCTCTGATGATTTCTGTATCTTTGTCTGTATCTATGTCTTTAGTTTTCTATCCTTTCATCAGTCTGTATCTCTCTTTTTCTCTTTTCTTTGTATAACTTTCTTTCTACCAAAAATTACCAGAATGTCTCCATTTCTATGTCTCTCTCTCACTCTCTCGCTCTCTCTCTCACACACACCATCCTTCCCTTTATCTCTGTTTGTCAGTCTTTCTATCTGTCTCTGATTACCAGTCTCTCTCTCTCTCTCTCTCTCAGATATTTATGGAGGATAATTCTTTCATTCAGCAACACTCACAATTAGTTATCATGACTCACATCCAATTAGCTGTTCATCTATTCAGCTTCAACAGAAACAGATGGCTAATTGTGTGTGTGTGTGTGTGTGTGTGTGTGTGTGTGTGTGTGTGTGTGTGTGTGTGTGTGTGTGTGTGTGTGTGTGTGTGTCATCCACCTGTTAAGAAAGAAAAGACTAAAGTGATGTCCATCATAGTGATTGGTGTCATTTAAATGCCAAGCTGAAGATCTGAAAAAAATGACCCTGCATAACACTCGCTGTAGAGAAAACTAATAAAAGAGCTTAAACAAAGGATTATTCCCTGAAAGCTCCATTAAATCATCAACACACAGAAAGCTCACAGGCAGAAACAGCAGCAGCCACAAATAACCGTTCCAGTTCTACAAGCCTCACTGAGAGAAAAAGATAGAGTTGTCCATCCATCATCGATTAATTCCTATCCAGCTGCTTTGTGATAATGTCCACTTATAAATGTTCTACACAAATAAACTAAACTGAATTGAACCGATCATGACAAACAGATTTATTCTTCTGTCCCGAGAGTTATTTTTTTATTCAGCTTGTTTTTTTCCGCTTCTTTATCTCTTTATAGGGTGCTCATTGAAATGCATAAAAATAACAAAAATTCAAGACTTTTTCCAATAATTCTTTGTGATTTTTCCCCCCAATGTTTTTATTTTTATGTTGTCAATCAAGGTTAGTGATGTTAATAGACATCTCTTAATCAGGCTAAGAACAACATTCGGGACATTCTGTGAATACGTTTTAATTTTTGCACATTTTTATGTTTAAATAAATGTGCCTTTAACTTTTCCCCCTATTTTTATGTATACACCTTTTTTTTTTTTTTTTTATAAAAGTATTATTACCCTAGACCTATTATTATTACCCTAGACCCATGTCCACCATAATGATTGGTGTCATTTAAATGCCAAGCTGAAGATTAGCATAAAAAATTAGCATAACCCTGCGTAACGAGGAATTGTACAGTAGATGATAACTTCACTGGAAAAACATCTGTCACCTCCACTACAATTTAAATATGTAGGATTTTAAATATAAGACGTTCCAAAAGTCTCCATATACAGAGAAATTTATTTATTTTCTTAAAGATCTGAAAAAGCACAGATTTAATATAAGCTAAGTGCAAAATTATTTGTGTAAAAATAATGCAAAAACTTTTTGCTTTTTTGTTGTTTTCCCTGTTGTGTATAGAGACATTTGGGACACCCTGTATTTGATATAAAATATGCTGTTAATATGCTGCTTATATTTACATCCACAACCATCAGTAACTTTACTGCTATTACTTTTCATTATTTTATAATTGTATCTAATATTATTAATATTTGTAAAATAATATTATTATTAATACAATTATTATATTACATTATATTATTCATTCATTTTCTATACCGCTTAATCCTGTGTTCAGGGTCGCGGGGTATATTATATTATATTATAAAAATTAATAAATTATATTTAGTAGTAGTAATGTGTGCTTATCTATTAGCATTTTTCTTTCCCCAGTGCCAATATTTAGTAACTTCCTCACGAAAATATCCACATTGACAAACACACACACACACACACACACACACACACACACACACACACAGCTTGTACAACTGCTTAACCTCAGCATGAACACTACACCCACTCACACACTCATTTGTGATCCTCGATCATATCAGTTATGTGAATGTGATTACACTTCGGCATCGCTTATTGTTGCACAGAGTACATAAATTATTATAACAGAGAAAAACAATACCGTATAATTTCCCAGACAATAGAGAGGCGACATCTCTGAAAAGTTCAAAGGAGAAAATACAAGGGTGTGAGGAATGCACAGGGGTTGGAAAGGACGAGCAAAGAAAAACCTGGAGAGTGTGAAACTAAGTATAAATATAAAGTGGTTAAGACCCTTAAAATACTAGGAAAATAAGAACGTTAGGAAACGAGGACATCTTGTCTGGTGAATTTCATCTGATAGTAGTTTGTACAGTACATCAGGAAAACCTTTTGAGTTCAGTTAAACCTGCATACATCAGCTATCTCATACACCAAATCATTACAAGTTCTCAGCTGAGTTCGAACCAGTCAAACCGGGTTAAAATTACTGGTTAAAGTCTTCAAGCATAGTCCGATGATGAGACTTTTAGCTGCAGTAAAATATTTGGATGATGCAAACGCTTTAAAGAATGCCGTACATGCGTGAACGACGATCCTGGTTGAGGTGGTTCAGAGCCCAGTGCAGTCCTTCCTTTGAACGTTTACACTAAATTCAGTCTAATTCATAAAAATCCATTAAAATATTTAATTATTTAAAACTTTCCATTAACCTTCTCCATTATATATATTTTTATATTTTACTGCCAAAAATCTGAAAAAAGTTTGAGGTTGTGTTGGGAAAGCTTAATTTCTCTCCAAGACTGTGACCCCAAAACACACCTGTAAATTGTGTAGCAGAGCATAAAGTCTAAAGAAGGTCAAAGACTTCTGCAGTGTGTGGCTTTGCTCCCCAACTTTTGGTACTCGCTATATATTGCAGTGCGTATAGGTTTGTACTATGGCAATCCACCTCGTGGACACACTTATCATTACTGTGCTATGCTTTTATTTACCCATACCATGTTATGTACCATAATATTCCAGGTAATGTAGATAATCTGTGGTGTGTTTTATACAATACAATGTAACTTTTTTATCTTATACTGTTTTAAGTTGTATCATATTACATAATATATTTTATTTTAATACCGACATTGACTAAATGTCATGTCCATACTTAACCATATATTTTATTTATTAGTTTTTGTTTTTATTTTGGATAAATTCCCTTAAAGGCATTCCCGAGAAATCACAGTACAGACGGACAACCCAAAAACTCAGTGCCTCCGGTTGCATCTGTCATCAGGCTTCAATAAAACAACATTCAGGTCGAACATATTTAAAGGTGACGTGCAAAACGTAACGCTGTTAGTCATTCAGTGCTGATTTAAACCTTCATCGTCTATTCTCATCAAAACAACCTTAAATTCTCACCAAAGGTTTCTGCATAAATTTTTTTTTTTAATCTATCTATATTCCATTATTTAGAAATAAAATGGAATAATTTAAACACTGAGACATTTTCACTTTTAAAAAGTTTGTGATTTAGTTTAACTTGCACTCTTAGGGATTCATTTTATGCACATGAACGTGTTCTTACTTTGCCTGTAATGTTATGGATCACACACGTACAAAACGTGTTTTATTGCTTGTACAGGAATAAACAATTTTAAAGATTTAAAAGACTCTTTTATTTATATACACAGTATATATATAAAATATATATATTTTTGCTGTTAGAATCACACACTTCTTGATATTATAACACTCTTTTCTCTTCCTTTACTATCTCTCTATTTGCTTTCTAAATCTTTTTCAAATCCAACATGCTCTTCCTTCTGTCCTTCTTATCTGTCCTTTCAGTTTTATTCTCTTTCATCCTCAGCTCTTTCATTTTTTATCTCTCACTCATTCCCTTTTACAGGGGCGATGACAATGATGGCTCTCACAGCTCTGACATTTTTATTAAACTGTTAAACAGTCCGACTCGAGAACAGTAACAATAAAGAGGAAATACTTTCTGTGATGGAGAGACATGAAATGCCACACGGAGGAAGACGATTAGAAAAACGATATATTCGTCTTCTTCTTAAAGATTAAAGTCACTTTCACAAAGCTGTCCTCAAGTAACTCTGGGGTTTATTTGCGACCGGCACAAAGGCATTTACTGACACAAGGGAAAGAATCCACCACACACACACACACACACACACACACACACTTCATGAAGTTTGATTTGCAATTTACATTTGTCTGCTTAAATAAAGATAAAACTTGTGATGTCTCAGTGGTCATGGAAACATGATGTGGAAAAGATCACTGCACTGTTAATGAGAGAGGAGAGTGGAGTGAGAGAGAGAGAGTCTCAGAGGAAGAGGAAAAGTTTCATTCTTTTTGAATTTGATAAATTTAATGATTGCGTTGATCTTCATAACATGGTTTTAGTGATGATGATTGTGTGATATGTGACCCTTAATTAGTCTATAATTACACACTTGCTATAAACAAACACTCGCTATAATCACACACTCGCTATAATCACACACTCGCTATAATCTCACGCTCGTTATAATCTCACGCTCGTTATAATCTCACGCTCGTTATAATCACACGCTCGCTATAATCTCACGCTCGTTATAATCACACACTCGTTATTATCACACACTCGTTATTATCACACACTCGTTATAATCACACACTCGTTATAATCTCACACTCATTATACAGTAATCTCACACTCATTATAATCACATGCTCATTATAATCTCACGCTCATTATAATCACACGCTCATTATAATCACACACCTGCTAGAATCACACACACTCATTATAATCACACGCTCATTATAATCACACACTCATTATAATCACACACTCATTATAATCACACACTCATTATAATCACACACTCATTATAATCTCACACTCATTATAATCTCACACTGATTATAATCTCATGCTCATTATAATCTCACACTCATTATAATCTCACACTGATTATAATCTCATGCTCATTATAATCACACGCTCATTAGGATCACACACTCATTATAATCTCACACTCATTATAATCTCACGCTCATTATAATCACACACTTGTTATAATCTCAACTCACTATAATCTCACACTCTGTACACACTCACTACAATCACACCGTAGCCATAATCACATACTTGCTATAATCACACAATTGCTAAAATCTCACACCCACTATAATCACACTCTCACTATAATCTCACACTTACTACAATCACACACTCATTATAATCACACACTCATTATAATCACACGCTCATTATAATCACACACTCATTATAATCTCACACTCATTATAATCTCACACTCATTATAATCTCACACTGATTATAATCTCATGCTCATTATAATCACACGCTCATTAGGATCACACACTCATTATAATCTCACACTCATTATAATCTCACGCTCATTATAATCACACACTTGTTATAATCTCAACTCACTATAATCTCACACTCTGTACACACTCACTACAATCACACCGTAGCCATAATCACATACTTGCTATAATCACACAATTGCTAAAATCTCACACCCACTATAATCACACTCTCACCATAATCTCACACTTACTACAATCACACACTCATTATAATCAAGCACTTATTCTCCCTATAGAATAATCAAGCACTCCCTATAATCTCACACATTGGCTATAATCACACACTGGATATCACATATTCACTATAATTACAAATGTATTATAATTATACCATCTCTAGCCTTTCTATAATCACACACTCATTATACTCACACACTCAATATAATCTCACACTTTTGGTATAATTACACTCACTATAATCACACATTCACTATATTCACACCCTAGCTATAATTACTCACTCACTATAATCATATACTCTGTATAATTACATACTCGCTGTAATCATCCACACACTACTGTATAATCACACCCTCACTATACTAAAAAAGAAAAAACACAAAATCAGGATATCACAAATATCACAACAAAGTTGCAAAGTTAGCAACATATCCTGGTGGCGCCGACTCATTTCTGCTACATCCATTGACTCTGACTACATGTAATTTCTCTGAGGTTTTAATGTATCGCCTGTGTATTGATGGTGCACTAGACATTACTGCTTGAGCACACACATCCACTCAGAGTTCACCAAGCTCAAGAGTTTAAAAAAAAAGTTGTTTAATGACTCTGGTGGTATGAAATCAGAGCCTGCTCGTTTACTCAGACATTCAGACAATCGACTCAATTCCATATTCCACGTGTGTGTGTGTGTGTGTGTGTGTGTGAGACTATTTGCTGTACTGCAAATCCATCCCTAATGATCAGAGCAGAGGTTTAACGTGATGTTTGCGATCAGTGAAGCGTGGTTTATAAGACTGATCTACGAGCATTAAACTCAAAACTACAGTAAAACTCGCCTAAGAAAGACAAACATCAAACCACTAACGAAGGAAGAATAAAATGAGGGATTAAGACCTTAACAATAAGCCTATACTCAAAATAAAGGAAAATGAAATGTGCGAGATTTATTAGCGTCTGGAACGAAAGGTCGCTGGAATAAATAATGAATGTTTTACAATTGAAAGTTTTAAGGCTGTGCAGAAAATCTGTCATTTCAATTATAACCTTCATTACAATTTTATACACTGCAAGTCTGTGTTTGATTCTCTCTCTCTCTCTCCCTCACACACGAACACACACTCACACTCTTGTTTTAATCATTAATAGGGCTAATGGAAGTTTGTGTTGATGCACAGCCAAATAAGCTTTTTTAAAACTGTAAAAATCCAGATTACGTCTCTGTGGCAAGAGAATAAAGTATCAAATAAAATAAAATAAAAAAAATAATGGACCGGTTTGACAGAAACACGCTGTGAAGAATATTAAAATATCAGCAGCATCTCAGACAAAGATCATTTGCACCACAGCAACTTTTTTCACAGATCTTAGAAACCTCAAAACCCTGACACTGAAAATTATATAAAAAATATTTATATAAAAAAAATAGGTTCAGTTTAATTTTGTTCCCAATATATATTTTTACATGGTAAATTTGCACGAGGCGGCGCAGTGGTGTAGTGGTTAGCACTGTTGCCTTGCACCTCCAGGGTCCGGGTTCGATTCCCGGCCAGGCTCTCTGTGTGCATGGAGTTTGCATGTTCTCCCCGTGCTTGGTGGGTTTCCTCCCACAGTCCAAAGATATGGAGATTAGGCTAATTGGCGTTCCCAAATTGACCATAGTGTGTGAATGAGTGTGTGTGCTCTGCGATGGATTGGCACGCTGTCCAGGGTGTACCCTGCCTCGTGCCCTGAGTCTCCTGGGATAGGCTCCAGGTCCCCCGCGACCCTAAATACAGGATAAAGCGGTATAGAAGATGAATGAATGAATGAAATTTGCATGTACTAAACTACAACTCGTTTCCCGGTGTTAATATTTAATCTCTTTCTTCATAGAAATACTTCACCCCATATTCAGCCAAGTGTAGGAATTCTGCTGATTACCTGAGTAACTGGAGATGTGCAGATACCGCTTTATCCTGTATACAGCGGGGTCACGGGGGGCCTGGAGCCTATCCCAGGAGACCTAGGGCACGAGGCAGGGTACACTCTGGATAGAGGCACACACACTCATGCAATTTTAGTGAACGCAAATTAGTCTAAACTGCATGTGTTTGGACTGTGGGAGGAAACCGAAGTACCCGGAGGAAACCCTCCAAGCACAGGGAGAATATGCAAACTCCATGCACACACAGGCGGGAATCGAACCTGGCCAGGAATCAGACACAGACCCTGAAGGTGCAAAGTGACTTGTTAGCAATAAGCTAACAAGACTTGTTAGTGCTAAGTTAGCACTAGACTTGTTAGCACTAAGCCACTGATTACTCTTAAAGAATTGATAACATTGGTTGATGCATGTTATTGTTATTTAAAACAAATCATTAATAAACAGTAGTGAATGTATTCGTTAATGAACTTCAGTGAATTCCATCTTCATGCTGTTCCTGATGCTACGTAAGTATTAATTAATGCAGGAAACAATGTTAATTAAGGCGATGTTAGTGTACACATACAAGTCTAAGAATGATAGATAAAAGACGAACAGATCAACAAGCAGTGTGGATGAGTGGAAGTAAGTGAAGATTAATATTCCGCTTTGTGTCTCACGCTGAAGGAGACGACCGTGTCTTATTAACATGTCCATTATGCACATGGCCGCTCTCGGAGGGAGTGCGTGAAGCGTCTGAGGTGTTAAAAGTGTTAGAAATGGACGTTATAACACACACACATAGCAAGAGCAGGAGACAAGGATGATTTATCACTCGAACTGAAAAAGCGAAACTGAAATCCACCGTCCATTAGTGAGTCTCCTTCATCTTAACCACATTAATTGTGAAACACAAAATAATAATTTTATTCTAATCATGCTGCTTTTATCACAGAGCACTTGACTGAAAAACAGCAAACATGTTAAACTTTGTAAAAACTGATTTTAATGTTTATGTTGTTTATTTCTTTATTAATTGTGGTGCACTGTATATTGTGACTTTTTGAAGATTTTAGAAACAGATGAACATTTAAGGTAAGAATCTAATAGGACGGTATAAAGGGCCTTTTCCACATTCTGACCCGGAAAAGCAGAGGTGGGAAGTAACTGATTACATTTACTTCATTACTGTACTTAAGTTTGTCTGCAACGTACCTCTACTTGACTTCATCAGATCAGGCATCACTAAATTTGCCCACCTCTACGGAATTGGTATGAACTTGCAGGGTTATCATTTGGAAGTATATTAGAGTTCAGAACATCTCACCAAGGTCAAGTAAATATCAAAAATTATTTTAAAATGTAACGACAAAAAAAAAAAGGTAGGTGGGAGTAAGTTCTTTGCAGGTTCTCAGCAGACTGTGTAAACCTCTCAACAATCAAAAGGTCAGATTCAATTTGACATAGAAACGGGTCTCAAACATTCTGGAGCTGAGCTGAAGCTCAAGAAAGGATCTGCTGATGATCTAGATGATGATACGAGCTGGCAGGTGAAGCACGGTGGAGGTAGAGTAATAGCTTGGGCTTGTATGGCTGGTTCTGGAATGTTCTCACTGATCGGTATGGATGATGGAGCAGCAGAGTGAAGTCAGAATCTACAGAAACAGTCCATATGAGAAATGACAGACAAATATGTCCAATCTTACTGGGAGGAGCTTCATCATGCAGTGTCCCACAGTGCACTGTAAATATTAACAGTTATTGACTTTTCCAATATGTTTGCTTAGCTAGAGGCCATGCGGTGCCATGTTCTGACCAGTTCAATAAAAAAATCTGAAAGTCTGATCTACCGTTCAATCTTCTAATATCAAACCCAAACAACATCTACAGTGTGGAACGAGAACAAAAGACACCTGGTCTTGTGTTACAGTACTTTCGGAGGGAACTGTATCTAACCGCTTCACAAAATCACAGGCCACACCCACACGACATGTCGGCTGTTTATCATCTCTTGCCTTGGTCTGCTATCAATTCAACATGTAAAGGAAAAGCAACATCTCTCCTTTCTTCTCCTGATGATGCGAATATGTTCTTTAGCTCAGAGAAGGTGTGATGAAAAGATGATGGAAAAAAAAGACAAGGCAAAAAGACAAGGAATCTGTTGGGCCATGAATCTTTTCATGCAAATATATACGTATACTCACACTCTATTCATTTCACACTGACAAAACTGAATCGAAAACACAGTTCTTGATAACTGTAATTATGACGTCAGTAAGATATTGTAATGAATCTTCTCTCTCAAACACACACAGAGGCCTGGTTTGTATAATTGTCATGTATGTAAGTTGTCTTTTTTATTTTCTTTGCTTTTCCCATGACAGATGTCCCTCATCCTCCTCTCATCTCTCTCTCTCACACACACACTCTAAGATCTCGCGCCTCCATTTTGTCCTCGTCGCCCGACCCCACACTTTTGGCACGCCTTAGAGCTCGTGAGTCATCCCGGCTCACTTCCTGTCATACCCCGTAACAATCACTTCATTACTTTTACAATCTGTCCATCTTAGATCAGTTTGTGGAGGAGAAAAGAAAGGCTCGTAGAGAAAAATTAAAAAAAAAATTACACTGCCAGATTTCTCTCCTTAATTTGTCTTCTGTTCGACTTGGTGCTGACCTTACTTTTTGCATCACCGTTTCTTCCTCAACCAGCAGAAGAAAAGATAAGCATCAGATTTTACACTTCATTATAGATTGAAATTAAAAACAACTAATGATTTCAGCTCAGGTTGAAACCCAGTGGTCCACACCACAGCAAACTTCTATACAGTGTAGCTTTTATCCATTTAGTTACATTTACTGTTCTGAGAAACGAGTTCCTATTGTCACTTGCATTATAGCAGCTATTAAACACTCGTTCCCTTACCAGTGTCTCTGTATTCTTTCTCTTCAAGTTAATAGGAGAAAAATTCCAGCTTGTCATGTGACTGAGAAACTGCAAAGAAGCATAAACTCCTCTGTCCGGAAGATATGAGAGAGCTTACATTTAAAGCTTTACCTCTAACACTGGAGACTCCTTCCTTTCCTAAATAACTTCCTAGGTAACTCGGTACATGTAATTCAATACTATACATAAGTATCTGTACTTTATTTGAGTAGTTTTATTAGAGGATGTTTTTTTAACTTTCGCTCCTTAAAAGTAAATATATATCGCAAATAGCAAATATACTGGCCGAACCTTTAATAACATCTCCATCCATGTTAACTCAGTTTACATACAGTGTCAGCTTTTAATATAGAAATGCTAATTAATTGCATCATCTTCTAAACCAATTAGAATCCAGACTCAGTGTGTGTGGGGTATTTACATTTATTCATCCAGACAGACTGAATAAACATCACAAATTAAACATACCACCAAAAAAATTAAATAAAAAAGATCTCCAATATAGCTTAATTCTCATTAGTGTTAGAGATAATAAAATAAAATCTAAAGTTTTCATTAAAGTCAGTCAGCTCTTACAGATTGATCTTTAATACAGTATAAAGTCATGTAAGATAAATGTGTGCAATAAAAAGTGCTGCTGAGAGGAGCAGACAGTAAGCAGCTGTAGTGATGATGTCATAACTATGAAGGAGAAACTTTTACTTCGGGGTTTTGGTGCGAAGTCGTTTCTTGATGTTCATCTGATCGTCTCTCTCTGCCGTGTCACGACTGATAAACTGCAGGTTACAATTCAGTATAATTCCATCTTTATCTGATATATATATATATATATATATATATATATATATATATATATATATATATATATGTGTGTGTGTGTGTGTGTGTGTGTGTGTGTGTGTGTGTGTGTGTATGTGTGTGCGCGCGCACGTTTTTTTACCTGGTTAGCGGAGATATTCATAGGGGACGAGATGTTGATCTTTCTTTTGGAGCGTGTCAGACTCAGAGACGAGCCACCTTCATCTGGAGACCTTCCACTCATCAATCCCATAATCCTCTTAGCTACAAAGAAAGAGAGAGGGGAGGGGAGAACGTCAGACATACAGAAAGACAAAAGTTATTAGTCTTTCGGCTGTTCCTGTCGAGGGGTCGCCACAGCAGACCATTCGGTCCGCACAACAACGTAGCACAGGTTTTACGCCTGATGCTCTTCCTGATGCAACTCTCCCATTTTATCTGGGCTTGGGACCGGCATTGCATCCAGGGACTGGAGTTTGGGTATTGGGGGAAATCAAACATAAATAAAGACAAAATGGAACTGACAAACCTGAGAAAGAGACAGACAAAATGAGATAAACAGACAGAGTGTGCGTGTTTGTGAGAGACAGGTCTCAGTGAGAGAGAGAGAGAGAGAGAGAGAGAGAGAGAGAGAGAGAGCTACAGAATGAGAGACAGACAAATAGACAGAGAAAGAGAGAGAGACAGAGACGGGCAGGCAGACGTAAAAGGCAGATGTTTAAAAACAGACATGGTGTAAGTGGATCTCTCTCATTTAGGTGTTTCCAGAACTGAATTGCCCTTTTTCTTATTTTTATCAGTACATGAACATCGGCCTAATTCTGCCCTGCATGCCGCATCCGTGGTGTTTCTGAACACTTTTAAAATCAATCATTTTGCAGACCTCTGCATGCAGGATCTTGATCGCATGTTTGTCCCATTTGTTAAATTGCTGGTGTGTGAGTGAGCCCCGCACTTCGCTGCCATACAGGGCAATGGTTTCATTTACTGATTCAAATATTTTTAGTCAAATTCTAATTGGAATTTCTCTTGGAATTTAGTGGCATAGAAGCCTCTCCATGCTTTTTCCTCTCAGTTCATTTACTGCAAGGTAAAGGTTTCCAGTGGAGTTCATTGTTAGTCCAAGGTAGTAGAATGTTCAATTTCATGTGTTTCTAGTTGCAATATGTTTTGTTGTATTTTTGAATGTTTTGTTTCCTGAGAGCTGGATAATTTTTGGAACATGACATTTGTTGCCAATTCTTATTCTGCACTTGTTTACTGCACATATGAATTTAATAAGATCATATGATTTTCCCCCTGTGCCGCTCTCCAACACTCTGTAGAACAGGACAAATGGAGTCAAAATGGAGCCTTTCTGAAATCAATAAAACTGCCAAATTTAGAAGTATTTTGAATAACATTTTTCTGTGAGGTATTTTGGTAGAAATCGGACCTGTTTTTTACTCAGAACATTGGGCCTCGGTAAAGAAGTTTTGGAGTGCACTGATTATGCTGCACATGATCTTCCCCAGGTTACTGTTCACACAAACGCCTCTGTAATTATTGGGGTCAAATTTATCTCCATCTCCACTTTTATGGATTGGTGTTATTCGACCTTGATTCCGGATTTCACGGAGGAAACCTACTCAGAACCAAATTTAAAAGTTTTTAAATGGCTGATTGGAATTTAGAGCTGGTATGTTTGATCATTTCATTCGGGATCCCGTCAGGTCCTAAGGATAAGGATTATGTTCCTGCTCAGTAATCACAGAGTTTTAAAAGAAAGTTCCAGTTCTTCCAGCTTCCTCTTCATTTAATTTTGCTCTTAGTTTGTGTAGGATTCTATGTTTTTATACAGTGTTTAGAAATGTGTTGTCCAGATATTCCTGTTTTGAATAGGCAGTTCATACTCTGTCTTTTAAGTTTGTTCCAATTATCCCAGAACTGGTGTGTTTTAAGTTACTCATCAATTAGTGTCAGCTGTTTTTGTGTGTATTGTGCATTTTTGGTTCTGAGTATACGTTTATATTGTTTGAGTGTTTCACAGTAAAGAAGACCTATGAATGTTGTACAGCTCACTGGACTGTGTGTTTGTGTAGTGTGGTTAGTCTCCGTCGTTGTAATGAACACAGTGATTTGGTTGTTTTTTTTTAATAACGTTCCCTAAAGGCCCTTGATCTTTGACTAAATGCATGTACTCTTTTATTTTAAATACATTTATTTATTATTACTCTTTCTATACTATTTTTTTATCTACTCAGGTTATTTTTTCTGTGCCAATAAAGCGCCTTTGAATCTTGACAGACAGAGAGAGAAACAGACAGATAAGCACAGAGAGAGAGAGAGAGACAAGCAGACAGACATAAGGTAAGACAGATGTTTAAAGACAGACACATAGTACCAGAGGTAGACCAAGAGAGAGAGACAGACAAAAAAAAAAAAGAGACGCACACACATCCAAACTGAGACAGATAGACAGCAGCAAAGTGAGACAGAGAGAGAAACAGATGTAAAGACATAAAAAAGAGAAAGAGATAAAAACTGAAAATAGAAAGAGGGAGAAAGACGTGTGATTATATGAAAAGTACCAAATATGTCGTCTCTCTCTCTCGCTCACCTTTAGCGCCCAGGAATGTTGGAGAGCTGTTCAGAAAATCTCCAATCTTCTGCAACTTTCCCTCCTTCTTCCCTCGCAGACTCGACTGGGAATCATGGGAACTTTTCCCGACTAACGCCGGAGCCATCTGAGAGAGAGAGAGTCAAACCACATTACACAAACTTAAGAATGTAGAAATTTATACATAATATACACATAATAGCACTGTAAAGTTTGCGTGTCTTTACATTGAAGATATTTGCAAAAAGATAATTTGGGGAGGGGGGACATAAGACGCGTAATAGAACACACCAAGAGCGTTTTTGGAATTTTTGGCTGTTTGTTTTTACACGATTCACATAAAAACTATTAAGCATATTCAAATAGGGGTTTTACACGTGTATTTGGTCGAGCTTGATTTAAATTTTTTGTATGACGTAAATTATGTAAATGTATTTTATATTAAACTTTTAGATAATTCCAAAATTCAACAGATGCCATTAAAATGTGCTTATGAGCGTGCTATTAAATTCCATGCAAACGAAGTTGTGGGCATATCTAGTAAATAATAAAGAAGGTTGTTATTGGGGGTTCTATGTAAAACCTTTAATGGTTCCTGAGGGTTTAACTGTTCTGAGATCAGACTCTGGTCAGTGCTGCTTCTCTGTTCTTTACTGTTCTATTGTTAATGTAAAAAAAAATTTAATTAACGACTGGTTTGATTTAATAACCATGTTTAAATATGACCAATATGTGTGAAGTTAAATACTATTAAAAGCTCCCAGCAGGTTTAACAGCAAACAGGTTTGCTAGTCTCACATCATTATTATTCTTGTCCATTGTTTTCTTAGACGTTGTCCTTCTATGACTTCTCTCTCTATTGTTTTTTTTTTTTATTAGCACTGGACATGTAAAATAATTTCCCCTGTATCTTTATCAATATTTGTCTCACCTCCTCCTCCTGATGCGCAGGGAGACCAGGAGCTTTCTTACACCTCATATTCCTCCTGTTCTCACTCTCCACCCCATCCTGAGAGAAAAAGAGCTCATGAGAAAAAGAAAGAACACTATTTTTTTTAGCACTAGGGTTTGATAATGATGCTGTGCTACTATCTAATATCTTTAAACACACAACTACAAGTGACTACAAGAAAAACAACGGATTTCCATATGTAGCCATGATCGGTCTTCCTGCTGAGTATGGGTAGCATGCAACATTTTGGTATTCTGGAGCTCTCACGTGTCTCTATATCATTGTCTGAAGAAAGGACATCAGCCATGACCTCACCTGAACTGTTACTGCTCATCAATCTGGGAAGGATCATAAGGCCATTTCCAAACAATATAAACGTCACCAGGTTACACTGAGAAAAATATTTTAGGACTAAGCAAGCGTGCCAGCAAACTCGATCCAAGGTGACACGGTTAACTGCTCAGTTATATAAAGAAAATCCCAAGTGCTACATAATGTGATGTATAGTACGGCTGTGGAAAATTAAATACGTGTTTATGTTCATGACAGCACAGCTGTCAGTATGTATAGTTTTAATGCAATTGATGAAGGGAAAAAAAAGTTCTGATGAGACTAATGTGCAGACGTTTGGTCATCATAGACAGAACAATCTGGCTTAAAACCAAAGACAATGCATCACTTCAAGTGCCCCATACATACCAACCCTGAAACACGGTGGTGGAGGGGTGAGGATTTGGGCTAGAGTTCCAGTCGTCAATTATGTACCCCAGTTTATTTTTGAGACAAACGTGAGCACATCTGTCTGGTAGCTTAAACTGAGCAGAAATTAAGTAATGTTGCAAGGCAGTGGTGCACCACCACCATCAACATTACAGTGCTTCAAGAAGGGGGAAAAAAAACTCCTGTGGTGTGCTGTGGTGGGATCTTAAGCAGCTGTGCATACAATAATTCTGAATGTTTGTTTTGAAGCAATGCTGTAAAGGAGAGCAGGAGATTCTCCAAAACTTCACATCAGACTTAAACATTTACTGAGGTACAAGTATACTTACTTTTTCCTCACTTGGTTTCTGCAGGCTACAATTTATTATTATTTTTTTATCTACTGTGTTTGAATGTTGAAATCTACTGTTTGTCATCACATGAGTTTTTCTTTTAGTTTATAGATGTTTATGAGCATAGAAGTGTGATTAAGGCTCTGAACAATAAACACCTAGAAGAGTGAAAGAGGTTGTCTTTTCTTTTTCTCATTACTGTACATGTGTGACCTGCTGGAAACATGGTTATGATGAATGATAGAATGAATGATGCAATGAACAATCTTTTGTTTATTCACACATATATCATTAAGCTAAAAGTTAAAAAGCTGCCACCAAACCCACCATCCATCCATCCATCCATCCATCAAACCCTCAACTCATCAATCCAATTCTCTATTCAACCCATTTATCAACCACTTTTTCCATCCAATCATCTATCAAAACCTCCAGCCTTCCATCCATTAAGACCTCCATTCATCAATCAAACCCTGTATTCATCCATCCACCAAACCCCGCATCCACCAAACCACCAAAGCCTCCATCCACCAAACCCTGCATCCATTTAACCACCAAAGCCTCCATCCACAAAACTCTCCATCCCCAGTAAACCCTCCATCCATCCAACAATCCCTCCATCCACTGAACAAACTCTTCTTCCTGACATGCTTTAATACAGTACATCCAAACATCAAACCATCGCTCAGTCTATCCATCTAAATCACTTCACAATAAACACATGTATAAAAACAAAAGTAGATTGTTTTAAAATAATTAATTCTACCCATTAAATAATTAATTCTACCCATCATTAAATTCAGGCCCAACACAACCCTAAGAAATTATCTTTTTTTGATAAATTAACAATTAATTAAACAAAAATAATGTTTTAGATCATTACTTTCTGAAATGTGGGGAATAAAACTGATTAAACAAACCTTAATCATATTCACCCAGTGTAAACCGATTAAATATCACACTAATAAGATGTAAAAAAAAAAAAAATAATAATAATAAAATAAAAAAGACAGTGATGATGACGACGATGAATTATGGAATGGAGTATTCTGTGTGGCGTGCTCAGCAGTTTTACTTTTCATATTTTGGTTTATATCTTATATTAAATTTAGAAATCCATGTAAACTATTTTAAGTGTCCTAGTCTGTATGTCAGTAGGCGTAGTTAAAATCGGACTGACTGTAGCTTGTCTGGACAGACGCACTACTAGGCTGTAGGACGTTTGCTGTTGCCTCTGGGGGGCGTTGTAGAACACCTTAAAGTGTTGATTTGCTAAAAATTTAAAATCCCAGCATAGATTTTTTTTTTAGCTTAAATTGACTGTCATGTTAAAATGTAAGGAGCTGAAAGCAGAGGCTACATTACTCTTCTAATTACACATTGTTTAATGAAAATTAGCACAATTAACATTAGCAATTTTGTAATAAATGTAAACCACAATAAAATACTTCGAAATCATCGTTTTATGAAAAATTAATCTGACCACTAAAATAATTACAATTATAATAGTCATCATACATTTTATTTATATAGGCGCCTTTCTGGTCACTCATGGTCACCTTCCAGATAATTTCATTAAGTTTATCTGTAGCTGATTCTCATGGACCAAAACGTTAAACAGTGATACATCCCTAATGTGGCCAGACATCCACTCCTTTACTACCCCTTATTTACCTCTAGTGATGTACTGTATCTATCCACCCATAACTACTGTACTACCTACCTGCAGTGTGTAGGCAATCACCTGCTCTAGACTGCAGATGTTGTGGTGATACTTCAAGTTAGTCACTTATAATAGTGTTGTGTAGCTGCCTAAAGCTACAGTATGTTATTTTATTTCTTATGTGTGTGTATAGAAGCTTTTTGTTTAGAAGTCTCAAAGCAGCTGTACACTTAGGATAAATCACTCCAGGAGGCGTTTAAAAGCCGAACAGATACCTGAGGGGCCGCGCCGGGTCTCGCTTTGCTCTTTCTGATGCTGCCTCGCTTCTTAAAGAACACAAAGCAAACAAACACACACACACACACACACACACACACACAGTGAATCATCTTATCAGTTGCTGAGCTTAGCACAGTGTGGAGGAGGCACAAGAACTCGCCAAATCATCAATACACGCCTGTGACTCCCACAATGAGAATCAGCATGGGCACTCTGGAGGTGTGTGTGAGAGAGTGAGTGTGTGTGTGTGTGTGCGTGCACGAGCCGCAGTGTTAGTACATTTATCATACTAATGTCATATAAAGTTCCAGATGGCATTTGTTCACAGTAACTGTGATACTAATCGGGCTTCTGCAATATTCACCCCACACCTGAAATATGCAAACGGCCCCTTTTAGCCCCTCCCTAAACCTTTACTATACGCTTAGTTTATTCTGAAATGCGGATATTGATGAACTTAAATGAACTTTCTGACTGACTGAAATATTACTTTGTGTCCTATAATTATACTCATCAATAAACAAATGAGCATTCTAGGCAATAACGTCAATGATAATTCCTGGGATCTGCAGCACTGATATGCAAAAGAGCCTCATAAATATTAATGTGTTTTACTGTGTGCTGAACTCATTCGCATTAATATGCAACTATGTAAATGAGTGCCTCAACCAATAACATTTCTGTGCTATAATAATGCTGACCGAGATGCAAATTAGTCGTATGCAAATGAGCTGAATAACAGAACAAGTATTTTTGTGCTGTGACACAGACCTCGACACCGCAGGAATACTCATACACTCATCATATACACAACAGCTTCATCAGCTGTGTGTGTGTCAAACATGTATCTCATCACCCTCTTGACCTCGCTGCTCTTCCTCTTGCGTGTTGTGTATGCATGTGTGTGTGTGTGCGCACATATGTGTCTCCTCACCCTCTCCAGGCTCTCTCTTTTGCATGTTGTATGTGTGTGGGTGCAAATGTGTATCTCCTCACCTAATCCACTGTGCTGCTATTCGTCTTGCGTGTGTGTGTGTGTGTGTGTGTGTGTGTGTGTGTGTGTGTGTGTGTGTGTGTGTGTGTGTGTGAGTGTGTGAGAGAGAGAGTGCGTGCACGTGTACATCTTCTTACCCTCTTCATCTTGCTGCTTTTGTTTTTGCATGTTGTGTGCTAGTGAGTGTGTGTGTGTGTGTGTGTGTGTGTGTGTATGCGTATGTGGGTGTACATGTGTATCTCCTACTCATCTTGAGTGTTGTGTATGTAGGGCTGCAACAACGAATCGATTAAATCGATAACTAAAGATGTTAGCAACGAATTTCATAATCGATTCGTTGTGTCGCGCAAAGAAATTTGATTATTAAAAAAAACTTTTAGTGGGTGCTATAGGGTTTATAAGGGGATTATAAAACCTGCATTAAAACATTACATGTTTACCCTGTTTTATCCCTGTTAAAATCAATAAAAATATTGTTGAAGAAAAAAAACTTTAGTTGAGCATGGAGTGGAGTGAACACACTCGGTCTCGCGCACTAATGCTAGCAGAGATCGGCGCCAGGGCGGAGCAAAAAAATTTTTTTTTAAACGAGCGGAGGTAGAGGAATCCGTAAAAGTCTCCCCTGCTGGGTCTCTTACTGGTATAATCAACATCCGTGCACGCGTGTACTGTTTACTATAACACTGTGACCACGTGTGTGCGCGTAAAACATATGTTATTTTGTGTCTGTATGCGTGAGTGTAAAGCAAAAGCAAGTCTCATTAGAGAGGTTAAAGATCCATTTTCTCTCTCTGCTCAAGGCTTAGCCTGCTCTTTGCCTGCTGTAGACTCCTCCTACTGTGCTCTACACAGAAAAACTGCTCTGTCGCTATTCTTTTCAAAGGTAAAGTGCAGGTTAATTTGTTTTATTTTTACTTTACAGCAGTTATTCAGTTAGTGTGTTTTAAAATTTTTAATTTGGTTTACGAGTGTTTTGGAATACGAGCCCACTTCCGGAACGAATTATACTCATATACTCCAACCAAAGGGTTGGAAATGAATGCGTTTCTTGTTATTTGGGTTTTATCCGATTCATCGAAAAAAATAATCGACATATTAATCAATTATTAAAATAATCGTTAGTTGCAGCCCTATGCCTACAGCATATACCTGTGTGTGAGTATGTGTGTGTGTGAGTGCATATGTTTATCCCCCCACCCTCTCCACCTTGCTGCTAGTCCTCTTGCTAGTGTGTGTATGTGGGTGTATGCGTGGATGCACGTGTATCCCCTCACCCTCTCCACTTCGCTGCTCTTCCTCTTGCGCGTGTGTGAGACGTTGACGGTGATCTCTCCACTGTCTCCGGGGCGTTTCAGTCGGAAGCGTTCAGGATGGAGGGAGCTGAACGAGATCTCCAGTTCGGGCCGCGGAAACCGAGAACACCGACCTGTTTCCGTGGAGATGACCGACGAGTCCAACACGGACGGGCCGCTGCTACAGGAACCCTGAGGAAGAGCACCATTATCTTCATCCTAAACTATCGAACATGCTTTCCTTTTGAAAGCATAAATCAGCTTTAATATTAACAAATCAACAAAATCCCTAAACATATCAATAACACTGTTGCACTGCTGCTGTTTCCTTGGTCACCGTGCCAAGATAACGTTAAGCCCAGCACATAAAATTACAATAATGTTGCAAAATGGAAATGTATTTCAAAAGAAACACATCTCCAATGTGTGTTAAAAGCCTGCAACCGTGACGTTACCAAATTTCTATGAATATACATGAATATGCAAATTTATGCACATCTGTAAAACTCCCCTGTAAAGTTTTACCTGACTGGTGACGGAAGCTCGGGTTCGGCCTGTGTGTTTCAGAGTAGTGCTGTCTGCCAGACGCTCAGATACACACTCCTCCACCAACACAGTCTAACACACACACACACACACACACACACACACACACACACACACACACACACACACACACACACACACACCAATTACTAACACTCTTAATGAGGGAGCATACACCAACACACTAAGATGTGGTCACTAATCTTTATTTATAACATTTATGAACAGATTCTTCAAATAACAATAAAAGATACAGATAAAATGTTCAACAAGTTGTTGATATGGTTACAGACGGTGATGTAATGACAGGCAGTATGTATGATGTATTGTGTTGTGTGGGGTCACTGAATGTGTGTATGTGTGGTTTTTATTTGTGTGAGACCTGTGCAGATGACTCTGTACTGCGTGTGTGTGTGTGTGTGTGTGTGTGTGTGTGTGTGTGCGCGCGCGCGCGTGAGAGAGAGACCTGTGTAGATGACTCTGTAGTGGTGTGTGTCGGCTCTCTGAGCTGCTCTCTCAGTCGTTCAAGCTCCGCCTCCTTCTGTTTCAACTGCTCCATCACTCCATTGTCACACTCCTGAAACATCATAAATGTACAGTCAGGGAAACCATTTAAACTTTATTGTATTAATTTATAGCTCTTTAAACTTATCTAAAAACAAACTTTTTTTTAACGCACAACATAATTATTACTTAATTATAACCAACACAGTCTAAACCGCTTCAGTTCAATATAAAATCCTGGGGTGGAGGTAGTCATGGAGTGAATGTAGTCATGGGTGCACAAAACTGCAAACACAGACAGTAGAACAATGATGTTAAAATATGCTGTAGTGACCTCTGGTGGCCGTAGTGTTTCAGTGCGCTTCAGCTCGATGATCTGCTGGTCTTTCTCTACTATGGTGGAGACCAGTTTCTTCAGCTGGACCTCCAGAGCTGAGACGAGTGTGTCTCTCTCCTTCCTCCACTCGTCCATCTCCTGCTCACGCTCCGCCAGACAGGCCTTCAGTGACTCCTAAATTTTTTTTTATAAAAAAAAAAAAAAAAAAAAAAAAAAAAAAACACACAGCCGTGCTTACTTAAAAACATGTATACACACACACACACACACACACACACACACACACACACACACACACACACACACAGTGGAAGGAGCAGATGTGTACCATCTCGGTGTTCTGGCGGGCATGTCTCTCTCTGTCCTCAGCGTATCGTCTCATGTCCTGGTTCCTCCTCTCCTCTGCGTCCTTTGCCTGAGCAATCAGAACCAGCTTCTCCTCTGTCCACTTCCTGCGCTCGGCCTGATGTTTCTCACTGACCGCCTGAACACACACACACAAGATTTAAAACAAAACCCACAAGGGACTGAACACTGTTAAATGTACACTATATAGTATATAATCAATAGAGGGTGTAATTTAGGACACATCCACATCAGACGAATGACAGTGTCTACAGTATGTAATAAATATAGCTTGTGGTTTAGGACACACCCACACAGGAGTTATGTTTATGTGAACTATACAGATTAAGGATGTGACGTTTGTGTGTTTGTGTGCCCTATGCAGTGAATAGTGTGGGATTTGGGACAAAACCCTTCAGTCTACAGAACATGTTCCCGAACCCAGGTCCTGCAGAACCTTCTTCTCTCGGGCAAACTGGTTATATAGTAATTAGCTTAGGGGGTCTCATGGTTGATATCCTATGGTTTAAGATCTAGTGAACACTGTCATTTAGGACCCAGATACTCTTATAATCTCACCTTCAGGGTGTCCTGAGACCGCGCTGCTTCCTCTCTGGCCCGTGTGATGTCATCACTGAGTGCTGGTTCATGGTGATGTAACTGTTTACTGTTCTTTTGTTTCAGGAGCAACTCTTTCAGGTTGTCCAGCTCTAAACACACACATTGTGTTTACAGATGTAATGGAGTGAAACGTGTTTGTGTGTATCGAGTGTGAGTTTTGTTACCCTGAGTGAGATGATGGATCTGAGTTTCTCTGTTCTCCAGCTCCAGGTCCATCTGAGTCTGAGTCTCTTCCTGCTCACTGAGAACCAAACGCATCTCCTCTATCACACCCTGACGCTCCTGCAGGTCTACACACACACACACACACACACACACACACACACACACACACACACACACAGTGTCAACCTCTACAGCTAACAGATTGTGCTAACCGTACGTTGCCATAGCAACCGACAAAATGGAGGAACATGTGTGCATGGGTCGTGTGTGAATAATGTACCATACCTTTAAGAGCTTTCTCGTAAAGATGGGCGTGATCCTCAGTCTTAGATTCGGATGAACGGGACTGCGTAGAAACATACAAGGTACGCACATAAACATATTGTATGTATGTTTGAACTGGTGTATGATGTGTCGAATGAAATGATGTGTTCTTAACATATTATTCTTCCACATTCATCTGATGATCTGGAGAAGAAGAAAAAAAAAACTTGTAGCAGTACTTACACTCCTTAGCTGCTGGATGGTGCGATCTCGGCTCGAGAGCTCGTTCTGTAGCTGGGATTTTATCTTCTCCACTTCACTCAGCTTCTGTCTTAGGGACTTTTCTACATCACGCATGGAGCAGATCTGAACACACACATCAGAAAATACACGTCATGATCCAAACACTTAAAGGTTTTCTGTATGCCTCATTCTGACCGTTCTTAACATGACTGCAAATGACTCACCTCCCTCTGCACCTGCTGAATCTGTTTCTTTGCGTCGGCGAGTTTCTCCCTCAGGTCAGACGATTCGTCCTCTCTCCTCTGTACATCTAACGAGAGACTCGACAACTTTTCACTGCTGCACTTCTTCTCCTCCTTCAGCCTTTAAATACACAAAGGGAAGAATACAAACCAGGAAGTGATTACAAATCATTCCGCATGCCATGAAACACCCTGCAAGGATAGCAACAATGTTACTTTTTCCATCAGGTATGACCTACCCTACAATAAAACTCACCTAGATATTTCTGCCTCTCGTTTTTGAAGCTCTGCATCTTTTTGAGCAATGGCCTCCTCAGCTACAGCCAGCAGCTCTCTCCTCCTCTCCACCTCTCTCTTTCGTGCCTCCTGTGCTTCCTGTTGGAACACAGAAAGCTCCGCCACCTTCGCGGCAAGCTCCGCCTCTCTCTTTGCTAGCTGGGCCTCTTTATCAGGCAGCTCAGGGTCGGTGCTGTCCTTCTCTAGAAGTGCTGCTTTCTCCTTTAATTCCTTGATGACACCCGTCAGGTTCGTGACCTCAGCCTGGAGGTCAACGTTCACTCTCTGAACATCAGCATAAATATTTTTGTGTTCCAACAGCTGTTGCTCCAGGATTTTTACTCTCTCGCCTTTACTCTCATTCTCCTGCTGTAACCTGGAGACTTCATCACGCGAGGCCTTCACATCACCTAAACGTTCCGATTCCTGTCTGAGCCGAGTCGCTTCTTGTTCCAGGTTTCTGATGACCGAGTTTTTGTGCTCCGCCTCAGTCCTTCTGAAGGTTTTCTCGGCTGTGCTGAGCTTCTTCTCCATCTCGTTCATCCTTGTGATGATGGAGTGAAACGTTCGCTGCTGCTCTGCCTCGATCTTCTGCTTCATCTCTCGCAGAACACCAGCGCAGGATCGCTTCTCTTCTGCAAGCACAGATTTCAGCTCCTGTACACAGGACTCTAGAGTCTGGCGTTCCCGTTCCAGGACTGCGATCTGCTCGTCTTTCTGATGCAAAATGTACTGGAGATGATCGACCTGACCTTTGACCTCGTTGTTGCAGATGTCCAGAGAGCCTGAGGATAGGAGATGGAGTTTCCTCAATGTATTGTGCTTAAAATTTATAACACAAAAATGAGGACCATTTAATGTTTAAGCTGACCTTTGACCTCATGTATGGGTTCCACATCCTCCTCAGATTCTTCTGAGACACTTGTGTCCTTAAACGACCCTAGAGTAAGAACAGTATCAGATCAGTTAACATAACACCTCAATATACACCTATTTTTATATATAGGAGTTTTGTATAATGATTAGTATGACCTTTGATCTTTTTCGCATATTGTGATACACATTTTATATTTTTAATCATTATCTTATCAGGTATTTAGCACTGATGTGCTCTAATGCAGTTACATGCAGAAGTTTATACTGTATACATTTATTAATGAAACAGTTTCAAATATCCTGCAATTCAGGGAAGTTCATTCAAATAAAAATAACTAAACTAAATATTCAAACCCAAACCAAGTTTATATTTACAGACTAAAATAATTTGATGTGTGTACACAAATGACATAGAATAACAGTATATATAAAACTGATTATGTCTGCTTTAAACAATACATTTTAAAAAACTCACATCTGAATAGGACAGAATGAAGTCATGGCTTACCATGCTCATAAAAAACGATTCTGCAACTTTAATTCTTTTTAAAATGTTATTTAAAAAAAAAAAAAATGAATGATTTGTGAAATGTGTGTGAAATGTTCCCCATAATTTAAATACATTTCTTTATTCACATTTATTCACATTGACAGACACACACATTAAGGCGTTTGTTAAAATAATAAACAAACAGCTGATGATGAGATGCTACTTCTTTACAGTCGAAAGTCGTTTTCTGCCCTGCAGGAAGCGCCGCCCTTTGACCCGATTCTCTTTCCCCACCCCTCTGGTCGAGACAAACTTGGGTAGGGTCGTTTCAGCAGAGGAGGCGATAGAGGAGCTAGTACCTTTCTTTAAAGGGGGTTGTCCGTGGATGTTATCTGGTCCTGCCCCTTCCTGTCTACGCTTCCTCGTTTGAGGGTGCGGTTGATATTCTGAGCATGTGCAGTGGTGTTTTTCCTGGAGGAGATCCTTAATTAGAGCGCTCTAAAAGGAGGGGGAAAAAATTTATTTAATTCTACAATTTAATATCCACACACACACACACACACACACACACACACACACACACACACACACACACTATATATAAATAACAGAACACAGAATTATGCATGTGAAGCCTTTAATAAAATAATAAGGGCATGTACTATATTGGATCTTCTTTAGAACTGCTTCCAAACATCCTGAAAATTTGTCATGGGAGCCAATTTACGTTTTAAATAAAATTATCTTTATTAAAATCTTTCTAAATGACAATTTATTTAAATTTTTCATTATTTTTTTCACATTTAAATGATTTTGTACCGTAAATATAGTAGATTTTCCCCCTCACCTTTAAATTTTTTATTTTTTTACTTTCTGGCTTTCCTTCAGGAACTTGATGAATTGCATTAAAAAATAAAATAAAGTGGGTGCTATAGGGTTTATAAGGGGATTATAAAACCTGTATTAAAATATTACATGTTTACCCTGTTTTATCCCTGTTAAAATCAATAAAAATATTGTTGAAAAAAAAAATAAATAAAATAAAAAAATAAAATGGCAGCATTTAGAGGCGGGGCAGAGAAGGTAAAAAACAAAGAAACAAAAAGAAATGCCATTAAACTAAAATTGAAACTACGTTTCAAAATTAAATATAATTTTAATTTGTAGGAAAGAAAATAGTCTAACCATGGATTGCGAGTAACTTGGTCTGCGAGTGTTTTGCAAGAGGAGGAAAATTTAATACATTTTATCTTGATAAACGAGCGAGGTCTTAAATACGAGTAGTACGCATATGCGCTTTGCCTGCCGAGCGTCACATGATCACAACTGAGCCAATAAGCCAAAGCTATGATTCTTTTCAAAGAAAGTGCAGGTTAATTTGTTTTAGTTTTATTTTATATTAAGAATTTTTATATGGATATTTTTGGGTTATGGAGTAAATCATCTGAGTTTTATGATTATTTCTTATGAGGAAATTCACTTCTACATTGTCTGCTTTGTGACAATGACAATTGTTAAAAGCGGTATACAAATAAAATTTTACTTATACAAGATGATGTATACGAGTGCTTTGGATTACAAGCACGCTTCCGGAACGAATTATGCTCACAAAGTTTCTGTATACAAAGTTGACTTGCTTTATTCATTAATATCACTCACTAATCCTCTATACTGCTCAATCCTGTATGCAGGGTCGTGGGGGGACCTGGAGCCTATTTCAGGAGGCTTAGGGCATGAGGTGGGGTACACACTGGACAGGGTGCCAATCTAGCGAGGCTTAGGGCATGAGGTGGGGTACACACTGGACAGGGTGCCAATCTATCGCAGGAGACAAACACGTACTCTCTATCTCTCTATGAGCAATCTAGGACTGCCAATTAGCCTAATATGCAGGTCTTTGGACTGTGGGAGGAAACCCACCAAGCACAGGGAGAACATGCAAACTCCATGCACACAGAGACGGGAATGGGTCTCAGACTGCAAACAGCACACAATAATAACAAAAATTATAATAATGTTATAATAATCACATTCTTGGCGCAGTCCTCTACAGCTCGATCAAGTTCTGTCTGAACTTTAGCAACCATGTCGTCTTTCTCCACACACATTACCATCAGGTCACTCAATCTCTGCTCACGGTTCTGCAGAGTCTACACACACAGGTTATGACTTATGGCAAAAAGCAGGTACTACTGACATGTATGGACAAAGGAACAAAAATAAATGTAAAAGAAATTTGTTGTTTATAGTGCATTCACATAAACGAACGTTATTACGGGATGAATTATTTTATCCTGCCAGTTAGTACAGAAAAAAAAAAGGTGTTTATTTTCTCAGACTGTGTGTGGTCAAGATGGTGGATTATGAAGGATAATACTTTACCTTCCTCAAGTCCTGTAGCTCCTCCACCAGATTACTCTGAGATTCCAACTCTGACACAGAGGAAAAGAAACACTATTAAACTTTTGTAAGTCCTACCACACCGGATGCTGCTCTGTGTGAACAGTTTAAAGCACTCTTTGTAGGATTATAGAGGAACTGCAACATGTTTCCACTTCAGATGCAAAAAAAAAAAAATTGGAGCCAGTGTGGTGATTTATGAATTACCACACGAATACATAACTAAACTACTAGCTACAAACATGTCTCTGCACACATTTAGGCTGAATTTCACACCAGACACAATGGATTTGGAGTGTGAATAGGTATACATTACTGTATATAAAGAAATAAAAACAGGGTTTGGACTGGGGACCTTCTGATCCCTAATGCCTTAACCACTAAGCTACTCCTGACTGACTGTTTACACTCCCTGATACAGGAGAGGGCAATATGTACCTAGTTGGTTTGGGATCAGTCAATAAATACAGTACAAGCAAGATAATGTTTCCACTATGCCCAATTTTATTGATCTTTCCGAAATACTTCTGGTTTTTCCACTTTAACACATCTCTCCTAATTTACGAAAGTGGACAAATCTAGTTTTCTACTGCTCAAACTCTTGCTGACCTGACCATAGGATAAGGCATTATCTCATCTTCTACATTGTGCACTAACCCCGAGTTCTGCTCTTCAGCTCATTCTGTGTTTCACTGAGCTTCTCGGTCAGTTCTGTGACCTTTGTCTCAAGGTCACGCAGCATCACTGAGGGTCGGCTGTCGAAGGGTACCAGGCACGACTGCGCTGCTTCGGCATTCTTCCTGATCCCGGCCAGGTCAGAGGACATGGAGTCGAGCATGCCGTCTAGAGATGGAGGTTCTCGGTCCTGTAGATCACACACACATTGACAAACAGGAAACAGATAGCCGAATCATTTAATATATTTTCCCTGAGAAAACACAATATATAAACCCCCCCTAAAAGTTAAATAAATATCTACAGAAAAACATTACTTTTTTTTTTTTAAATCGGTTTATGGGGCGTGTGCTCTGTACACATTACTGTGATTGAGCTGTTGCTATAGAAACTACAACATTTTAAAGTGAGAACATCAGATTAAAACTGTCGGAGCTGCTATTATTGAGAATTAAACAACACCCTCTGACCAGTCATAAAGCAGAATAAAACATCACCACTAATGTATGTAGTAGAAAAAAGTAAAATAAATAAAAAGATTTTTTTTTAAATAAATAAATAAATAAAATAAAAAAAAAATCACCTGTTCTTTAGCAGGATCTTCTCCATCACTGTGAGGTTCTCCGGTGGTTTTCTCCACTAACTGTTTGAAAATCTCAAGCCGGTTCTCACATCTCTCCTCCATGAGCTCTCGCTCTTTACTGATACGCTCACTGAGGAGGGACAGAGAGATATTAATAAAAAAAATGTTTTAAAGGAAAAGATGTAAAACAAAATAACTATAAAATTTTTCTTTGTTGTTTTTTTTCCCAACAGCCTTCTTCCTTTACATGGAGAGCACAGACACAGTATAGCAAGAAAAGAGCGCAAGTATACAACATGAACAGTGAGTGTACAACAAGTGGAGTGCAAATAGTGAGACTACATCTCACAAGTACAGTGTGTGCATAGAGTATAGAGAATATAGAGAGAAAACAGATAGTACAAAGTGAATACATAAAACATGAAATAAATAGGCATTAAACCTCACTTAACCTTAATTTATGATTCCTATTGGTACCTTCTGCTTTAAAAACACTAAAAGTGGCTCAGATTTCTTCTTGCTATCGTGCTTGCTGGCATTCTTGGGGCCATGGTGCTATGTCTTCACTAATCATTAAAAGAGTTTGGATTGGCTACCCAAACTACACACAACCGGCTCAGTCTCACCCAAAAATGTTTTTTTTATGCTGCAGCGTTACCACTGTACAGTGGTGTTCAAAATAATAGCAGTGTGTTGAAAAAAAGTGAGTAAAGCTCCATATCCATATAATAAATGCATTGGACACCCTGCACATTCTATTTTGAATCACAACATGAAGAAAAATGTGCTAAATGTATTATCAGTTTAATGTAAGTGAAGAAAAAAAAAATATTAGTCTGTTCAAAAATAGCAGTGTGGAGTTCAATTAGAGAGGTAAATTATTCTGTGAAAAACAGGTGTCAAACAAGTTCCACTTATTTAAGGATAAATGCAGAAAAGGTTGTCCTGTGCATTTCTCTCTGAAAATCAGAGTAAAATGCGTTGTCCAGACATTGTTCAGAAGAACAGCGTACTTTGATTCAAAAGTTGATTAGAGATGGGAAAACGTACAAAGAAGTGCAGAAAATAATCGGCTGACCCCAAACACCAGTAAGTGAGCAGCATCTTGGTTCGAGACCAACAAGATTAACATTATGGAGTGGCCAGTCCAATCCCCAGACCTTAATCCAATAGAAAACTTGTGTGCTGACATTAAAAATGCTGTTTTTAAGACAAAACCAAGAAATGCAGAGGAATTGTGGCATGTAGTACAATTGTCACAGATGTGAAGCAGTTCTCAGAAACCATGGTTATACAACTAAATATTAGTTCAAAGATGCACAAGAAAGATTAAACTTCAAGCATTTTTGTTTAAATGGTAAATTCATCACTTTGTAAAGATGAGCGATGAAACTGCTACTTTTGAACAGACTAATTTGTTTTTCACTTACATTAAACTAATAATAACATCGAGAGGATTCCAGAGGAATGGAGGAGAAGTGTACTGGTGCCGATTTTTAAGAACAAGGGAGATGTGCAAAGCTGCGGCAGTTACAGAGGTATAAAGCTAATGAGCCATACAATGAAGCTGTGGGAAAGAGTAGTGGAAGCTAAGTTAAGGGCAGAGGTGAGAATTTGTGAACAGCAATATGGTTTTATGCCTAGAAAGAGTACATCAGATGCAGTATTTGCTTTGAGAATGCTGGTGGAGAAGTACAGAGAAGGTAATAAAGAGTTGCATTGTGTCTTTGTAGATTTAGAGAAAGCGTATGACAGGGTGTCGAGAGTAGAGCTGTGGTGTTGTATGAGGAAGTCTGGAGTGGCAGAGAAGTATGTTAGAGTGGTACAGGACATGTATGAGAGCGCTAGGACAGTGGTAAGATGTGCTGTACTGTAGGTGTGACAGAAGAGTTCAATGTGAAAGTGGGTCTGCATCAAGGATCGGCTCTAAGCCCCTTTTTGTTTGATCTGGTGATGGACAAGATGACAGATGAGGTAAGACAGGAGTCTCCATGGACTATGATGTTTGCAGATGACATTGTGCTTTGTAGCGAGAGCAGAACAGGTGGAGGAAAATTTGGAGAGGTGGAGGTATGCTCTGGAAAGCAGAGGAATGAAGGTTAGCCACAGCAAGACATACATGTGTGTAAATGAGAGGGACCCAAGAGGAATAGTGAGGCTACAGGGAGAAGAGGTAAAGAAGGTGCAGAATTTTAAGTACTTAGGGTTAATGGTCAAGGCCAGATTGAGGTGGTTTGGATATGTTCAGGAGAGATTGTGAGCATATTGGTAGAAGGATGCTGAGGTTGGAACTGCCAGGCAGGAGGTCTAGAGGAAAACCAAAGAGGAGATTTATGGATGCAGTGAGAGAGGACATGAAGTTAGTTGGTGTGAGAGAAGAGGATGCAGAGGATAGGGTTAGATGGAGGCAGATGATTTGGTGTGGCGACCCCTGAAAGGGAACAGCCGAAAGACAAAGAAGAAGACATTAAACTAATAATACATTTAACACATTTTTCTTCATGTTGTGATTCAGAAAAGAATGTGCAGGGTGTCCAATGCATTCGTTTGAATTACATTAAAAGTTATTATATGGATATGGAGCTTTATTCACTTTTTTCAACACACTGCTATTATTTTGAACACCACTGTATATAGATTGCATATACGAAGTGAGCATATAGAGAGTATATTGAGTAAATTCATAGAGTATACTGAGTGAGTACACATATCAATATATAAAGCGTATGGACAGTATATAGAGCAAGTAAGTATTTACTTGTAGTCATTCTGCATCTGAGTGAAGAGCTCAGAGAATTCTTTAGTGACTTCCTCTCGGATGCGACTCTCCACAGCAACAGCCTCCGCCCTGGCCATCCTCAACCGCTCCTGTAGCTCCTCTAACTGCAGCAGCTGATTCTACACAGACATAAACACAGGCACACTGGTGTTTACGTTATTCACACCCTAAAGAAACATGAACAATTTAAAAGGTCATGACCCTGAGCTGACCTCGTACACCTCTTTATCCAGCAGCACAGTCTCCTTTCCTTCTTCCTCCTGGAGGGTGTCCTCAAGCAGGCTCTCATCCACGTCCTCCTCCTCATCATAGTCATCGTCGGAGACCTCATCGTCGTTCAGTCGGCTGTGCTCCCATCTCAGAGACGTGCGCCGCGCCTCCATCCGAGTCGCCTTGTTGATTATGAAAGACACCTCCCTTGCACTCCTCTTCACCACCAACGGGAGGACAGAGGGGATGCTGAGGACCACCACCTGAAAGAGAGAAAGCGAGCACGCTGTTGGTGTCTGAATTCTGATCACGTAAATCACAGATTCTAATATGGTATGTTTCTATGGCAACGACTTGTTGACAGGCGAACACACCTTTTGTGCCACGGCAGAGAACTTGAGGACGTTAAGTGTCTCATCGTACATGGAGGCGCACTGGTTGATGTTGACAATCATGGCGGCTCTTCCACGGCCTGTGAAGAACCCCTGCAGGTAGTGTGTGAGTTTACTCTCTCTGAAGGGCACGTGCTGTCTGTTGAGCGAGAGAGACAAAAAAAAAAAAAAAAAAAAAAGGGGGGGGGGGGGACTCAAAATGAAAAACAGGAAGTGAGGGATGAGAAGAAAAGAAGTTCCATAAACTGTTCGGTCAGTTTTAATATCAGTATAATTAAATATACATTTTAAATCCATTACTACTCTACCTCTCCATCACTCTCGTTTATATGTTTCTATCTATGTCTCTGATGTATATGTGTATCGTCACACTCAATTTTATTCATCAAATTAATTTATTTGTTTGCACTTGAAGTGGTAAAACCGTGATGGTTCCTCTACAATCCTACAGCGCACGCTAGATTATTTCACAGGTTGTCAGGCAGGACAGCGTTCGGTGTGATAGGATTGAGTTATTTGTAAAGTTTTGTTTAGGTTTAAATAAAAATTAGAAAAAAAAAAAAGTTATACTGCATCAGGATATTTGTAAAATTAAAATCACGATACAAACGGTATTGTGATATTGGCACCCGGGTATCGGCTTGTCCCTGGCGATTCCCATTTCTATTACATACATGAACTGATAAGTTTTTAATATGCAAATAAGAATCCAGGAAGCTAGCAGGAGCATGCTGGCATATGGGAGCGTATTCAGTTTAAAATCATGTTTTTGCTTTGAAAAACCTTTAAAGCACCGAATTAATTATTTAAGATAGATTAAAAATGAATAAAGAGAGGGACAAAAGTAATTTATTCATTCATCTTCTGTAGCACATATCCTGTACAGGGTCAGGTGGGACACACACACACACACAGACGAGGCAACAGTGCTAACCATTATGCCACTGTGCTGCCTGAGACACACCATTTATTACAAATGTAAACAGACAACAGAGAAGTAGATGAAATTACTAAATTAATTAGTAAAAACAAAAACACACCTGGTCGGCCCGGTGCCTCTCAGAGCATTAATGCATTTCCCCAGACTCAGCAGAGACGTGTTAATATTTCCTGCCTCTTTTAGTCGATCTCCTCTATTCTGAGTTTTATAACATCGCTCTGATCCAGCCAGATCACACAGCGACAGCCTGCAAACAGACATACACAAATCATATCAAATATTTCTTTAGATCACAGACTATGACATTTTATTAGACACATCTGTTGATATTTTTCCTCCGAAATTAAACTACAATTTTATAGATTTGTGTACGTAGGAGTTTTATTATTAATTCACTGTGTAAAGCAGCACTGTGTAGTTTAGAGAATATCAGACACTCACTCACTGACAGACTGCACACTGAGAGACGCAACATCCTCGATCCTCAAGATCCTCACTGTGAAGATACTGTGACTGGAGAGGAGGCGTAGATAGAAACAGTGAGGTAAACAGTGAAATTATTGCAAGTGAGGAGCTTTCGTTCTGTTTTTTTGTGCTCACGTACACGCTTTCGCATTCGTTTGTGAGGTTGTTCTCACCTCCTGCTGGACAGCTGGTTGAGTTTGGTTGATGAAATGCTCTGGTTCTTTTTGCCCAGTTTCATGACTTTAAATGCTTCATCAGGGCTGTTCACCTGCACCCAGCGCAGGTCTGACACACACACACACACACCATATGAATGTACAGTATAGTAGTGTGTAAGTAGAGTGCATACAGTACATCAGGTCTGTGTAGATAGTATACACATCTATAATATACATACAGTATACACTTTTTTAACAAATACAGAATACACAAATATACAGTGGTGTGAAAAACTATTTGCCCCCTTCCTGATTTCTTATTCTTTTGCATGTTTGTCACACTTAAATGTTTCTGCTCATCAAAAACCGTTAACTATAAGTCAAAGATAACATAATTGAACACAAAATGCAGTTTTTAAATGAAGGTTTACGTTATTAAGGGAGAAAAAAAAAAAAAACTCCAAATCTACATGGCCCTGTGTGAAAAAGTGATTGCCCCCCTTGTTAAAAAATAACTTCACTGTGGTTTATCACACCTGAGTTAAATTTCTGTAGTCACCCCCAGGCCTGATTACTGCCACACCTGTTTCAATCAAGAAACCACTTAAATAGGAGCTACCTGACACAGAGAAGTAGACCAAAAGCACCTCAAAAGCTAGACATCATGCCAAGATCCAAAGAAATTCAGGAACAAATGAGAACAAAAGTAATTGAGATCTATCAGTCTGGTAAAGGTTATGAAGCCATTTCTAAAGCTTTGGGACTCCAGTGAACCACAGTGAGAGCCATTATCCACAAATGGCAAAAACATGGAACAGTGGTGAACCTTCCCAGGAGTGGCCGGACGACCAAAATTTCCCCAAGAGCGCAGAGACAACTCATCCGAGAGGCCACAAAAGACCCCAGGACAACATCTAAAGAACTGCAGGCCTCACTTGCCTCAATTAAGGTCAGTGTTCACAACTCCACCATAAGAAAGAGACTGGGCAAAAACGGCCTGCATGGCAGATTTCCAAGGCGCAAACCACTTTTAAGCAAAAAGAACATTAAGGCTCGTCTCAATTTTGCTAAAAAACATCTCAATGATTGCCAAGACTTTTGGGAAAATACCTCGTGGACCGACGAGACAAAAGTTGAACTTTTTGGAAGGTGCGTGTCCCGTTACATCTGGCGTAAAAGTAACAGCATTTCAGAAAAAGAACATCATACCAACAGTAAAATATGGTGGTGGTAGTGTGATGATCTGGGGTTGTTTTGCTGCTTCAGGACCTGGAAGGCTTGCTGTGATAGATGGAACCATGAATTCTACGCTCTACCAAAAAATCCTGAAGGAGAATGTCCGGCCATCTGTTCGTCAACTCAAGCTGAAGCGATCTTGGGTGCTGCAGCAGGACAATGACCCAAAACACACCAGCAAATCCACCTCTGAATGGCTGAAGAAAAACAAAATGAAGACTTTGGAGTGGCCTAGTCAAAGTCCTGACCTGAATCCTATTGAGATGTTGTGGCATGACCTTAAAAAGGCGGCTCATGCTAGAAAACCCTCAAATAAAGCTGAATTACAACAATTCTGCAAAGAAGAGTGGGCCAAAATTCCTCCAGAGCGCTGTAAAAGACTCGTTGCAAGCTATCGCAAACGCTTGATTGCAGTTATTGCTGCTAAGGGTGGCCCAACCAGTTATTAGGTTCAGGGGGCAATTACTTTTTCACACAGGGCCATGTAGGTTTGGGTTTTTTTTTTCTCCCTAAATAATAAAACCCCTCATTTAAAAACTGCATTTTGTGTTTACTTGTGTTAACTTTGACTAATAGTTAAATGTGTTTGATCAGAAACATTTTGTGTGACAAACATGCAAAAGAATAAGAAATCAGGAGGGGGGCAAATAGTTTTTCACACCACTGTATACTACACAGACCACAGTGTGAGTAGTGCTGATGCTGCAATAAATATCAAAATCGCAGAAGCACAGGGCAACGAGTGGTGTGCGTGTTAGAGAGAGACACACTGGTAGTCAGAAACAGATAGATGGACAGAAAGGAATAGATGGAGAGAGAAACATAATTCGGAAGAGAGGGAGACTCGTACCCTTGATGAAGGAATTTCCCTTGGTGTCCTGGCAGAGGCGCAGGTTGGCCCGACGAGTTCCGGTACCGCTCGGCTGCTCTAGCAGATCATGGATGTTCTCGTTGTAGATCTCGCAGAAAGACACCCAGACGGAGAACCTGGCATGGAAATCTAGGTCCAGGCTGGAGCTCCTGTCAGACGCCGAGCTGTCGGGATTGGCCAGGTCCAAACCTGCGTGTCCATCACACACACAGGTTACAGGTCAGAGATACAACCTCGACCATGACCAGCTCTCTCAGAGTGTGCAGGTATCAATCTTACATAACTTAACTTCTACTGAACTTCTCGAACACTTGGCTTGTCTATGTATTTACCTTCAGATCTGGAGCTGGAGCTCAGGCTGCTTGTGTTCTTCTGAGAATCATTCTGAGGGAGAAAAACAGTGCTTTGAAAAATAAATAAATAAATGTTTGTTTTCCCCTGTGACCTGCTTCATCCACTATTGTATATTCCACCCATATTTATTCTGTACTGCATCATATTTATATCATATATTGAGCATGTTATCTTCTTGACATGTATATCCACTGCACAATGTTTGCACAGTTATATTGTATATTACTATAGCGTGTTCAAAAAGTCTCTCCACAGTGGTACGGGAAAATATAAATTTAAAGAAACTCATTATTCCCCCTCATATTTTTATTCATTAAACTTCGCACAGTTATCAGGCCCTACCCTTTACCTTAAGCTTGCTGTGCAATTCACTTTTTATGGAGTTTTGTTGGGGCGTGGATATGCAAATGAGCTGTGCCAGAAACACACATTACACAGCATTTCTGATTATTTATTTATTTATATCCAACACGAACAAACATTCCCGACAGAGTAGTGTTTCTGTTACTGTGTGTGCGTGGGTGTTTGTGCATGCGTTTGTATTGGGGTGTGTGTGTGTGTGTGTGTGTATATGTATGTGACGAGAGGAGAGAAAGAGGAGGGGGCTACTGTGTAGAACGACCCCCCCCATCTCACAAAACATTTTAACATTTTTAATAAGGAACCTCTTTAATGACACCTGCACACACGCACTAATGGAATCACTGCTTACTGACAGAGAGACTCTGGATCTTTAACAAGGAACCTCTAATGACATTTGTGCAACCTGCAGAATTGCAAAGACATTACAGAGGAGATTTCTTTCCTCGTATTTAGCACAGCTCCTTTTGTGCTCCACGCTTACCTCCTTGAGGAGCCTAAATAGGTTGCGCTTGCTGACGTTCTCCTCCATCTCCTGCTCCTTATTGAGCTTTAGAACATCCTGGCAGCGGTGAGGCTTCACGCTGGGCTGGGTGAAGATCCGACCCTCCAGATTGCTGAAGATCATGTTTAAGGAGCGTGGCAGAATGCCAATGTCGTGCTCTGGGCCTATGCAATATTAGACAAATGGAATTAATGTTTGAGGAAAATATTTAACTTTAGAGCGAGTTTAGAGAACATCACGAGAAGTACAAACCTAAAAAAGTGAAGGTCTTTCCTGCATTTGTGACTCCGTATGTAAAGACCAGAGAGTTTTTTCCCTCCAGGACATCTCTGACCAGGTTCCTCACCGTGCCCTCAAACAGGTCCTTCTGCGATGTGTCCGCTCCAAAAACCTGAAAAACCAACATCTCGGTGCATCAATGCTGACTCATCATACAAACATCTGATCCAGATGTTTTATTTACTCTCCTTTCCCATTTTTCTCTGTTCTACCTCTTGGCAGAGGCAACTTGCTTTTGGTAAAGAATGGGGCGTAAACATGGTTTTAAACCAATCATATCAAACAAAGGGTGCCAATTATTTTGGAAAACATTAGTTTGAATTAACTATGTGTCTCTATTTATTGATTACAAACTACCTGAGAGAACTGAAATCGCTGCGCTGTTTGAGGAACTGATTTGTCTCCTGCCCGGGCTGAGAGAGACGATCTCGGGGCCTTAAGGAGCACCGTGTCTGGGTGCTGGATGGTGATGCAGTCCTGCACGGGTTTAAACAAAAAGATAAACCATCATCAATATAGAATAATAACTTCTTAAAATGTGTGCGCACTCCTTAAGAATTGGAACCCATCAATAAGACACTGACATTTACTTTATTAAATATTTTAAGGTTCATCATACTCGTTCATAGAGATGAGAGCCTTGTCTAAACGAATCGCTGCAATGCCTTTAGACTCACCTGTGATTCTCCGTTCTCAATTTCAGCCTGTGAGAAGGGTCTTATCCGGAGGTACACCTGTAGAAACTCTTTGTCCAAGCGGCTGGAGTCCTGCATACAAAGATCGAACTTTGTAACAAACATTTCAGAACAAACTGTTACAGGGAAGCACAAGTGAGAAGAGACAAGAGGACACACCTGAGCCTCTGCCATTTCAGTCAGATCAAAGCAGAGATCTCTCCTCAGGTCTTCTACCTGGATGGTTTCTGCCCTGGGCAGCTTGTTGTTAACGCATGACTCCATTATGATGCTGAAATCCCCAATAAATCAATCATTAAGATTTTTTTGCTTTTATTTTTATATAGTTTTTATTCAGATCAGACCTGAAGCGACACATGTACCTGTTATTACAGCTCCCTCACAAAAATCTAATAGTAACCGACTTAAATGCTAAAAACGTCTTTGCTTATTAAAACTACCATACCAAATTTTGCTGTATGCGTCACTTCCGGTTTAAATTTCTATTTACTTAAGTTATCTGTTCAATTTGTTTATGTAGCTTAGCTATGAACAACAAGCTCACCCGGATGACTGTAACACTCCTCCGACGATTACAAACAGCTAATACAACTCCAAACTCGTTATCTTTTTTACTAACCAGCTAAAACTACAACTGAGAAACAGCTGTCGTGGAAATATTAGCTCATTTTAAAAGGTTTTGCGATTCATAGCGTTGACTTCGTTGCTCCCAAAATCCAACCGCCATGTATTTCCTTAAAACAGGACTGTCGCGCGCGTCTTCTTTTCAAATTCGACCAATCAGCGAAAAGAGAGCAGGAATGCGGGGAATGACGGGAATGCGTGTTCTTTTACATCATAACTGCGCACTATTTGCGCATAAGCGCAGCGCTACAACAGAACATGGTTAGAACGTGTTTCTATTTGTTTTCTGGGTTTCTATTAGAACGTGTTTCTACTGTACTTTTTACTTTTCAATGAAAAAATATTTTTCATACCATATATTCAATATTCGTTTAAACTGAGAAGAGAGAAATAGTTCTCTAGCAAATGCATGCTAACATTTTAACATAACAGAACATACAAAACATACTTAATTAGTAATTTCTATAGTGAATATTTTCTTGTATTCTATTTGAATTATATTTGCTTCAGCTGCTTTGCGGTGTGTGAGTGTGTGTGTGTGTGTGAAACATATAACCTGACATGTATAACAAAGAAATATAATAAAATACTTCATTAAAGTGTTTAGTGAGAATTACTCGGATACTAATATTATTTAAAACTGAATTCAAAACAGAATTCTGCTTTAACTAGACATAATATACTGTATGAAACTGAAAAGGCTACTGAAAAAGGCAACAAATACTGCAGGTATCATGATGATAGTATGTGGGTGTATAAATCATTACAGGTCCAAAATTAGGAGAAAATATTTCATTTAATATTTCTGTAACATGAAAGGCCATTTCAGTTTAATGAATAAATGGCAATTTGGGGGTTAATTCAAGTTAAACTTTCAGGCATAAATTTTAAAAGAAAAGGGAACTTTACTGCTGCAAACAGCCGGGTGTTCAATCGAAAAATGCTACCCATCGAGTTTTGCTAACTATCGGATCTGCGCGTGCGCAGTCCCACAAGTGTGCACACTGTTTCCACGCCCATAAATCCATACTACCTTGGTGCTGAGACTTCGGTTGGCGGTGGGTTTAAACCGTTTTTCCTTTGCTTAATTTGACCGAAACATTTGAGTTTCTGCATAAATTGTCGTGAATGAGCTTTAAGGTTGAGGAAAATAAAATCTTGAAACTGGTTCAGTGTCTCAAATTTAAACACCTACGTTGACATTTTTTTTGTATACTTGAATATCTTGTGGTTATCATATGTGTGCAGCACTATTCAGTGCACAGAGTAGTTCATACATAAATGCTTACGCACGTGATGGCATGCAGTTTTTTATTTAATTTATGATAATGCTAATAAATACAATCAACTCTTCTAATAAGATTTACCATCCACAGTGTAGTTGTAGTGATGCGGTAGCGTAAATCGACAGACTCTGCTATCGATTTGTGCTACGGTAGCATTTTTCGACAAGGCAGCAAAAATCGACAGAACACCGGAACTAAATTCCTTGTGTGTCTCAATATACTTGGTGAATAAAACCCGATTCTGATTCTATTATTCACATCATTTAACTCATGATGTTGTTTTGTTTCATATTCTAGTAGAACTTTAATCATGTATACAGGAAAACTCATCACAAAGAGCCTCAGTACAGAGTAGCAGCTAGACAGTTAGCTCAAATAATGCTAGTTATCAAATGTAATTTAAATCTGAAAGCGAGACAGGTAGGAAGAAACTTTAAGGTGCAACCAGACTGAAAGGAAAGTCCAATTCTAGTGTGATTATAAATTAATTGGTAAAGAATAAATATATGAATGAATAAATGAGGAAACCAGAACATGTTCCAATCACAAAGCAAAACAATCAAAAAAATCTTTATTAAAATATAATAAATACATCAAACAAAAGAACTTAATCAAAATGGAATTGAGCTAGTTGGAATAATTACATTGCAAGAAAAAGTAAGAACACAAATTAAAGAAAGATATTAGGACACAGCCCTTACAAAGTCTCAAATCTGCTCTTAAGTCCACCAACAGCCTCAAACTTTCATCACTTTCTATTCATAAGCATTATCACCATCACCATCACCATCATCACCATTACGTTCTTCATGATCATCACCATCAACTTCCTTATTATCATCATCATCATACTGCCAATGACAAGGTGCATGATAAACACTAACACCACACACACACACACACACACACAAATTAAAATAAAGTAAAGGAATTCAGAAGAATTAAAATTCACAGACAATCATTCATTCACAAATCTAACATATTTGTATAAAAATCTCAGTGCTGTAGCTGTGACATGACCAGCGGAAACACAATTGTGCAGCTGAACCTCGTTATCAAGTCAAGAAACATGCAGAAAGCACATTTTCCACACACATCAGCTTCCTGTTTCTTCATCACAGACCATTAAAACACATTCACATTGAAACTTTCACAAAAATAAAATAAATGAAATTGCCCGCAATTATCATCCCTGTGTGTCTGAGTTAAAGTGAATGTGTAGGGTTGGGTACCGAAAACCGGTGCCACTACGGCACCGGTACCTATAGAACCGGTATATACCGGACCGAAATAGAACGCGAATTTCGGTGCCTCATTTCGGTGCCACTTAAATGCCTGAACTGTCGATTGAAATATTTGTTCTCTAGATTCGTATATTTTTGTAGATTAATAGTTTATTAGATTAAATAAAAAAAATTAAAAGCACAAATCATCCGGAAATGAGAGACCATCCGAGATGCGCATGAATGCAGCAACTAACGTTACACTCACTCTGACGGCAGCAGGCGGTCTATCGCTATCTTAGCTTGCTAAATTAAACTTTCGTTAAAATGCCTAAAACTAAACGGTCGAAAGTGTGGCTATATTTCACAAGAAAGGAGTCCGACACCGCAATGTGCAGCGAATGTTTCTAATGAAACATTCGAGGGCAGACGGAATAAAGTAAAAAGCAGAGGGAGGCACCGTGTTTAACAGCTTGTGGACAACAGCTGGCGCTATCGGTGTGGACGACCCTCAGTCCCAGTCATACCAATTGTAGCAAAAAGGAGTCACCGATTATGATGCCGACAGCAGCCTTTCCGCAGGTTAGTAGTAGGATAATGTAATGTTAATAGCAAAATGCAAATCTTGCATTCATGCTAACAAATAGTCAAACGATTTGTAAAATACTAATGTAACATGGAATCTGTTTATAATTGTGGCTTTCCAGCTAGTACTAGTAGCACTACAACAGTGACCCCATTTACCATTGCAAAGAAGGCTATACATGTCCTGTGCAGGGCAATAAGTCAGGAAAGGTGTCGTATTTTGCCAGAAAAGGCAAATACAGTATGGTGAAATTTCTGCAAAAGAATTGCTAAAATTTGAAGCTTACATATTCATATATACTTTAAACTTTTAATATATTGTTCAATTTTAAGCATAAAATTTTTTGTTCAATAAAAATTAATTCTTGAGTCATCCACTATAATTTTGTGGCTTAAAGTATCGGTTCAGGCACCGTTTTGGCGGTATCGAAAAAAACCCAAACGATACCCAACCCTAATCATGTGTAATGAAGACTGGAGTTCTTTTCCCTGTCAACATTGGTTTAACATTAAGGATAACTCTCTCTCTTCACTCGGTTATCATTTGTGTCTCATCTTTAAAGTCACTCAGGATGTTTTTCGCTCCATTTTGCCACGAGAGCAGACTCTCCATCGGTGTCTTTCCTTCCTGAGAAACACAGAAATGCACAGTTACACACCTGTTATAGCACGGCAGGCTAAAAACAGGCTAAATGTTTTTCCTAAATTTTGGAACTTTAGTGAAATTGAGATTATATCTCACAATAAAATAAAATAAAAACTTAAAATTAAAAAATATACAAACTTACTTTTGTTTGTGATTACAAATTAATTAAAAATATATTTTTAAAAACTTTGTGGAAGTATGGATTAGAATTTGGATTTAAAATAAATTCAAAGCATTTAATCTTTAATAAAAAATAGAAAGAATGCAACACAACCGCAACACAAATGGTAATCAAATGGTGTGTGCGGGGAGTAAAAAGGGGTTAAGAACCAAGATGTTTAACACAATGCTCCCACCACCATGCTTCAGACTAAGCTTATATTTTAGTAAATTCGTTATAAAGGCTGACATTTTAAGAACTTATAATGAGCCCATTATAATACTTAAGTACTTTCAGTACTTTAAGTAGTTAAACATTATAATGAGCCCTATTTACATGTGATTGAAACTCATTATAATATTTTTAAATACAGAGTCATGTGAATTATAAGGGTCCATTATAGTATATAATGTAATTAATAGTATATAATGTAATTAAGGCTCATTATAATGTAATTTTGAAGTACTGAGTAGATGCAAAGATGTAACTTTTATACATCTGCCCTGTATTATTTTTTGTGCCTTATTTAATGTAGTATATCTTTAGCTCTATCTTTTGGTGTGTTCAGGTTATGGAGGAACAACTTCTCCCTCCTTTGAGCGCTAGATCTCTCCAGATAATTTTACATCATTAATCTCTGATTCCTGATCGTGTCTCGTGTCATCATTTTGAAAACTGATATCTGTTAGGCTTTTGGTCTAATGTTTATGGTCTCGGCTTCTGCCTGATTATGGCTCAGGATTATCACTCTTACCTTCTTGTTTTTGAATTCCAGGATTACACTGTTGATATGATGATGTCATGTACAGTGGTGTGAAAAACTATTTGCCCCCCTCCTGATTTCTTATTCTTTTGCATGTTTGTCACACAAATTGTTTCTGATCATCAAACACATTTAACTATTAGTCAAAGATAACACAAGTAAATACAAAATGCAGTTTTTAAATGAGGGGTTTTATTATTTAGAGAGAAAAAAAATCCAAACCTACATGGCCCTGTGTGAAAAAGTAATTGCCCCCTGAACCTAATAACTGGTTGGGCCACCCTTAGCAGCAATAACTGCAATCAAGCGTTTGTGATAACTTGTAACGAGTCTTTTACAGCGTTCTGGAGGAATTTTGGCCCACTCATCTTTGCAGAATTGTTGCAATTCAGCTTTATTTGAGGGTTTTCTAGCATGAACTGCCTTTTTAAGGTCATGCCACAACATCTCAATAGGATTCAGGTCAGGACTTTGACTAGGCCACTCCAAAGTCTTCATTTTGTTTTTCTTCAGCCATTCAGAGGTGGATTTGCTGGTGTGTTTTGGGTCATTGTCCTGCTGCAGCACCCAAGATCGCTTCAGCTTGAGTTGACGAGCAGATGGCCGGACATTCTCCTTCAGGATTTTTTGGTAGACAGTAGAATTCATGGTTCCATCTATCACAGCAAGCCTTCCAGGTCCTGAAGCAGCAAAACAACCCCAGACCATCACACTACCACCACCATATTTTACTGTTGGTATGATGTTCTTTTTCTGAAATGCTGTGTTACTTTTACGCCAGATGTAACGGGACATGCACCTTCCAAAAAGTTCAACTTTTGTCTCGTCGGTCCACAAGGTGTTTTCCCAAATGTCTTGGCAATCATTGAGATGTTTTTTAGCAAAATTGAGACGAGCCTTAATGTTCTTTTTGCTTAAAAGTGGTTTGCGCCTTGGAAATCTGCCATGCAGGCCGTTTTTGCCCAGTCTCTTTCTTATGGTGGAGTCGTGAACACTGACCTTAATTGAGGCAAGTGAGGCCTGCAGTTCTTTAGATGTTGTCCTGGGGTCTTTTGTGGCCTCTCGGATGAGTTGTCTCTGCGCTCTTGGGGTAATTTTGGTCGGTCAGCCACTCCTGGGAAGGTCCACCACTGTTCCATGTTTTTGCCATTTGTGGATAATGGCTCTCACTGTGGTTCGCTGGAGTCCCAAAGCTTTAGAAATGGCTTTATAACCTTTACCAGACTGATAGATCTCAATTACTTTTGTTCCTGAATTTCTTTGGATCTTGGCATGATGTCTAGCTTTTGAGGTGCTTTTGGTCTACTTCTCTGTGTCAGGTAGCTCCTATTTAAGTGATTTCTTTATTGAAATAGGTGTGGCAGTAATCAGGCCTCGGGGTGACTACAGAAATTGAACTCCGGTGTGATAAACCACAGTTACGTTATTTTTTAACAAGGGGGGCAATCACTTTTTCACACAGGGCCATGTAGATTTGGAGTTTTTTTTCTCCCTTAATAACGTAAACCTTCATTTAAAAACTGCATTTTGTGTTCAATTATGTTATCTTTGACTAATAGTTAATGGTTTTTGATGATCAGAAACATTTAAGTGTGACAAACATGCAAAAGAATAAGAAATCAGGAAGGGGGCAAATAGTTTTTCACACCACTGTATATAATATAACATAGTATATAATGATACGTGTCATTTTCTCAACCACTCACTGTGTTCTTGCTCTTGTTGTTAGCGCCGTACATCAGCAGCAGTTTGATCATCTTGAACCTGTTGATCCTCACTGCGTCATGCAGCGGAGTGTCTCCCTCCTACACACACACAGAGTTAGTTTGGATGTTGTGGATATATTTTATACAGCACACACACAGCATTGTTCTGGAGTTCTTACCCTGTCTCTAGCATTGATGTCGGCTCCGCAGTGGATCAGATGCTCTGCGCACTCGTAGTGACCGGTCCGAACGGCCACATGCAGAGGAGTGCTGAGTAACTGAACACACACACACACACAGAAAATAGAATGAAGATGTTGTATTTGTGAAGCTGTTGCATATGATTATGATTAGGGTTCGAGTGAGGGGTGGAGTCAGCCAATCTATTTTTAAATATCTATTTAATTTGCATAATTCTTATATTTATGGTGTAGATGATTATATCAGAGCGCAAACACTTTACAATAAAAGATATAACATAAAATGCAGTATGTAAGCATAAAACACAACTGTAGTCTGTATTAACCTTTATTCATTTTTTTCCTCTTTTAATTAGCTGTGCAGAATAAACCAGATCACACCCACGCACACGTAGAGTATATTTTTATTCTTTAGCTTTGGTTATTTATTAATTGATTATATTTCTTTTTTTTTTATTGTGTTATTTTTTTAAATGTACATTTCTCTGAGAAAGTTCGTACCTTGTCTCTGGTGTCAAGTTTTCCTCCTTCGTTAAGCAGCAGCTCCAGTGCAGGAAGACTGCCTCCTCTACACGCCCAGTGCACTGCTGTCGCATCCAACTGCACACACACACACACTTGTATTCAGCACAGGTGTAATATTATCACATGTGAAATGTAAAATAGTTCTCCAGGTGTTTTATTCCTCTTACACCACACCAATAATAATGAATTATTAATTTAGTAAAAAATGACACATCATAGTTTTTATCCATTTACACCTACATTAAGTGTTACTTCCTGTTCTCTTTACATAACGTTGTGCATTTCTGTAATGAGCACACACACAGTACTCTGTCGTTACACTCTACCTTGTCCTTGTTCTCTATAAACGCTCCGGCCTCCAGGAGTTTCTTCATGACGTGGATGTGACCTCCATAACACGCCTTATGCAGAGCAGAGCGCAGAAACTGTCAGACAAAAGGAGAGAAAAATCTGTCAGATTAATACACAGACGGATACATACAGTACAATAGCCATTTTCTTTCCATCTTTCTCTGCTGGCTTAAGCACAGGAGCCAAGTTTAAGGTAGTATTTTTAAATCACTTGTGCTCTTTCTTCAACAAAAGATCATTTCCGCTTTGTATTCCAGTCAATATGGATATTTTTTTATGTTTTCTCTATTAAACATTTAGTAGCTCCGTTTCTCTCCCAGGATTAAACTTTGCTTATCTGTTTAACTTAATATTAAGGCAAGCAAATGATAAATAATGATCCTGTTGAGAAACTAACTAAAATATACAGTACTTTCAATTATATATATATATTGTATAATTTATGTAATCGAAAGTCTACAAATATATTTTAGATATAAACATATAAATAAATACTACTACTACTACAACTTATAATAATAATAATAATAATAATTTACTAAGTAAAGCAGGTATTCAAATATGTATACTATATACAAATTTTAATAATTTTATCATAAAGTTTTATAGCTCATGCATACATTTAAATATCTATTTAATTATATAAAAATTATTTCACTATTTTCTATTTTAGTCTAATGTTTTGTACTTTTTTACTATTTAATGATATAATGTGTGTGTGTGTGTGTGTGAGAGAGACCCAAACACTCACATGATCAGAAGTGTTTGGGTCTCCACCATCAGAGAGAAACTTCTCCACTACAGCCAATTTATTTTCTGCTGCAGCTGTGAGGAACATTGACTCGTCCACTGTTTCAGGCTGTAAGACACACACACACACACACACACACACACACACACACACACACACACACACACACAAAGTTGGTCATTGGACAGTGAAAATAATAGTACAGTAGTTTACTGTTTTATATAATTTTTAAAATGTCCCTCACATGCTAGTTTAATGTAGAATTCAAGCATATAAGTTAAGCGATATGTGACTCGAGGATGTGTTGTTGGAGTATCACAGCCATGCTGATAATCAGTACAACAGCACGACCTCAAGGGTGATATTGTTTTTTTTTGTTTTTTTTCCCTATAGACTTTGCAAACTGTTATCATCAACAGATTTTGTTCTTTAGTTAACCAGTTGCTTTGCTGTGCCAACACATACATTATCCTTCAACTCCTGGAAGAACTAACTAACTGTAACTGGCGGACCGGGCAACTGACAGTTAGTGTAATTAACGGGTCAAAGTTGTTTCTTGCTGGTACTCTATAGCCAAAAGGTGAGGAGAATAAACCATAGAGATGGTGGACAATATTGAGAAACTTATGAGACTCACTTTATATTTACTTATTCCACTTTAGAATATCAGATCTGTTAACTTACGGGTTATATAATCCCAAATAGTGCTAAATGTAAAGCTAGTGCACTACAGTATGTGGGGTGTGCAATGACTTTTTCCACACACCAAGTAGTGCCTTTGATCAGGTGTTAGGGGTCTGTCTATCTGTCTTTCCTGTATATCCATATGTCTGTCTGTTTGTCTGTCTGTCTGTCTGTCTGTCTGTCTGTCTCACCAGGATCTCAGGTTCAGGTTGTTTCTGATGTATTTGTCTCTTCCTCTCTTTTCTCCTCTGTCTGAGCTGCAGGATGTTGTACAGATCATCAACTGTCTCTAACTTTAGATGCCCCGATATGTCAACCTGAGAGAGAGAGAGAAGGACAAAGATACAGAGATAAAGAGATAATGACATCACTAGGGCAGACAGGTGAATATGACAGGTTATTGATAATAATAATCAACAACCAGTGAAAGTGTATGTGTGTGTGTGTGTGTGTGTGTGTGTGTGTGTGTGTGTGTGTGTGTGTGTGTACACCTACATTGAGTTTGAGGTCATGTTGTTCTGTGTCCTGTGTTTCGTCGCACAGGAGAGTGAATGTGTGTATCCCATCCTGTTTCTCAAGGGTGACAGCAGACTCATACTCGCCAACCCCCACACACACATGTCCCGCCTCTTTCTCCTCGCTGCTCTGCCTTGTCACCTGCAATTGGACCACACACCTGTCACTCACCTGGATACAATACAAATGCAGGGAGAAATCTTTCTTTCCCTCTCTCTCTGTTCCGCTCTCTCTCTCACACACACATACAGTACAGACACACACACAATCTCTTACACTCTCTCTCTCTCGCTCACACACACACACACATGTTACAGTATTGCGGTTAGTTAGCGAGAGAGAAAGCGAGAAAAAGGGGAATATTACTGTGGGAAAAAGACGTGTGTGTGTGTGTGTGTGTGTGTGTGTGAGAGCGAGAGAGAGAGAGAGCAGTTGCTCTTCCTGAAGTGTGACTGATCTGACTTAATCACCATGTGAAATTTAGTAAGGGTATATGGTTACACACACACACACACACACACACACAAGCATGAGAAGCAATTATAAATGTGTGTATATCTAAATTAATAGCACTATAATATAATCTCAGAGCAAAATTCCAAGGAAACCTCTTCGTCATCTTTACTGTTATAATAATAATTAACGATTGACATAACTGCAAGAATTTTTTAAATAAATGAATATTTCAAATACAGTATGATAAAATACTAGGCATACTTAGATATAATAAACATCTAGCAATTTAAAAAATAGCTTACCAAATCTTCCACACGTAGCAATCCCATTCCTGTACTCTGTCCTTTATTATCTTCTCTTCGTTCTGTATGTCTTCCTCTCTCTCTCTCTCTCTCTCTCTTTCTTTTCGTCTCTCAATGCCAAAGTCTGTGAACGAGTATCTAATCCCTCTCTCGTGTCCGGTCCCGAAGCGTCTCTGCTCTGTAAAGCTCTGTGGATTTCCTTTCTGTCATCCCTCATATATATACACAACTCTCTCTCTCTTTTTCTTGCTCTCTCTCTCTTTTTTTATCTCTCTCTCTCGCACACACACACACCCACATACATACACTGAAAAGGAGCGTGACAATATAAGACAGTGACATCACCTCTGACCTCGGACCATCCGTCACTGCTCATCATTGCGTGATGTCACCGCATCGGTGTCCCTGAAATACACATTCCAACTACTCGGGACACCTCAGAACAATTTCAGCAATCTCACCATGTCACTTCCACACACACACACACACACACACACACACACACACACACACACACACACACACACACACCTGACACTGGAATTTAGTAACCCCCTCTCTATGATCAAAGCAGGGCAACATGAAAGCAGAATTACTCTCTTCAGGTGGCCTCTTATACCACACACTTGAGCTATTTGTGGTAAAACACTTCACATGATAGTTTTTATTAATTTATATTTACACTTCATGCTGTGGAAGGTTGCCAGCCTCGTTTCTATCCTATAAAAATGACAGAAAACTTTACGAAACCTCTGGCACTGGAACCTCCTTCCATACAATTGTCATAGAAAATGAATGAACACTTTCTTACCAATCAAACATGTTAATGCTATGGCGTATAAGTCGTATTTTTGCCTGTTTACAGCTGCTATTGTGTATGTGATAATAGCCCACGTTTTGCCTCCTGAATATACTCCAACATTAAACGTAGCTATAAATGGAGAAAAAAAATATGACCTGATTGGCAGGCGTGTGGAGTGTGTCCATATGTAGGCAAAATTCGGCAGAGGAACAATCCTGATATCGCTTCACACACACGAAAATAAATTATAAACAGTTTAAACATTGCACTAGACTAAATCATGTGCTAGCAAATCCCGTACATCTGTGTGTCACGGTGATGTCACCGCATCCTGTAAATGCCTGCTAAATTTACTGTGTGGGTCGAGGTGACAGCGAGATGATACACACACACACACACACACACACACACAAAAGACAGATCACAGAACCCTGACCACAAACTCCTCAGGAATGAGTGGCTACAGTTTTCTTTCCGTATACACACACACACACAGACACACACACACACACACACACACACACACTTGACACAAATACAAACTTCAAAAAGTCATTTCTCGTCTTCAACATTCAGCACAATAGAATTCCTGTGATTTATTATTACATGCTAGTTCTACTTGCCATATGCTAGTTACAATGGTAAGCTAGCAACCGTTATTTTCCCCCAGCTACTACTCAACTAATATGCAGTATTCAAATATAATAAATCACTAATAAATATTAGTTTATTTTATTGAAAAATGAACAATAAAGACCAACATTTTTGAATTTGTGTGAGCTAAATAAATTCTTAACCTAGAAGGCTACTGCTGTGAAGAAACAGCACTCAATTAATGCTTAGTGGTTAAATGTTTACATTGTTTAATTCAGTACTATGTGTAGGGTTTCCAACTCTCAGAAATATGGGAGGGAGGGTGGAGTAAGCTTTTACTCCTTTATTCATGAGAAAGTCCCAGTTTGACTTGCATATAGTCAAAAGTGATTATTTTCTTTATTATAGAACAATATTGGAGATTTGGAATCGGGTATTTAAGTAACGACATTTGTTCTGGAATAGTTTTCGTCAAGTGCATTTGCAAAACCCACCACACACCATGATGAAACTGGCTCTCATGAAGACCATCCCAGGAAAGTAAGACCAACTCTGCTGCACAGGAGAAGTTCAGCTGCAGAGGAGAAGTTCAGCTGCAGAGGAGAAGTTCAGCTGCAGAGGAGAAGTTCATTTCGAGTTACCAGCCTCAAAAATCACCAACGAGCAATACCTCACATTAGAGCCATTATGAAGGCTTTGCAGAGCATAAGTGGAAGACACGTCCCAATATCATCTGTTTAAAGGAGATTATTACATATTTTTGATGCCTTCAGCATTATTTTACAATACATTAAAAAGGGTAATATTATTTGCTATTTAATATTGCTTGGTTTACACAAAGTTTGTGTAAGTATTATTGGCGTTTGTTCTTCACAACGAAAAACTGCAAATGTCTTGAATGAAGATGTACAATATGTGACACTTCCGATACCGATCATGGTGAATAAACACCAGTGGTAGAGTGTGCCAATGAATGCACAATGAAGATTAGGATACAAAAGTAGGTTTCATTTGAATACTGCATGCTGAATACTATAGGTGTTTATTTAGTACGAAGTGACTTCGTACTAAACACTATACAATGCAAATTACTTGTATGTGTTTATTCAAGCCCTGCGATGGATTGGCACCCTGTCCAGGGTGTACCAAGTGCCCGAAGTCCCCTGGGATAGGCTCCAGGTCCCCCGCGACCCTGAACACAGGATTAAGCGGTATAGAAGATGAATGAATGAATGAATGTTTATTCAACATTAAGGAAAAAGAAAAATAGATACCAATAGATGAGACATATGATTATGTCACACTGTTAGACAAACTGTAAGAGCTTTTAATTCAAGACTCAAAGTTCAACACAAAATTCACACCATACTCAACACTACTAACAGTAAATAATTACAGAGGTACATTCAGACCGGTGTTAGTTCAACACTGAGCTAATTAAACAATAAGTTGTTGATTTTACTAACTGACTATCCAGCATGGTAGATGAGAATCCATAGTAGTGTTTAATCCAGATTCTAAGTGCAAAATAGAAATGAGTGTTATGGTTGCTTATGTATTCAACACCATGCATGTTTGCTAAATAAACACTGTAATAGAGCATATAAATAATGCAGTATTTATTTATTGTTCAACTTGAAATGAGTGTTATGAATCTATTATTCTTTAATCTGTATTAAAGCTCCCCAGCTTATTTGAAATGATTCAACACTATGTATATTTGTTTGCTAATTAAATAATTAGGTGGAGCAGTGGCTTAGTGGTTAGCACTGTCAGTTTGCACCTCCAGGTTCAGGGTTCGATTCCTGCTTTGGGTCTGTGTGCACAGAGTTTGCCTAGTCTCCCCATGCTTGGTGGGTTTCCTTCATGGTTCTCTGGTTTCCTCCCACAGTACAAAGTCATGCAGATTAGGACAATTGGCATTCCCCTGTCTGTAGTGTGTGAAATTGCATGTGAATGTTGATTGGAGTTCTTACAAGTGGAAATAAATACAATGGTCACCATTGGCCTCCACAGTCCCTAGTTGAAATACAGAGGACTACAATTCCTAGATGGATGGAATTTAATAGTTATTCAATACATATATTTAGTTTTAAATTCATTTTATGGGTGTTTTCAAACATGTCAAGGCTCATATTAAGGCTGCCTCCTGCCTAACTGGAGGAGTGCATGGGAGAAATGGGTTCAAGATTCACGATTCAAATAACTTTATTAAGCCCAGAGGGAAATGACTTTGCCTTGTTATGGTTGCTCACTGTTTGAAAACGAAAAGAAGAAAGGAATCACATCAACACAATTACGGTTACAGGAGCAATTTAGGTAAAAAATCAAAACCTTGTTATACAGTGGCATTAATGTGAAGTGAAATGGACTGACACATTTTGCATATGATATTAGCCAAGGGTTGAGTCTGAGAAAAAGAAATTCACAGTTTACTAGCAGTGATAGTAGACTATTGCATGTGAATATTGGTAATAAATAGATTTTTTTTTAAATGTATGTATTTTACAAGAAGTAACATACAGGGGAAAAGACATAATTGTGAACACTTTCAGTTACAGGTTTACTTTGTACAGAAAAGAGTTGTACAGTTAAATGGGCACTAGATGAAAGAATCTCCTATGCCGCTCAGTAGAACACTTGGCAGTGATCAGTTTCTGGCTGAGTGTGCCCTTCTGATCGGCCAGCACACTGTGTATTAGGTGAGAGGGATTGTCCAGGATTGAGTGGAGTTTAAACAGCATCCTCCTCTCGACCACAACATGAACAGGGTCCAGCTCCATGCCTTGGACAGAGCCAGCCCTCCTGATTAATTTATCCAGTCTATTTTTGTCCGCCACCTTCATGCTACAGCCACAACAGACCACTGCATAAAAGATGGCACTTGCTACCATAAATTCATTGAACATCCATAGCATGGTGTTGCAAATGTTGAAGCCTCCTCAAATATTACAGCCAGCTCTGGCATTTCTTGTAAAGAAGAACAGTAAGCTACTGCCCAATCAAGTTTATTGTCTAAAAGGACTCCCAGGTATTTGTACAGTACAACATCAACTTTCTGACAACAGACAGATATAATTGGGGTCTTGGATTTTCTAAAGTCCACTACTAGTTCCTTTGTTTTCCTTATATCGAGCATCTTAGTAAAAAAGTTTACACCAGATAAAAAAGTTGTCTATGTTTGACTGGTACTGTGAGGTATTATCTCCCTGAACACACCAAACAATCAAAGAGTCTTTGGAGGTCATCTGAACATTGCAGGAGTTGTAAAATCAGATGTATACAATGTGAAAAGAAAGGGAAACAGAACTGTCCCTTGAGGAGCACCCATGCTGCAATTCACACTGTCAGATACACAGTTCTGTAGGTGGACATAGTGAGGGTGGCCAGTGATACAGTATATATAGTGCATGTATATGTGATATACTGTATATATATAGTGCATAACTGCCAAGTCTTAACCTGAGTTAAATGTTGTTATTTCTGAACTGCCTCTATTCAGCTCAGCAACCCCCTCTGGCACTGATGACGTACTGCTATTCCCAACATCCAGGTTTGGGAGAGTCACAATTCTTGCACCACCTGGCTGTGAAGTCATCCTGCTTGCTCCATTACCAGGGTTTGAGGACATCATATCTGCAATGCACCCCAGCCTCATGAGCATTATGCTGACACCCAATCAGGGTTTTTATTATGTCATACCAACCGCAGACCCCAACCTCTCTGATGCCTCTCTGTGCCACTGCTTGGCTTCAGGGATGACATACTGTATGCATGCCACCACCCTGATTTGGGAGGTCAAGCCAGTACTAAGTTTTCCAGCAGACTCTATGGTGAAAAGCCCAAGATAAGATTTTTTTTGTGGGGGATGTTGAGGACCACCATTAGGCTGAAGTAGAGCCTTTAGGGAGGGTTATGCCAAGCTTGCCCCTAGCAGCACACTGCTGGAGGTATGCCCTATGGGACCCTTTTCTGGGTTTTGGTGTAAGGGACTTTGATGTCGATGTTGTGTACCACAGTAACATGCTTCATGTTTATTGCTCACACTTGTCCTCATTTGGAGTCGTTGATTAGTGTTATTATTTAAGCTCTAAGCTTGCACACAGTCTCTTTGTCTGGCATCAGTTTTTGTCTGGCACTGCTGTTTCTGATTCCTGTTCTGTTGTAGTAATTTCCCTTATGTTAGTTTTTCTGTGTTTTTTTTTTTTGGTTTTATGTGTTAACGAACACCAGCATCTGCACATACTGTACTGTATGTCATGCCTGTGATCCAAAAACTATGAGAACAAGTCTTTATTTCAGTCAAACTGTAAATAGGTGTATCTAATGTTTATATTTATTCAACACTGTATGTGTGCTAATTTAATATTGTATATTCAAGCTCTTTATTTCAGTCCAAATAATATATGGATGTCAAATCTGCTTATTTATCGGATTACACTGTATCAGAAAAATGCAGTGTTTATTCAAGTCCAAGAAGATTCATTCTAGTCCAAAAATCATGTGAATGTTTATGAATGTTTAGTAGTGTGTTTTGTAATCCAACACTATATTACATGTCACAAGTAATGAAACCTAGAGTATCATTACAAATAATTATGTTCATAAGGAACATGAAAAAAATGAAGCAAGTGATGAGGCGTGTAACTGTGGCGCTGTTGTATTAAGGTGTTAGCTGGGTTTTCAGACATTAGCCGTTGAGCTTGTTTAGCTTATAAATAGCAGTGTGAATCCCGCAGTGGCACTTAAACTCATCTGGGTTTAATAAAGTGTGTGTTCATCCCTGGCTGATAGATCGATGGCAGAGCTGTGCTAATGACTTTCTGGCAAAAAAATTAAATAGAGCTAGAGTGTATGTGTGTGTGTGTACGCTACAGATAATGCAGCTTTAGCATTACTTCTTTACCATCAAATACTCTTTAACTGGCTACAACATAAACAAAATATTGGCTACAAAATGAAACAAATTAACCTGCAATTTACCTTTTAAAAGAAACGTGTTTCAAAAAAAGAGCAGTAAAAGAGCAGTGTTTCAGAGAGAAAGAGTGTGTGTCTAGGAAGGCGAAAGTAGGAGCGGTCTGTGTGTGTGTGTTGCAGAATACTCTCTAGAGTATTTGTCGTGCACACTCGCTCCACTAGGACCCGGAAGTAGTACGGTCACGACACAGGAAGCATAAAAGGAGACAAAATGGCGCATCACATCGCTCAGTCATTGAGTTCGCCCATGCTGGTTCCGACGCAGCGCTTCCTACTTGTGAGCAGTTGACCGGCGAGGTCGTGGCTCTTTGCGGCAGCGTCCAAGACGTCGCGGCCTTGCGCCACGAGGTGGCGGAGCTGGGACGGGAGAACGTGGCTCTCCGCAAGGTTGCTCCTCTTCCAGTTAGCCTGCAGCCCGTCGCAGCGGCTGCTGCACCGAAACCTTCACCCTCCTCTGATGTTTACCTTGCACTTCCGGATAAATGGGATGGCACAGATGGAAAGTGTAGTGTTTTTTTAACCGCGCTGGATCTCGTATTTGAGTTCAATTCCACCAGGCACTCGACAGACCGCTTGTGTATCGCCCTTCTCGTCTCGTTGCTATCCGGGCAGGCAGCTGAGTGGGCCACGGCGGTTCTGCGCTCCGATTCAGATACAGCACACTCCTACAACAAATTCACCCGCCAACTAAAACTCACCTTTGAACATCCTGCCGGTGAGGTGGAGACATCAAACTGTACCACTTACAGTAGGGAGGGTCGTCCGTGAGCCGTTACACCGTGGATTTCCGTACCATTGCCGTCCAGATCACCTGGCGAAACGCTGCCCTCCGGACGACCTACTACTGGACGACCTACTACTGGCTTCCCACTTTAAGGATGAACTCGCCGGACGAGAATTGCCCGCAATGCTGGAGGGTCTTATCCAATTGGCCCTCCGGATAGACCAACGCCTGCTCTCATCCGAAGCCAGCCCCTCGGAGCCTGCCACCCACCACGCCGTCATCATCATCCTCCACCTTCTTCGCCCACGCCCCGGTTCCTGAGGCTCGACCTACTGTCACCCCACAGTCAACGGAACCGTCGGATCTCCACCTACCGCCATGGTTGACACAGGAGCCGGGGAACCCATGTGCCTTCTTGACCGCTTTTCAAGGTGACGGAAAACATGTTGATGACCTGTTGGGCTGCGTTTCAACATGAAGCTAGGACTGTACACTGCACAACTTAAAGATAGTGATCTAACTCACTTTCCACTTCTTTTTTTTTTTTTTTTTCAAATTTTTCTCCCCAATATTAGTCGTAGCCAATTCCTCCCCGTCGCTAGGGGGCTGCCACATTAACGCTACCACTACCATTCAGTCGGGAGGGCGAAGACTATCACGTGTTTCCTCTGAACCGCATGACGTCAGCCGACCGCATCTTTTCGAACTGCTTGCTCACGCACCATTAGGGGCGGAATAACACACTCGGAGGAAAGCGCTAGCTGCTTCTTCCACGTGCGCGAGTTCACAGACGCCCCTGATTGGCTGTAGAGCCGTAATTAATGTGGCAGTGCAAGTACCTCTCATCCCTCCCCCCTGATGCTCGGCCAATCAGCTCTCTCTGTGCCTCTGGCTGTAAGAGGAAAACAACATCACCCGGGGTTCAAACCAATGATCTCCGGATGATAGGGTGAGCGCTTTTACCACTGCGCCACTTGGAGGCTCCACTTTCCACTTCTGAATGACGCGTGTGATGGTGTACTGGACATGCAATAGAGAGAACAATTCGTTAAAACAGTCAAATGCAAGAAAAATTCATCTCTCGTTTTTCTGATTTTGAGAAAATAAAATATGCACGATATTTCATCAGAGAGCCATTCACTTTCCCTGAGGAAAAAATCAAGGACTTGGCTGCAACTTTTGGTTTGCCTCGCCGCGCGCTATAAGATGAACTGATGGGTGTTCAGGCAAGAGGATACAGCCAAACCGTGCAGCAGTCATCCTCAGTTGCAGAAATGTGGCGAAACATCTCTGGACAAAACCTCAGATTATTAAGTTCAAAAGTGCTTTCCATATTTGAATCCACATACATTTGCGAACGCACATTTTCTGCAATGACACGCATCAAGTCACGTTTGCGTGTGCGTCTTGCAGACTACAACTTACAGTCACAACTTCATTGTGCTGTTACTCCTTTTGAGCCGAATTTCACCAAATTGGTCGGCTCCCTACAACATCAGGTGTCCCATTAATGGTAAGTAGAATTATACTCTCTAATGATAATAATACATCTAATTATAATAATTTTAGATGCATAATATCTGGTTATGAGCGTTGATGACGTCATATGTAAATAATATGCGGCCCGTGAGACTTGAACTTGGACACAGTGCAGCCCACTGCAAAAAAAGGTTGAGAACCACTGCTTTAAAGGCTTGCAGTTGTGCATAAACCTACTATTCGGCCACCCCTAATCAATGCTCACAAGCAGAAATGGTTGCAGTGGGCCCAGGCATACATGAAGACAAGCTTTAAAACAGTCTTGCTTACTGATGAGTGTTGTTCAACCCTGGATGGTCCAGATGAATGGAGTAGTGGATGGTTGGTGGATGGCCACCATGTCTCAACAAGGCTGCGATGTCAACAAGGAGGTGCCGGAGTCATGTTTTGGGCCGGAATCATTGGGAGAGAGCTGGTAGGCCACTTTAGGGTCCCTGAAGGTGTGAAAATGACCTCTGCAAAGTATATTGACTGACCACTTTCTTCCATGGTACAAAAAGATTGGTCCTTACGACCTGGCAATAGACCTCCAGCCAGGCAATGTCCCGCCCCGCGGCCACCTCTATTCACTGTCATCTACAGAGACGCAGGCAATGGAGGAGTATGTAACCAACACTCTCCGCCACAGCACCATCCGGCCCTCCTCCTCACCTGCTGCTGCAGAGTTTTTCTTCATAAAGAAGAGAGGCGGCGAACTTCGCGCATGTGTCGACTATCGGGGGCTCAACAACAACACTATCAAAAACCGACACCCGTTGCCTCTTACCAATTCAGCCCTGGACGATCTCTCTGGTGCCACGATTTTTACAAAGTTGGACCTCCGGAGCGCCTACAACTTGGTGCACTTCAGAGAGGGCGATGAGTGGAAGATGGCCTTCATCACCCCTACCGGTCACTATGAGAGCCTCGTAATTCCCTTAGGACTGTGCAATGCTTTTTAACACTTCATTAACGATGTCCTCCGGGACATGCTAGGCCGGTGGGCATTCGTTTATCTGGACGACATTCTCATTTATTTCCGCATGGCTGACGAACACATCCAGCACGTCAGGGCGGTCCTAAAGAGATTACTCGCCCATCAGCTGTACTGTAAGTTGGAGAAGTGCGCTTTTCACGAGCGCACCACCACATTCCTGGGTTTTGTCATCTCTGCCAGACGCAGACCACAGAGGCCGAACAGGCAGGTGTGCCATCTGGATGACTCTACGTCCCCAACACCATGAGATCCGAAGTTCTCCAGTGGGGCCACTCCTCCCCCATCTCGAGACTCAGAGAGGGCTCACTACTTCATCTGGGCAGAACTTTCAAATAACCTCCACATCTCATCTGCCACGAAATTAAGCCCATTTGAGGTATGCTATGACTTCCAACCCTCGATGTTCAACCACCAGGAATCGGAGGTCGATGTGCCGTCAGCCAAACAGTTGGTCCGCAGGTGTCGGCGGTTGTGGAATCAAGTTAATCAGGCCATCCAACAGGCTAACGCCCGCTACAACACCCATCATCGCCTAAGTCTTCTGCTTCATCTCCGGTTAGTTCGTGACAGTATTGATCAGTGGTTCTCAAAGTGTGGGGCGCACCCCACTAGTGCGGAATACAGACATGACAGATGGGGCGCAATGAACGGGAGGAAATTGGTGGAAAATAATAGGAAAGTACCTATTCTAATTCATGCTTTTCTTTATTGATAATGAAGAGCGTACGGTCAAAACTAAACAATCACACACAAATAAATGGATCATTAATACAAGTAAATTTAAAATATCATCAGTTGTGGGCCGGGAGAAAAAGTGGAACCATAGTGGAACAATAACGGTTTAACGTCGGACCAACTTGAGCAGCGCTGCTCGAATCACAAACCTGCACGACCCACTGGGCAGCGCTGCGCGACTCTGACAGAAATAGACCACGCCGACCATCAAATTACATTTTCTGGGATGCGCACGTACAAACCAGGCATGGCAAGGCGGAAACAATAATAAACAGTCCTGACATTTTAAATAGTTTTTAAATAAAAACACAGTGAGTCGCGCAGGTTTGTGATTCGAGCGGCGCTGCGTGATCCACCGGGCTGCGCAAATAAACCAGATCATCACTGCGATATCCACATAGTCGCGCTGCGCTGTATTTCAAGATTCAAGATTCAAGATTCAAGAGAGGTTTATTGTCAATACAGCAATATACACAGTATACATTGTATTGAAATGCCGTTTCACACAGGCCCTCCGTGGTGCCTTAATAAGTATTTGCGCAGATATTTGGTTCAACTGGGTGCCACAGTTTCGTCCCACTTTTGATGTGTTTGGCTTCACATACACTTCGACAATGGAAGAAGACGGTGCAGCAGCAGTGAGTTTGCTAATAAACATGGGGTCAATTATGCAAAGATAAGTGACAACGTAAGCCTTTTATAACAATTGCACATGTATTTTATCTGTTTTTAACTTGGTGTTGTTTGATCTTATTGGTTTAGAAATTGATATTTCAATAAACAGTAAACTTGGCAGATTTCATTATTATTTTGTTGACAAGTGGGGCTTGAAAATTCGCTCACCCCCTTAAGTGGGGAATGACAGAAAAAGTTTGAGAACCACTGGTATTGGTCATGGCGCAAAACAATCTTGTGTGACTTAATATCTCATTTGATATGACGCTTACATATTTGTTTGCCTCTAAACTCATATGTGTTTGCAAACGTTCTTCAATTAATGCTTCAGAATCAATTACAAAAGTCTGGGTGCAGGGGCAGTGTAGGGGTCTGACATGCTGAAATAAGATCATTTTAAGTAATGATTGTAACTGATAATTTAACCTTTTATGAAGTTCACATACTCTTGATCATTAACATTGGCAGTAGTCATTTGGAGTGTTTTGAGTGCCAAGGTTAACCCTGACCATCAAGATTGCACCTGTTAACAATGAGGGTCAGGGTAGGTCACATGACTGCAGCATCTCTATATATACTTGACCATGATCTAACATAGATACATGCAGTCATTGTGAGTGTTTAGTGTGTGTGTGTTTGTGTGTGTGTGTGTGTCTCTGCGTGTGGCAGCTGAAGTTATTATTATTTATGGCCGTAATGATTATTATTTTCGCAGTGAGACAACTCGGCACCAGCCCAGAATAAATTTAAGCTTTAAAATACCACACACACACACACACACACACACACACACACTCTCTCTCTCTCTCTCTGTCTCTCTCTCTCTGCTACAAAGCAAACATACTTACTTACGGCAACACTACTACTGTAAATAGTTTACAGGCCATGTTGTTTGATCCTGAAGAAACAAAATTTTATTCCAGCGTATACTAGTTCTATAAAATGACAATCAAAACTCACTTGACTTGATTGTTACACAGTGCTGACACTGGAGACTCCTTTCTTACATCTTACAGAATCATTTCCTTACTGTGCTATGATATATCAATGAATACTCATAAGCAGTTACTATGGAAAGAAATACTTAGTAGACCAGGTACATTAATATAAACCTGCAATACTTTCAGAGATGCTGTTGTACACAACACTTTTTGACCAATCAGAGCACAGAATTTGACTGCACAGTTTAGCACTTTCCATATCACTCTATTTTGGGCCAGACTACATCTAACAGCTACAGTCTTATTTGTGTTTGCAAGCTGTTAGATGTTATTCTGTGACAAGAAAAGAAAGTTAGGCTGATATATTTTTACCTTAAGCTAGCTTGGTGTTAAAGGCACTGAATTAGCATCCTGAAGCAAGTTAAATTACACTATACAGTAAGTCAGACCTTCTAATTCCATGGTCTTTTCTGAGTTTATTGTTTATTTACAATGTGAATTGCTTTTCACATTGTAAAACAATGCTAAAGGCATCTAAAATATGCAATTATCTCAATTAGAACAGTTGATACTGAGATGTGTCTGCTACTTATGCTCTGTAAAGCCTTTATAACAGCATTAATCTGAGATGATCAAGAATCATTGTTGATTTCCGAGGCTGGTAACTCTAAATGAACTTCTCCTCTGCAGCAAAGGTAAGTTTTGGTCTTGCTTTCCTGGGATGGTCTTCATGAGAGCCAGTTTCATCATGGTGCTTGATGGGTTTTGCAAATGCACTTGACAAGAACTATTCCAGAACAGCTGACGTTGGAGTCTTAAAATAACAACTGACTGTTGTTGTTGTTACTTAATTACCTAATGCCATATGTGTTATTTCATTTAAAAATCCAGTACTGTTCTACAATGTAGAATATAAATCTAAACTTTTGACTGCTCATGTACATTTACTATACAGTACATAAAAAATATCTACACAGTAAAATCCCAAGTGCTGGTTTAAGACTTTGAGATTTTTAATATTTTTTTGGCTTTCTTATTACATGGAATTTTTTTTTCCTAATTTGCGTATTGACTGCATATTTTGATGGAAGTATTTTAATACTATGGAGACTAATGGAGACTATCCTTGTTCATTTGGGGGCATTTTTGGTTCATGGGGTTTTTCCTCATTTTCATATTCATGCATACTCATAGATACAGATGTTTTTTAATGAGGACTTTAATAAAGAGTGATACCTGGCTATTTTAGTCTTTTTGGAACATAAGGGTCTTTCCTAATTTGCATATTTATATATAAATATATATTTTAAAAAATTGCATCCGTTTAAAGGTGATCACCGTTTACAGGTGATTTTTAGCATTCCTTCTGTCATTTTTCAAATTAATAATTCTATAGAATTTATTTTTAGATGTAAATGGATTTTAAGATTACATTTAATAACAAATACAGAAAGATGTGTTGTTTTTAGTACGCCAGCTGATGAGTTTGCTCTGTAAAGTTTATTTCCATTTATTACTCATTACATAGTGATTCAACACCTACATGACCTTTGACCTACTACACCCCAAAATTGTTTTGAGGTAAAGTCTCCTTTCACCTCTCCGTCTTCACATGAATATTAATGAGACTGAGAAAGAGTTGTTCACTGTGGTGTTACATGATTTTAATACACTCCACTCCACACTGTGGATGTGGGTAATTCTGTTGATATTTAATCATTAAAAAAGACAGCATCTTTACCGTTATCTCATCATGATACCAAGATATTAAACACATCACACAAGACTCTATCTCACTCTCTGGGTTTTAAAAAGAACAGAACTGGATCAAGCACTTCACCCTGAGGTACTCCTGTAACACCACTGCTCTATCACTGCAGTTTACTGTATATTGATGGACATGGTAGAGGGGTGTCACTACTTTGTGCAGAACAACATATGGCCTGTATTCAATTATTAAACAGAGTACATAGTAACCTGTATTAGAGGTGCAGCTGATATGCATCCCACTAAAATGTGTGTATATATAATAATAACACATACATAACTGAGCCTTTATTATTATTATTATTATTATTATTATTATTATTATTTGCCTTAAACCAATATTTCAAACATTATATATTTAAAAAATTGTTCCCACATTAATCAACAAAAAAATTAACAAACAAATAAATAATAATCATCTGCGCGTGCAGCCGCACCGGCGCGCGCGCTCTCGGGGTTGGGGGATGAGATCGCGTGAACAAGCGTGACCCCGCCCCTCTCCTTCTTCCTGCGCGAGCTGCGCCGTTTCCCCTCGTTCCGTTTTCACCGCCTTCAAAACTCGCGTGCGTCACTAACGGCGGCACGAGGGAGCACCGGTGAGTAGATACGAGCGCGTGGGAGTGCACGCGCAGTTCCGTTATATTGTTTTTTTTGGGTAATTTGTTTAAAGGCATGGGGAAGCGTGTTTGTGTGTGTGTGTATATATATGTGTGCACGCGCAAAGTTTTGCTCGGGGTTAAGAAATAACCGGAAGACGGTCTAAAACAAAACCCGAACAGACCTCGCGTTTTTTTTTACGGTAAGCGGTGACGTCACTGCTAGTATATAGTATATAGCGTAATATCGGCAGAATAGGTGCGCGCGCGTGCGACCAGAGAAACCGCGTTTCGCGCGTGTCCGCTTCGCGCGCTGATATTCTAATGTGACGTAACCTATTAGAGAGGCGGTAACGGCCCGCTCCGTTTTACACATACACCGTAACCGGTAACTCTGTGGCGCACGCGAGAGCGAGCTCACGCCACCTGCTCCGCGTGGTGCGCGGCTGTCACGATGACGTCACGTAAATATTTGCTGAGATATTATAGGTTAGACTTGGGGATACACACACATAAACACTGCACACATACTCTATTACATAAGCGCTTAAATCGGATAACAATGACGTCACAGGGGGCGGGGCAACTGCTTCCTTAGCTCCTCTATATTATCATTGGTGTAAAAGTTTTACTCATCATCCAAACATCCAACATCCAAAATACACGCGTGTGTGTGTGTTGTCTCAGCCATAGTGCTTGTGGATCTAGAGTCCCGGGAGCACTGTGTGTGATGGGGGAATGTTTTTAGGTGCTTAGAGAAAACCTGGAGAACCGTGGAGGAACCTCTCACAGACACTGGTAGAGCGTGGAAGTGTGAAACTCCGCACACACACACACACAGACACACAGACACACAGTACAGCCTGAGCATTTCTGACCAAAATTAAGCTAAGAAAGGCCGACCTGAACTCATGTTCCAAGCTAGACATGACCAATCTTACCTTAGCAGTGATTTCACCTCCACTGAAGCTCTAGCAGTTTCCTCTATATTGTCCGCCATACTGAATTTTCATTTGATCAATGATCTTATCAAACCAGTACTCATGTGTGTACTGGATCAGTCACACATCAGAGTTGTTCTCTAAATGTTCTCTAAAAATAAAAAATAACTGATTGTACATATTTGTGTCTCGATTCAAGCACACTATATAAATCAATTAATATACTTTTCCCTCCATCGTTCTGTGGCGTTTAGGAGGCCGTGATCGCGTCGGGCGGGAGGAGGATGCGTCGACGGCCTCGATGTGGCGACATGGCACCATCTCCATGGCGACCGACTGCATGCTGTTTTTGACCCCTTGACCTCTGACCTTCTTCTGAAGATGGCCTCGCAGAGGAGGCACCTGATCAGAGAGTTTAACCGCTACATCACCTGCTCCGTGTGCCGGGGCTACCTGATCAAACCCACCGCTGTCACAGAGTGCCTCCACACATGTGAGTGACCTTTGACTCTTATGATGTCATCATGGATGTGTAGTTACATAGACTTGGCCTTGCGTTTATCTGCTGAATCATTAAAGGTTCACAAATGGACCGTGACAGTGTGTTGACACACTGACACACATGCTGGACTACTGTAATGATCAAAACTAATTAATAATTATAAATAATTGTGTGTGTTTGTGTGTACAGTCTGTAAGAGCTGCATTGTCCAACACTTTGAGGAGAGTAACGACTGTCCTGAATGCGGCATTCAAGTCCATGAAACCAATCCTCTAGAGATGCTGAGGTAACTCACACACACACACACACACACACACACACACACACACACACACACACACACACACACACCTGTATATCTTTGTAGTTCTTATATTCCACTGTTCTATTTAAGGTTGGATAAAACCCTGGAGGAAATCATCTTTAAGCTGGTGCCTGGTCTGAGAGAAAGTGAGTTACACACAGTTACAGTATTTACACTGTGTGTGTGTGTGTGTGTGTGTGTGCGTCTGTTTTATTAACATGTGGTACTATCATTAATGACTAGAGGAGGAACAACAAGAAATGGATTTCTGGAGGAAAAATGAAGCCAGATCTAATAGGGAAGGTGAGGGTAACACACACACACACACACACACACGCACTCACACATGTTCAGTGCACGATGTAAACATAGCTCTCTCTGTAAATGATCTGTATTTTACATTTCTGTGTGTATGTTTTAGAAGGTCCCAGGGCCAAACGCACTCGTGTATATGAGGGAGAGGATGACAGAGAGGAAGGTGAAGGAGGTGATTATCACAGAAATGACCCTCAGATCGCTATCTGCCTCGACTGCCTGAGGAGCAACGGCCAATCAGGAGAGAGCACGGTGAAGGTAGGCATGGCGTTGTTTCATTCAGAAATAAACCTGAGAGCAGATTAGAGCAGGATAATGACTGGAGCTGGTTATATTTCTATTTATTTTAGATTTTATGCTTTTATCTTCATTTCACATAATAATCTGGAGTGTGTGTTTTTATATATATATATATATATATATATATATATTTTTTTTTTTTTTTTTTTTTTTTTCCCACACTGTGTATTCCACATTACAGAGCTCATAAAAAGGGCTTGAATTAATCAGGGATGAGAGATTCATGTATTTCTCTGCATTCAGATCACGCTGCATTTACATGTTTACTTGACAAAAATCCCAGATGCTGTATCAGTCACACACACGCAAAGACATGCACATAAAAACAGTCCTGTCCTCGGCAGATGCAGACAGCTGGTCAGTGAGGACTTGTGACTTCAGTCGCTTGATAGTTCAAGACTGAGAGTTTTCTACAGTCTACCTGAGTCTCCAATAACGAACGGGACTCCATTTTAACTTAATCACTTCTCCTGTTATACGGAACTTCCAGTCTCACAGTATGATGCAGATCAATCCCTGCCCTCCGTCTCACCCAAATAAGGATGGGTTCCCTGTTGAGTCTGGTTCCTCTCAAGGTTTCTTTGTATTGCCATCTCAGGGAGTTTTTCCTTGCCATTGTCGCCATCGCCCTCTGCTTGCTCATCAGGGACGGTCTTATCATTTTGATTCATACACATTAACATTTCATACAAACTTAAATAATACTTTGGATTGTGTAAAGCTGCTTTGCGACAATGTCAATTGTTAAAACGCTACACAAATAAAATTGAATTGCATAATGTAACACAAAACACTTAAGTCACCAATCAGTCCAGAGATTAGCAAATGATGCAGTCACACAAGTTGATCACTTCTCTCATCTCATCTTTTTCATTTACGGTATCAGTGTACTTGGTGGAGTTGGAGCAGTATGCCCTTACTTTCATGCCAACAACCTGAGTCTTGCTTAAATGTTTACTTGTGCTATGAAATTCTCATTCGTGTTGCACTCAAACTGTATTTCCACTTTCTTTCCTGCGCACGCTCATTGTCAACACTGTGTTCGCTGAATTCCAGCCAGTCAGAAGCTGGGGACGGGGACAATTCTGACCTGTTTCTGATTGGCTCTTTTTTATGCTACGTGTGTCCCTTAATGCACATATGTGAACCTGTTATGTTTTCTTCTACCGTTGCGTTTACCATCATACGTGTTAGTTTATACTGTTATTATTTTTAGTACCGACAGTAAATGTCTCACACGCAAACAAAATTTTTTAATATATACTACTGTGTGAACAGAGACAGGCATGTACAGTACAGATCTAATTTGCTGTAACTTACCGTATTATTTAATTAAACATGACGTGCTGATTCTAGCCTTTACACAGAGATTCTGAGAAGGGAGCGAAAGTTTTATTAACTATTTTTATTTATTATTGTTATCATGGACCTTATTTTCAACAACTTATCCACTTCAAGGTTTCTAAAATCAGGAAAAAGCTACTTTTATTTTATTTTTTATTTAATAGAGTTAAAGAAAGTCCTATATAGTCAGCACATTTTGTTTTTGTTTGAGTGCAGTAAAAAAAATTTTGAACAAAAAAGAGAATCATATAAGAGATTTATGATCTCAGTTCCCCTGGACAAAAATCATGATTCACATTTTGGCAAGAATCTTGCAGCCCTATGCTAAACTGTCATGAACTGTATATGCCTGGAAACTCCTTGTGATGGTGAGGGTGCACGTGCTCTGCATAGCAATTTGTCACGTCTGTTAGCAGACTGTGGCAACTGACAGTGTGGGAAAGTTATCATCATCATCATCATCATCATCATCATCTATACTGCTTCATCCTATATATGTCCCAGGAGACTTGGAGCATAAGGCAGTGTACACCCTGGATGGGGTTCCAGACCATCACATAGCACACTCATATAAACAGCGCAATTTGGGGACTAAAGTTAGACTAAACTGCATGTCTGTAGATGGTGGGAGGAAACTGGAGTACCCGGAGGAAACCCATGGGGAGAACATGCAAACTACACGCACACACACACCCAAGGCAGGAATTAAACCCGGTTCCTGGAGGTGCAAGGCGACAGGGCTAACCACTAAGCCACCATGTATAGTTATAAAGACGCACATAGAAAAAATGTGGTACATTTTTTGACTCAACAGTCTATTACAAAGAAGAACAAACCGCGTACAAATAACTTAGACACAGTCAAAGAGTTGATCAAATTAATTTGGTAAGGCTTGGGATGGTATGTGAGAAATCGTAACCATCCAAAAATGTAACCTTCAGATTTCAAATGTAGTCATTGACATGAGTATACAAAAAACATTTTAGCAATTTGTAGTACTTGGTAATTAATGCTTCCTACAATGCCTGAATAGAGAACACACATTAACACATTATTAAAGAAATATGGGAATAAATAAAAACAAATAAATAAATGTGGCTATGAATGAATGTGGAAAGAGTCAAATATGGAAATCAATGAACAGTTAAATAATTCAAGTGTCAAATGAATGAATAGGGAAATTACTAAATAGGACAACATAAAAACCAGTCAAAAATGTTAACAGAAAAGACTAATTTCAGGTAAATAAGTAATAAATGAAAATAAATAATTTTTTTAAATGTATATTTATTTATTTGCCAAATGCTTGTTTATTTCATTCATTAATTTTCTGTACCGCTTTATCCTTATATACAGGGTCGCGGGGGCCTGGAGCCTATCCCAGGAAACTTAGGGCACAATGTGGGGTACACCCTGGACAGGGTGCCAATCAATCGCAGAGCACACACACATACTCACATACACACACTCATTCACACACTACGGGCAATTTGGAATGTCAATTAACCTAACCTACATGTCTTTGGATTGTGGGAGGAAACCGGAGTACCCGGAGGAAACCCACCAAGCACGGGGAGAACATGCAAACTCCATGCATACAGAGACGGGAATCGAGCCTGGCCGGGGAATCGAACCCGGACCCTGGCGGAGCAAGGCGACAGTGCTAACCACTACACCACCGCGCCGCCTTGCTTGTTTGTTTGTTTATTTATTTATTATATTGGCAGTTTTGTTCTCTATATTCCAGAAATATATTATCAGCTCTTGACAAGTCTTGACAGTTCATAGTAAATATTGAGGTGTCCCCAGTATATTTCAGCATGAGTTTGGGATGATTATCAGAGTTGTCAGCAATTTGTAAGGACGTAGTAACATTTCGTAGCGAATCCGGGAGAGGGAAGCAAGTGAGGTCAAAGACTTGAGCAAGCAAGAATAAAAAAATTCGAGACAATTCGGCCCACTCTACGGAACAGGGCCCGGTTTCTCGATAACGCACACTATTCGCGCGCTAAGAAGACTCTTAAGATATATCTTACGTTAAGTGATAACTTTTCTAAGTGTATTTCTCGAACTGTCTCTTAGGAGTCTTCTTAAGTCGCTGCCTCTTACGTCCGACGTTACGCGGCGCTGTCTACAGTCAAGGTCCTGAATTAGCGGACATCGGTTGCTCTGGAATCGATTTTTCACTCCTTTTGCATGACAGTGTTAAGAAAGACGGCACTTTCTATGCAAATTAAACATTGCACTAAATTCTTTTAATAGCGTTTATTTCGACATGTGTTAACTTAACAATAACATGTCATAATAGACAAATATATAAATTAATATTAATTAATATAATAATATAATATATAATATTTTCATGTAACATGTGGCCGTGAAACGAACCGGGTATCCAATCATAGTTGATGGACAAACAGCTGATAACACTCTTCACCAGCTTCAGAAACAATGTGAAGTGTCAGTTGTTGGGGTTGTACAGTGCACTTATGGAATGAATACGATGAGATGACAGGGTGGAGGTTTAATACCCCTATCTCACCTACGCGGGGCCGTAAGTGCGGTTCATTATGATTCGGCGCGAGTTTTGGTGCTGTTATTACGTTTCCATCTTACCACGCAAAAAAAATAAACATGTTTAACATGTGGAAGCTCGCGGACCTTGTAGTTCTTCGCGGACCGTCGGGCGCCGGTCACTCGAGGCGGATCACGGTGTCTAATACCCCTCTCTCACCTGTGTGGTGCCTAATACCCCTCTCTCACCTGTGTGGTGTCTAATACCCCTCTCTCACCTGTGTGGTGCCTAATACCCCTCTCTCACCTGTGTGGTGCCTAATACCCCTCTCTCACCTGTGTGGTGTCTAATACCCCTCTCTCACCTGTGTGGCCGGACTCATCTCCGTGAGCTGCCGCGATTGCCCACCACGTTCCTTTAACGTTCCGCGAAGTTCTACAAAGTCTGCAAGCTTCCGCGAGGACCAGCAAAAAATTAAACGTTGAATTTTTCACGCGGAAAGATGGAAACGTAACCACAGCGCAAAAACTCGGGGTGAATCATGATCAAGCCTACGGCCACAGCGCGAGCCCGTGCAGGTGAGATAGGGGTATAACATACCGCATCTCACAGCGAGTCACACCGCATGAGTGAATACTGTAGGGGTATTAAACATTACAATCACCCAGAAAAATGAATGGATGCGGGGTTTGAAACTCCCAAGGTTATTTTCTCATTTAACTAAATCAAATTTCATAAAAATAAAACGTGTCAAAAGAAAAACTCATAAAGTTATGGATAATGGCTAATGATCAATGAAACATATTTTAAACAAAAAGCAGCGAGCAGCTGGACATCGGGACGGGGAGTGTAGAGTACAGTAAGTACGACGCGTTGGTCAGGCACGCGCAGGTCTGAGCAGCTCAAGAAGCTCCATAATCTGTTGCCTTGGAAGGCAAAACTTTTATTTATATATATATTTTTAATAACGACCATGGGGAAAATATGAAAAGGGCTGAAGTTTTGTCTAAAGGAAACATGTACATGACTCACACAACACCACGCTCGCTGCCTAATTGTTCGCCACCTGTTTAATATTAATTGTGATTGGCAATTTTAATGCGTTAGTCACATTATGAAATAGGCTAATTAAAAGGCACTCTATTAGTTCTGATATCAACTAAAATAAAATTCTTAAACAGGTCTACAGTATATTCCATCATTAATACGACTTTGATAACGTGCCATAATGTGTTTGCATACACCGCTGATTTATAAAGACTGCTGCTCAGTGGCGGCGACTAGCGTCTAGAGCTGAAACTACGCTAAGTATGAGTTAAGGTTGGTCCAGACCAACCTTACGAACGTCTGACGTAGCTAAGAGATACTTAGCGTAAGAACGTTTCGGGAAATGCGCCATTAAGTTAAGAGAGAGGTTAAGGTACGACTTAAGAACTACTTAGAGATAAGAAGCTTTCGAGAAACCGGGCCCAGAGGAATTCATGGTGTAAGAGATCCATGACAACAGAAGGATCAAGCTGTTTATCTTCTGTTAAAATGTACAAATGTTTCTGTGTCAAACCTGCCAAATTCAACATCAGTCACTCAACTAAAGGTCTTTCTCTAGTACAAAAGTTGTTGTTCTAAATGTCTGAAACAAGTTCAGATTCCGGGTGTTTGTCCCAGAGGTACAGTAGGCTGGACATGGGACGATAGCCCCTGTGGAAGCGTTCATGACTGTCACCAGCCGATGTTATACTCCGAGAGGCTGCTGCTGTTTTTATTTCTGTACAATTTATGTTTTAATTATTCAAAGTTGTGTTCCGCATCTCTATTATGAATTTCCCGGATGACTTTTTTTGCTGAGTGTGAGTATAATGATTGTGTGTGTGTGTGTGTGTGTGTGTTGCAGGGTCTGATGAAGAAATTTATCCGCTGCTCCACTCGTGTCACCGTCGGTACCATTAAGAAGTTTCTTTGTGTGAAGCTGAAGTTACCGACTTCATATGAGGTAGGATATCACAGATCAATATTAAGTGCCCGTATTTTAATATTTAACACACGCACACAAATACATCACTGTCAATGTATAAAATATCAGAAGTTAGGAATTAGTTTTTTAGTAAAATTCTTGTTTAAGGATAAATCTGAAGAAAATAATGGAAATAGTCAATACAACTAACTCAGTGTTTTAAATCAATCACTTGACAAATATGAATCAGTCACTAGATTCTTTATGAACAAGTCACTGGAAAAATCATTATTGGTTACCATGTTTAGGTCACGAAGGATTCAGTGTTATTAAAGTCCTGGGGTAAATCCGTCTGTTTAAATATATCACTAAGATGAATATATTAACAAACATGTTAACTTGGGATGTAACGGTTTGTAAATACCGTCGTACCACAATAACCCTTTATTTCGATAATACCATGGTCGCATGACAATAAAACTATAGGTCTTCTGAGAAAAGTTTGCTCAGGCGAATGGAGCGAACGGGAGGTAGCGGGAACTACAATTCCCATCAGCCCAGGCGTGGCCATCATCCTTTTGCGGTCTGTTGTCGCTACAGATCCAGTAATGCGCCACATCCGATTTAAAACCCGCTTACTCCGTAATGATTAATTACTCTTTCTATCTCTTTTCCTTCGCCGCTAATAGCAGCACCGCCATTTCCGCATTACTGGATCTGTACAGACCGCAAAAGGATGATGGTCACGCCTGGGCTGATGGGAATTGTAGTTCCCGCTACCTCCCGTTCGCTCCATTCGCCTGAGCAAACTTTCCTCAGAAGACCTATAGTTTTATCGAGTCATTTCGGTTTCTCTCTGAAAAGAAAGGGGAAAGGAAAAAAAAATCCTGTCTCTGTCTGAATAAATGAGTGAATGAGGTGAGTGTTGTCAAATACTCATTCAGCACATGGACCAGCTGCAATAAGTAGGCTGCTATTTTTCAAGAATACTAAATTGAAACTTAATTTTTTTACATGGTTTAATAATTTTTTGTTATTAAAAGTGAAAAATATGTTTCTGCTTCAAAAGTTTACAGATAGATGGCTAATTTGTATGCCATTGATATGTTCAGTGTTCATGTATACTGTTTAATAAACACTTATGGCACTTTTTTCGAGTCTCTTCATTAGTTTAGTTTTTCCTGTAAATGATTCAATAAATACCGTACCGTGCCATTCATAGCGAGGTATTACCGTACCGTGAAGTTTTGATACCGTTACATCCCTAATGTTAACATTGCTGTTTTTTTAAGGATGATGCAAACAAGTCAGTATCAGTCATTAAATGTGTTATTTGTGAATGGTTCGTTTTTAATGAGTCAATAATAAGAGTGAATCATTATCTGTGAGTTAAAGTGTTCTGTTAATAAAGGATTCATTTTTTTAGGTCACTAAGGTAAACAAATCAGTTTCGCTCACCACAGATGATTTGTCTACAAATGATTGTTTTTTTTTTTTTTTGTGAATGAATAACTAAAATAAAAGAATCGGCCACTTTATCAAACGATTCCTTTATTATAATTCTCACGTTCAGCTGCAATAAGTGAGTCATTTGATTCTGAGAGTCTGTCTCTGTCTTGAGGTAAATTTCCACCACATTAGACATGTCTTCGAAAGTGTGGGCTGAACCTGAGCCAACCCTCTTTATTTACTGAAGCCTTTACTGAAGACATGAAGATTCAATTAGATTCAATCCTCTGAAGTTCAGTTGACTCTCTGGCTCGTTAAATCCGAGAACATTATGAAAAATTATTTATCTAAGACCTAACACACAAACATGTACAAACATGTGCATGTAATATACAAGTATCCAAAACTGTCAGCTATTTTCTATACCATCACTTGTGTGACTTGGACTCAGACATGATGAATCACACAATTGAATCTGTGAACAAATCTGAAGGAATCGTTATAACTGAAAAAACTCAAATGATAAAAATCGATGAGAAGGCTTTAAATCTCTAAAGATTTCACAAACATGGCAGAGTCAAATTGATTAATTTACAAGTGTGTGTGTGTGTGTGTGTGTGTTCTTCCAGCTGGACGTCCTGTGTAACGGGGAGATCATGGGGAAGGACCACACCCTGGAATTCATCTACCGAACCCGCTGGAGACTACAGGGCGACACAGTGAGTGTGTGTGTGTGTGTGTGTGTGTGAGTGTGTCTGCATGTGAGAATGGTTACCAAGGCTCAAAAGGAAAGTCGATATGTGATTGGCTGACGCATCAATGCTGTTAAAACAGAAGTGCAAAATTAAATACAGGATTAAAGGATGTGTATAACAATTATTTTAACCTCCACAACACACACACACACACACACACACACACACACATACTGTACACACACAGCTGTCAGTGTGGGTGGGAATGACAGTAGCAAAAGCTCCTCGCAGGCACTGACAGCACTGTGAGTCACTTTTCTCCAGTTACAGACAGGAAAGCATAAAACACACACACACACACACACACACACACACACACACGCACACACACACACACACACACGCACACACACACACACAATTCGAAAGTGACTTTGCATACATGGTTTCGTGTCCTTAACTAACCTTGTCAGATTAAAAAAAAAAGCAAAATGAACGACAGGAAGTGACACTAAAGCTTCAGTAGGGCTGATTTTTTGGCACTGTAGTGTATACAGGATAACATATAACATAAAATGAGTAAATGTGCCACACACACACACACACACACACACTAGCACATAAACTCACACTCACACATAAAATGTTTTTTTTTAGACAAAATCTTTCACCCTAATTTAACAGATGTTACATTCTTATCTGTTGATAAATCCACCATATAGCCAAAAGTATGTGCACCCCTGTCCATTGCATCCACATGTCCCTGTTGAGCATCCCGGTCCAGATTTATTCCCCAGTGTTTGCTGTTATAATGCTGTTACTGAGCTCAGGTGCTGATGTTTTGATTTTGAGGAGGTTCTAGTTCCAGTTCATCCCAAAGCTGACTGTGCAGTTTAGAGTTGATTTTAGTGAGGGCTCTGTGCAGCACACTCGAGTTCTTCTCTTTGTTTTATCTTATAACTCGAAAAACAATCAATGGTCATCCGGGTCAGGACATAACACTGCTATAACATTGTGACAATTAAAGCGCACTGCTAAGGGGGTTAGTATGGAGTACTACGCATGGAGGTAAGAGGAACATGTGAGAATAGTTGTAATATATCGTTTCACAAGCCAATCAGGAATGGTAGAGGCGACATTAATGTTCGTATTGTTTATAAATCCGTATTAATGTCAGATCTCTGATTCATATTCCATTGTACGAAGAGGTATACGTCTGAATTGTGTACACCGTGTGCTTGAAGCATCGTCTCTCTCCTCAGGAGTACCCCATGGTCCTTGAGTATCGTCCTCGAATAGACTTCGGCTAGAACCCGAACCGAGCTGCAGCGATGGACAGAGAGATGGAGAAAGAAAGAGAGATCAGAACGACCACTTCGCTTCTCTTCCTCGACGTCCTCGTCATTCATCCATCCTGATCAGTTATTCCTGAGTGACAGGTCCTGGCTCCGCCCCTGACACGCCTCTCCATGGATGAAAAAACAACATGAAGCACTTCAGACATGCACTTCTGCTGCGTTTAGAAAAAAAACGAGTATGTGTCACCAGCGTCTTCCTTTTTTATATTGCTGAAGACGAAGGAAAGGGAAACATAAAATGAGTAAATGTGCCTCTTTTGTATGTACGCACACACACACACACACACATGCACTGGAACAACAGTAAACACTTTAAAATGCATTCAGTGGAAAGAAAGATGGTGGCCATGTTATTTTGAAACTTTTTTTTTTTAACATGTCTGATACTGCTGATGAACAGAATGGAGCTGAAACATCCTGGTTAACATGCTGGGAATCAGAGTCATGCTAACTGGTTTCTGTAAGCGACTGGTTTCTGTTAGCGTCCATTCATCGTTAGTGTGTTAGCATGCCCAGGTTGTCATTTTAGTTCTATGATTTTTCTATGATTATTATTATTATTCCTTTTTTATGATTATGTCTGATATTTATGAAGCTGCTCTGATTTCATATGTAAAGTTTGTCTGTAATCACAGACTCTCAGTGTTACTCTATACAGTAGATAGTCAGCTGTGTAGTGTCCAGTGTGTGACTGTAGTGCATTGTGTGTGATTTGATACACAGCCACACACACACACAAACACAATCAAATATCTTTGTTAAATGAATTGACATCTAGCTTCCGTAATGACATCATCATCATCATCACCATTTTCTTCATCCCATCATCTCCATCATCATCTTTATTTATTTGTTTCATCACAACCATCTTTGTCATCACATCATACCGTCTTTTCCATAGTCACCATCTTCATCACAATCATCACCATCTTCTCCATCATCATCATCTTCATGACCTTTTTCTTCATCATCATCATCATCATCTTCTTCATCAGTGTGTATGATGAAGAACATGACATTAATGTTTCATTAAGACTGACCAGCAGAGGAACTGGGATGAAAAGTGAAAAATAAAAACAGCTGTATTTTTGTAGCTCAGAGACTGAAGTGTGTACAGTGCTGATGATGAAGCTGGATGTTTTTAATAATCTGAGACGCTGCTGCTGTTTCGAGTCGTGTGTGAATCTATTTTAAGGTATGATCCTGCCACCCTCCGCTTTGCCCCTGCCCATGACTGCTGAACCTGACTCCATGTCTTTACTGCTTGTGAACGATGTCACCTGATTGTTCCTCTTTAACTAAAATATTAACAAGCTTCAACAGACTGTCTGTGTTTCTGTTAATTACTGCTCTTTATGTTAATTAAACAGTGACATGTTACAGGTGTTTATCTGCTTATACTCGCACTTGATGTCGGGTGAAGCAGCCTATTATTAACATAACACATCATTATAAACCTGCGCTGAGAATTAATCGACACCTTCTGACCAATCAGAGTGCAGAACTCAGCAGCGGAGATCACAGATGTTAGACAACGTTAAAAGTAACTATACATGGATAAAAATTATGATGTGTTGCTCTTCAATAAATAAATGACTGTAATTGTTGGTAAGTTGCTGTATTGTGAGAGGAATAAAGCACTGGAAGGCACTTACAGTATTTTACTGTAACACACACTAATTTTGTTTTGTGTAGTGTTAAACATTTTGTCTACCTTCGTAAAACTGAAGTAAACGGGTCAGAGGGGAGTTGGAGCTGATCTCAGGACAGTGAGGTGATTAATAAGGCCTCATTCTGTGTGTTTGTGTGTGTGTGTTTTACTGTGTGTTGCATCATACGTGTATGGTGACCAGCTAATTATAATTAGTTTGTGTGTGCGTGAGGGCTTTTTCTCATTTGTTTCTGTCGTGTGTGTGCTATTAGAGCTGCACGTCTCTCAGCATGCTGACAACATGAGTGATTTATATACAGACGTCTGGCCATGTGTCTGCTGTCTGTCATTCTTCACTTCTCTCTCCCTCCTGACACTTTCTGTCTGTCTGTCTCTCAGAAGCGCTCTCTGTGACACTCTCTGTCTCTTGGTGTGACACACTTCGTCTCTGTCTGACACTCTGCCCCTATCTGTCTCTAGCCCTAATCTGTCTCACCCTCTCAGTGCATCCTTGCTTTTCATCTCTCTCTCTCTTTATCCCTCTTTCTCTCTGGCTACATCTGGTTGTTTGTCTCTCTCTTAGTTTCTATCTAAGTCTGTCAGTCCACCCCTCTCTTCCTTTTTCTATCACTCTCTGACACGACCTCAGCTTTCTGTTTGCCTGTCTCTCTCAGTAGCGCACTCTGTGTGACACTCTCTCTGTCTCTCTCTTCCCGCATGACACATTATCTCGGTCTCCATCTGTATAACTCTCTGTCTCACGCACTCTCTCTCTGCCCCTCTCTATCAATCTTTGTCTAGCCCTAGTCTTTCTCACCCTCTCAGTCCATCCTTGTTGTTCATTAGTCTGTCTGTCTCTCTCTTTGTCCTTCTCCCTGGCTATTTCTGGTTGTTTGTCTCTGTCTCTCTATATCTCTCTATTTCTATCTAAATCTCTTAGTCCATCCCTCTCTCTCTTTTTCTTTCTCTCTCTGGCACTATCCCAGATTTCTCTGACCAAAATAGGTCGGTCTCTCTCTCTCTCAAACACACACACACACACTCGATCTCTCTCCCTCACACACACTTTCAGCCTGATGTCATTTGTTCATCTCTCATGACATTGCTTCATTGCTTTTGTATTCCTTCTCCCATCTCTCCATATACAGAGCATCAGTCCCTCTTTCCTTCGGCTGTCATTGATCACATGATCAGTTTACTGAAACCCCATTGGCCGAATGCTTCCATGACTCAATAAGTGAATAAGTTATTATGATTAAGCTCAAAGTAATGACTTCTCGTCATGAAACTCAAGCAGACATGAGTGTGTTGCCAGACATAGTGTGATGCATTATTTATATTTTTAAGAACAAATACAAAATTCTTAAACATGACTGGAGAAACTGGAGTGAATCTGGAGTGAACCTGGAGTTCACAAATGCTGTTTTGTTGAGTGCAGATGCCACTTGGTGGTCCGGTGTGGAATTGACGTAACATTTATTACGGTTTAGGAAGAGATAATAGAATGCTTTGGAAACAAAATCATTATCCTGAATGATGACATCACCACTGTATGTGTGTGCCGTTGAAAGTTATTAAGTTTTTTTTATATTTACCCTAGGTTATTATTATGTAGGACACAAAGACATTCTATACAATTGTGTGCTTTAAGCTTTGTGGAAATGGTTTGGGGAAGAACCATATGGGTGGGTGATGTCAGGGTGCACATAGTTAACTCTTTTTAAACCCCTAATTAAGAAACCTGAACTTTACTGCTGTCGAAAGTCCAACTAAGGTGATATCAAACCTCCCCTTTACATTCAATATCCTAGAAACAGTTGTAGCACAGCAGCTATGCTCATATCTACATAGGAACACCATACACAAAATGTATCAGTCAGCATTTAGGCTTTATAAAGTAGTAAATTAGGCCCTACTGGCATCTGATCAGGTTGCATCACTTGACCTTAGTGCAGCTTTCAACACAATTGATGATAGTATTCTCCTTCAGAAAATATAGTAGGAATTTAAGGGGGCAGCCCTCTCCTGGGGCGGTGCGGTGGTATAGTGGTTAGCACTGTCGCCTTGCACCTCCAGGGTCTGGGTTCGATTCCCCGGCCAGGCTCGATTCCTGTCTCTGTGTGCATGGAGTTTGGTGGGTTTCCTCCGGGTACTCCGGTTTCCTCCCACAGTCCAAAGATATGCAGGTTAGGCTAATTGGCGTTCCCAAATTGCCCATAGTGTGTGATTGGGTGTGTGAGTGTGTGTATGTGTGTGTTCCCTGCGATGGATTGGCACCCTGTCCAGGGTGTACCCCGCCTAGTGCCCGAAGTCTCCTGGGATAGGCTCCAGGTCCCCCGTGACCCTGAACACAGGATTAAGCGGTATAGAAAATGACTGAATGAAATGAATGAGCCCTCTCCTGGCTCAGATCCTGTTTGACTGATCGCGATCTTTTTAGAGATTTAAACAGACTATTCTGAATCTGAATTCTGAATGTTCTAAAGTGACGTTTGGTGTTCCACAGGGTTTGGTTTTAAGCTCACTGCTATTTTCTTTACATGCTTCCTCTGAGTAAAATAATTCATAAGCATGGAATTAGTTTCCACTGTTATGCAGCTGTCATACAGGTAAATTTATCTGTACATAGATAGTGTTGGTGTTATACTTTCACAGTTGACAGGGTAAAAACCCTTATTGTATTCATCATTAATGCCTCCTTAATGGAATGAACTGAACTTTACACTGACAACCAGCAGGGGGAGTTAAAGTCTTTCTCTTAAAATAGATTTCATTTGGGGTTCTTCGAGTTTTCCTGTTACCTAAGAGTGTGGACATTTTGGTCTAAAACTCGTGATGATGTGAGTAATCAATCAATCAATTCAATTTTCAATTTTATTTGTATAGCGCTTTTAACAATTGACATTGTCTCAAAACAGCTTTACACAATCAAAAGAATTATTTAAGTTTGTATGGAATGTGAATGTGTATGAATCAAAATGTTCAGATATTCCCTGGCGAGCAAGCCCGAGGGCGACAGTGGCAAGGAAAAACTCCCTGAGACGGTAATAGGAAGAAACCTTGAGAGGAACCAGACTCGACAGGGAACCCATCCTCATCTGGGTGAAACAGATAGCAGGAAATGATCTGCATTTATATAGTGTTAAGTGTTAGGTTCAGCTATAATAGTTGATGTTAATTGATGTTATAATACTTGATGTAAAATGGAGTCCAGTAGTTATTCGAGTAGTTATTCGAGACTCAGATAGACTTGTAGAAAGTTCCAGTCCTGAACTATCGAATTGTCAAGTCCTCAGAGAAACAGCTGACCACACCAGTCGAGGCCAGAACCATCTTCTAAGTATAGAGAATCATCCCCAGACACCAGACGCATCCTAAAGAGACACACGGGGCATCCATGCGGTGAGACCTCCAACCAGAAACCGGGCACCAGGATGGATCAGACAGGTCCGAAGGGCAGAGGGAGTCTGGATCACTGGCAGCTCAGGAACCACATGTGTAGCTCGACAGAGAGAGAGAGAGAAAGAGTGAAAGGGGGAGACAGGGGGAGAGAGGAAAGAGAAAGAGGGGGAGGAAGAGAAGAGGAGGAGAGATTGCAATTAGGTATGGTCACAGTCACAATGTCTAACGTGAATGTATATTTACTGTAGAGTGCAAGCAGGGACTCCGGCAGGACTAATTATGACAGCATAACTAAAAGGGAGAGCCAGAAGGAAACACAAACATGAGGGCTCCCTGAGATGTAAAGCAAACAATCACCTCACCGTCAACAAACCTGAGTGATCAATGAGACTGAGGAAGACAGCATCTAAACATACCAGTTCACCATAATACTCTACGTCCATGAGTCCCCCAGATCTGCTCCTTTACCTTATGGCAAATCTATTTATAAAATGCTTGGTTAAATAAATAGGTTTTTAGCCTAGACTTAAACACTGAGACTGTGTCTGAGTCCCGAACACTATTTGGAAGACTATTCCATAATTTTGGGGCTTTGTAAGAAAAAGCTCTGCCCCCAGCTGTAGTTTTCATAATACGCGGTACTGATAAGCAGCCTGCATCCTTTGACCGAAGTAGGCGTGGCGGATCGTAAGACACTAGCAGTTCGCTCAGATACTGCGGCGCGAGACCATTTAACGCCTTATATGTCAAGAGTAGTATTTTAAAATCAATGCGAAATTTCACAGGGAGCCAATGCAGTGAAGATAGGATAGGGGTGATGTGCTCATATCTTCTGGTTCTAGTGAGGACTCTCGCTGCTGCATTTTGGACTAGCTGAAGCTTGTTTATGCACCTAACTGAACAACCAGACAGTAAGGCATTACAATAGTCCAACCTAGAAGTGATAAAAGCATGAACTAGTTTTTCTGCATCATTTAGCGACAATATATTTCTTATTTTGGCGATATTTCTAAGGTGAAAGAATGCTATCCTGGTGATATTATCTACATGAGCTTCAAATGAAAGGCTGGAATCTATAATCACGCCGAGGTCTTTTACTGTTGCACTTGGCGGAACGGAAAGGCCATCTAAAGTTACGGTGTGATCTAAGATTTTACTTCTAGCTGTATGCGGTCCTATGACTAGAACTTCTGTCTTATCCGGATTAAGCAGAAGGAAGTTAATTAGCATCCAATTTCTTATGTCCTGAACACATTGCTCAACTTTAGTAAGATGGTTTTTTTGATTGATTCAATCAATCAATCAATCAATCAATCAATCAGTGAATTAATGGGTGAATGAATCAGATAACCAAGCAGTTAATTAAATTCTGTTCAATTTAATTTGTATAGCACTTTTAACAGTGGTTATTGTTGCAAAGAATCTTTATATAATAAAATATGCGGGCAATTTTCATTATTGGATACCCAGGTACAAACTGCAAAACTGCAGTCACAAATCATCAGAGAACAGTTGTCTGCATCAGTCGAGTCCAAGACCATCTTCATGGTCAACTAGAACCACAAGTAGACCACATGGGGCTTCTGGAAAAGGAGATCTCAAATCAGATGCAGGGCATCAGGACAAGTTAGACAGGGCAGAAGGGAGCTGGATCACTGGCAGCTCAGGAATGTCATGTGCAGCTCAACAGAGAGAGATAGACAGGGAGAGAGAGAGCAGTTATGGCAGCATAACTAAAAAGATTTAAAAAAAAAAAAAAAACTGCATTTTAAAGCATTAATCTATAAATAGTTTCAATTAAAACGCTATGGTGCAGATTATTTTTGTTTCGCTATTAAACCTCACTAATTGTTAAGAACGTTTTAGTTTCTTTTAGAAAAATGCACACGCACACACACACACAAAGTAAATTTGACCTGTTATAGTTATTTGCCATGTTTATTAAAAAAATTAAGTAAATTATGCTTTCCTACGACAAAGGTTGTACAGAATGTCACAATTAAACTTACTAATCTGTTTATAGAATTATAAAACTTTATAATCTAAATATAAAACTCTATCCTCTGCAGATTTATGTGTATATTTTGGTAAAGACTGCACCTGCTGTACTTCGCTATAACTCTAAGACGCTCTCAGTGCTGTTTCTTTACCCTGACAGAATAAGATTATAATCATAGCAGTGTTTATGTGTCATAACCTTACAACGCCCACTAATGGAGGCTAATTATCACCTGTTTAACGACTCTGACAGACACACAGGTTTATTTTATTCATTTAATGAGTTGTATAATGGTGTTTAGTGGGGTGTGTGGGTTCAGAAATAGAATGATGACCTCTCTATCTAATCCTAGCTCTCTGTGATGTGATTAAATATTAAATATCAGAATGAAAGCAGGTTGGAGAACTTCAGGCCTCTTCATGGGTGCTTTAGAAACCCATACCGATAGAGAACCCTGTTGTTTAAAAGTTTCACAGAGCGCATTTAAGATTACAGCCACAAAACCATAACATTAAAATTATTATAAAACAAATATATACTATAGGTGACATGTCATGTCGCCTGCCAACGAAGCATATGTGATACCTAGGGATCACTATCCGTCATCTGTTGTCATCACTCTTTTCGGCTTACCACAGCTCCTCATAAACCATTCATAGGAACTTGATCAAACCTTCACACAGCCTTTTTCAGAAAGCACAGATGTGCACTAGTGTGTTTAAGAGGACACATTGTCACGTGGCTTTTGACATTGAAATTGTTGAGCTAGTGAGAATGATAGCAAATCTTGGAAAGCACATAACATCTCACTGTCAGGATCACTGTTACCAATAGAACAGGAACACGGATACATTCATGAATTACATAATCTAAGAAAAATAACTAATATCATGTAATTTTAGAGACATTACAAGGCATAAGCACAAACCACACACATACACACTCACACACCCAATCATACACTACAGGAAATTAAATGTTGTAATGATATGCTCAATTTTTTATACTGACAGTCAAGATAAAAAAGAATCATTTGTCATTTTATGTAATGAAATTAATTCAGTTCATTTGCACACCTCTTTAGTCAGATAGAAACTCCTTAGTGACATCACCTGGTAGGACGCAGGGAAAACTATAGTATAATACAGTACATGGCATATGGTGTCTGAATACTTATCTACTGTATCAATCTATCTATCGAATTCATTATATTTTCATAATGATTAAAAATTCAACATGATTCAAATTTGGTTAAATAATATAAATTAGAGTACACAGGATGGAAGCTTATCTCAGTGCTGCTGGTTAGTTATCTTCAGGTGTGTAAACATATTCAGCTGTCCCACTTTGTACACACACACAAACCAAGACCTCGGAATATGACTTTCAGTCAATGTCATAAGATTTAAAGAGAATAGAGAAATATCATGTTGACTTAAAGGCATGTGTCAAAATTATTGGCACCCAACTAGAAATTCATGTACAGTATACTCAATTAAATGGCTGCTGTTAGATTTTTATCCACAACTGTGTGTGTGTGTGTGTGTATATATATATATATATATATATATATATATATATACACACACAGGTCCTTCTCAAAATATTTGCATATTGTGATAAAGTTCATTATTTTCTGTAATGTACTGATAAACATTAGACTTTCATATATTTTAGATTCATTACACACAACTGAAGTAGTTCAAGCCTTTTATTGTTTTAATATTGATGATTGTGGCATACAGCTCATGAAAACCCAAAATCCCTATCTCAAAAAATTAGCATATTTCATCCGACCAATAAAAGAAAAGTGTTTTTAATACAAAAAAAGTCAACCTTCAAATAATTATGTTCAGTTCTGCACTCAGTACTTGGTCGGGAATCCTTTTGCAGATTCTTGTGTCTTGTGTCTCTCAACTTTCTCTTCACAATATCCCACAGATTCTCTAGGTCAGGAGAGTTGGCAGGCCAATTGAGCACAGTAATACCATGGTCAGTAAAGCATTTACCAGTGGTTTTGGCACTGTGAGCAGGTGCAAGGTCGTGCTGAAAAATTAAATCTTCATCTCCATAAAGCTTTTCAGCAGATGGAAGCATGAAGTGCTCCAAAATCTCCTGATAGCTAGCTGCATTGACCATGCCCTTGATAAAACACAGTGGACCAACACCAGCAGCTGACATGGCACCCCAGACCATCACTGACTGTGGGTACTTGACACTGGACTTCAGTCATTTTGGCATTTCCCTCTCCCCAGCCTTCCTCCAGACTCTGGCACCTTGATTTCCGAATGACATGCAAAATTTGCAACCTGTAGCCCATTTCCTGCACACGCCTGTACATGGTGGCTTTGGATGTTTCTACTCCAGACTCAGTCCACTGCTTCCGCAGGTCCCCCAAGGTCTGGAATCGGTCCTTCTCCACAATCTTCCTCAGGGCCCGGTCACCTCTTCTCATTGTGCAGCGTTTTCTGCCACACTTTTTCCTTCCCACAGACTTCCCACTGAGGTGCCTTGATACAGCACTCTGGGAACAGCCTATTCGTTCAGAAATTTCTTTCTGTGTCTTACCCTCTTGCTTGAGGGTGTCAATGATGGCCTTCTGGACAGCAGTCAGGTCGGCAGTCTTACCCATGATTGCGGTTTTGAGTAATGAACCAGGCTGGGAGTTTTTAAAAGCCTCAGGAATCTTTTGCAGGTGTTTAGAGTTAATTAGTTGATTCAGATGATTAGGTTAATAGCTCGTTTAGAGAACCTTTTCATGATATGCTAATTTTTTGAGATAGGGATTTTGGGTTTTCATGAGCTGTATGCCACAATCATCAATATTAAAACAATAAAAGGCTTGAACTACTTCAGTTGTGCGTAATGAATCTAAAATATATGAAAGTCTAATGTTTATCAGTACATTACAGAAAATAATGAACTTCATCACAATATGCTAATTTTTTGAGAAGGACCTGTATATATATATATATATATATATATATATATATATATATATATATATATATATATACACACTACCGTTCAAAAGTTTGAAGTCACTTTCTAACTCCATGATGGTTCCTGATATTTCTTTCGTTCTACATTGTAGATGAATGCTGAAGGCGTCCAAAAAATGCATTAATGTCCTTTGAACAGTTGATATTGAGATGTTTCTGCTACTTCTGCTCTGTAAAGACTTCATAACGCCTCTAATCTGAGGTGCTGTTAATTGGTCATTTTTCAGGCTGATAACTCTAAATGAACTTCTCGTCTGCGGCAGAGGTAGGTTTTGGTTCAGTTTCATTATGGTGCTTGACGGATTTTGCAAATGCACTTGACAATACTGTTCTTGCAAGAACTATTACACACTGTATGTAACTATTACAAATCTGACCTAGGGTTTACTTTTAAAATTATGGCAACAAAGTGACACCTAATATATTTAAGTAAATTTTACTACTATAATAATGAGTAAGAAACAGAATAAATTAATTAAATGTAAATGAAATCAAGTCTTTTATTGTGTTGGATTTAATATTAACTGTCGAAAATATAATGTATTCAGCATAAATATTTTAAGCTAAATTAAATCATTTTAAGGAAAACAGTTTTACCTTTACATAAAAAAATGAATATCTGAGAGAAATCTGGAAGAGATAGATATATATTTATTAAATATTTGAGACAAATTGACTGAGATTAATTAAATATTTAAGTAAACTTGATTTATTTAGTTTTACAGATAAATCTTCATCTGCACTTAAATACAGTTAAATAAAAAATTAAATATACTCAATAATATTGGATTTCACTTCATTGAAACAATTGTAATATTTCTAAGTTACTTAAATGCTTGTGCTGGGTTAGCATAAAAACAACAGGAACAACATTTAACATTTGTAACATGAACATTTATTTGCAGATTTACAAATTTACCACAATGGCAGCATGACATACTGTGGGGAAAAAAAGAACAAATTTTAAAAATAAAAACGCTTTGATTCCCATCACAGCCGTGCGTTTCTTGCATCATAAAGAAACATACAATATTCTGTTGCTACATGTGTCCTCTTTAATTTAATAGTTTATATTGAGCTCAATTCAAAACACAAAAGGTAAATATTTAAGTTAATTACTCAGCTCTAGAGCAACAGTTAACTGCTGCAGTTAGACACTCAGTGTCAAGGTCAGCTAATCACTTGTTAAAGTGGGGGAGGGGAAGCTAACGCTAACACTCTGTAACATTGACTAGCCTGACTGACTCTTTAAAGAATATTATATACTATATAACGAACATTCCCTGTTCCTCATTTAAACCTGTGTGTGTATAATACAGCCAAACATTCATAGATACAGCATGTAACCTTTTGATCAGGGTTGTTGTGATTTCAGTTATCATCAGGTTTTAAAAAGAATCCTTGTGTGATCCGTATGTGATCCAATCAAAGCTGGGGGTGGGGGGTGGGGGGTGTTCTTTTCTTCCCCTTAGCAGAAATAAAGAGAAGGTTAAGGGTTTATTTTCTTAAAGCTCATAGATATAGAACACAAACCAAAGTCCAAAGGAGGTTACATCCTGAGTGTATACAGTTTATTTGTGAGATTCATAATCTTAAGGCTTAAAAATACTTTAAAAGAAATAGTAGACATAAATAAATTACATTTAACATAATAAAAAAAAAAATCACTAATCATAATAATAAAATAGAAATAATAAAAAATATTTTTAAAATTGTGTAAGTATAAAATCATACATTTTCTTCCTAAATTCTACAATACATTAGACATTATCAGACAAGTTTCTATTTTATTGACCAATCAATAAACCACTGCTCACTGGTGTCCGTTTGGGATTTTTTGCAGCCAGAAAGTTAGCTGTGTGTTAGGTGGGTGTGAAAAACTGCAGGTGTGACACACACATACTGTACACACACGCTTGCACGCACACAGACAAACACAACAGGCTGCTCGGACCATCTATCACCATGAAAACACACACCTTTCTAAAATAAGGGCTATTGTTTGGACAGGGAGATTTTTGGCGTTCATATGGATTAGTGTTTTATGTCACTGACGACTCTGCAGTTCTAAAAGTATTTGTGTGTGTGTGTGTGTGTGTGTGTGTGTTTCTGTGTTTTCAGAATCTTTTGACGTACGTATGAGTATTTCCTCAAATCTCTCTCTTTCTCTCTCTCTCTCACACACACATAATAACATTTCAAATCTTTTTAAATGCATCCTCATTAAATTCTCCTTAGTGGCTAGATTCAATGTTTTATCCAGAATTTCTTGCTGCACCGATTCCTTTTTAGAAATAACAGATAAAGCTGATAATTGTTAGAAATGTTTCCCTCTAGGTGTTTTACACCACAGAAACTTATAAAAATATTTTTATAAAAGTATTAAATGTCTTAAAGATGTGGGAAAACTTAAGCTTTACCTCTGATAAAGCACTGACACTGGAGACTCGTTCTCTTAAAAAAGAACTTTTAAAAAAGATTTTATAAAATGAATTTACCGTACGCACAGTATGGGTGCCTGTGAACGAGATGTTGCTATGGAAACAAAACATTAATATAAACTTCACTACTGTCTAAGCTGCTATTATAAAAAAATCAATCAACACCTTCTGACCAATCAGAGCGCAGGACTCAGCAGCGCTGGGGTGTAAAATTAGAGGCGTCACCTATGCCCTAGTTTTAAAGCCTGTGAGCTGGTCAGGAACCCGAGCCAGGAAACTCATCACTGAAAGAATGTGATCCAGAATATCATCAGACTGGCATAGTGTACACGCCTCAGCACCACTTGGACTCGCTGCCTTGGGGACGACACTGCACTATTTACAGCAATGTCACTGTACCATTTACTGGAAATCAACCCTATGTTCCCTGCAAAGTCTTCGGGAAATAATACTTTAAATCCCAGTATGTCTACTCTTTCTACTATCTTTCTATCTCTCTCTGTCCTATTCCCACGGGTTAGCTTTTTCCCCGGAACAATTAAACGCACTGTTCCTTTATTAATTAAAATTTCTAGAGTCCTATATTCCCAATGTCTTACATTGCTGTGCAAAATTTTTGACCCGTCGTTTCTTCATATTAAATTAACTTAAATAATGTAGACTAAATGAAAGAAATGGCTACAAATGTTTTACTGCAACAGGCAACAAAGTGCCTAAAGATAAAGTTGGTTGTTTATGTAACAACCTCAGCAGCAGCCTCATTTCCCCACTCTTCTGTTCCAACCACTCAGCATTCAGCATAACCAGTATAATCACCGGCCTGATCATCTTTCATCATCTACACCTGTTTCTCACTGGTAGATGTTCTTTATACTTGAATGATTCATAGGTCGCTGTGTGTCTTAACAAACAAACAAAAAATCTTCTGAAACCGCAGAATAACGAAAGACAAAAAAGTCCTTTAGGAAAACTATTCCTCAAGACTACAATAGAAATTCATACAAGAAAGCCTCGAGCTTTGGAAGCAAAATATGAAGGAGTCCCAGTGCCACATTTTCCCAGAGTCTTACATTGCCAATGTTCTATATTTCCAATGTTTTATGGATACAGTGTTATATCCATAGTATATACTTACAGTATGGTCCTATATTCACAGTCCCCAATTTTCCCAGTGTCATGCATACCCAGTGCCACAAAACCCCAGTGTCCTATATTCTCATGTCATGTATACCCAGTGTCGTACATGTATGTTCCCAGTGCCATACTGTACCTCCACAATGTCTTATTTTCCAAGTGTCATATTTTTCTAGTGCACTGTAGTCCAATTTTGTACATTCACAGGTGTCGTATGTCCTCATGTACATATTCCCAGTGTCTTATTGTGGATGTGGGAGTGTGATCAGGCGTAGGTTTGTGATTGGAGACAACAGTCAGGAAGGTGAGTGGTAGACCTAGGTGAGCTAGACCTGTGTGAGATTTTGCTAACAAATATTCTGTCTTTCAGGAGCTGTATATTCATAGAATTAAATAATCCCAGTGTTCTTAATTTCTGTGACCAGAGACAGCAGCTTAAAGTATTACCCTTTATTAAGTACACCTGTAGACATAAATATAAATATCTAATCAGCCAATTACATGGAAGCAACTTCATGGTCAAAGACATGGTCAAGACAATTTGCAGAAGTTTAAATCAAGCAAGAGAATGGGAAAGAAAGGTGATTTAAGTTATATTGCATGTGGCATAGTTGTTGGTGTTGGTTTGAATACAGTGGAACCTCGGATTACGAGTAACGCGGTTTGCGAGTGTTCTGCAAGACGAGCAAAGATTTAAAATAAATTTTGACTTGGAAAACGAGTGTTGTCTTGATTTACGAGCACTGAGTACCATGTATCACGCATGCGCTTCTTGATTTGATGCCGAGCATCACGTGATCACAACCGAGCCAACGTTTTTTCTCTCTCTTGCGCTGCGGGTAATCATCTCCCCTGCTGGGTCTTAGCAGATTCGCATCATGGATGTGTAATGCTATCATGCCAATATGGAGCAAAATCTCTAAGGTTGTGTAACAGTGGGTGTGTGTGAACATGTTCTTCTGTAATATCAAACTGTTCTTGTATGCACATATTTCACATCAGAACAGGGCGAGCTCACCCGCATGCTATTTATATTCCTCAGAGTGGGTGTGGCCTGAAGTGGGTTTGTGGTGATAAACAAACAAATAAAAAATAATTAAACAAACAAAAAAGTAAATAAATGGATAAATGACAAAAACATTTGTAATAGTATAACAGATTATTCTATTTCTATAAATCATGACTCTCAGGCTGACTGTTTCCTTGTCTGCAGAATTGCCTGAGACCCCATTAGTCGCAAGTCAGATTTATTTTCATATTTGGATGGCATATTTTATACAGAAAGGCTGCTCTGCCTGTTAATGCAAACCTGAGGCAGGCGTTCATTAGTTATTAAATGTTCTACATTTCTGACAGGCAAAATCATAGAAAAAGAAATTCACTGGGACCCAGTGAGCAATAACGGTTGATTTGATCAGAGTGCACATTTTTATGTTTTGAAGTGAGCCCTTAAAGTTGTATGTCAAATCCTACAGTCGTTTTTGTATTATAAATTATTTCATCTAAACACTATTCACTTAACTAACTTAATTTTTATCTAAACACTTAACTTAACTTAATTATTCATTGTGTGCTTTCACAATAGACTTTATGATTGATTTTAGTTATGCTGTCATAGTTAGTCCTGCCGGAGTCCCTGCTTGCACCTGAGCTGCCAGACTCCCTCTGCCCTCTGGACCTGTTGGACTCATCCTGCTGCCCATCTCCCTGGTTGGAGGCCCCGTGTGGTCTGTCTGGGATGTGTGTGGTGATTGGGGATGGTTCCACTTTACCATGAAGATGGTCCTGGCCTCGGCTGATGCTGACAGCTGTTCTATTAGAACTTGTGACTGCAGGTGCTCAATAGTTCAGGATAGAATTCCCAACACTCTACCTGAGCCTCCAATAACAAACTGGACTCCATATTAACTTGAAGACATCAAATGTGATATCGAATTTCCAGCCACTAAACACACAGTATGAGTTATCACCAAATGAGGATGGTTTTCCTGTTGAGTCTGGGACAATCTGATCTTTTTGATTCATACACATTTTCTTACATTTCATATTTTTTACACATTTCCATAATTTTCCATTGATTCTGTAAAAAAAAGCACTATGCAAATAAAAGTGCTATACAAATAAAATTTAATTGATTTATACCTTGTCCATGAAAAATTGCTCTCCCATACTCCTCACTCCCATACATACATGTATACACTTGTGTATTTTCACTCTACAATATAGCACTGGGCAGTATGAAGTAGTTGGTTTGTGAGCAGAAAAAAAGAGAACGAGGAGGTCAGTCTTTATGCTATGCCTAATATTATTGAAATTTCAGGATTAGGTCTCGCATGCCTTCCTACTTTATCAGCTGTGGCTGTGTAGTCAGAAGATGAGATGAGTGTGTGCAGTTTGGAATGTGACACCGCATTCCAAAGAGTGGTCCGCTTCCGTGTTACAGTACAATTGGGTTTCCTATCTGATTCGATCCGTGCCTGAGTACGACATTCCGTGCTTGAGAACTTTCCCTGAGCCTGGGGCGCTCACTGATCAAAATGAACCAGACTTTGGGGTCAAGTGTATTCAGAAACAATCCCGGGTTCCAAATGTGAAAGCGCCTTTTTTAACCAGAAGTTACAGAACCCTTACCTCCACCACCAGAAAAACCTTACAGAACATCAGAAGGACCAGATTTCACAATTGCATTTGTTCTCTCTCTCGGTATAGAATTTTTTTTAAAGAAAAAGCTTAATATAATTTCTGCTGTATTTTTTATTGAGAGAGTGCTTCTCACTTCAGTTTCACTGCCATTCTAAACATCCTATAAGAATATGTGCATTCTTTAAACCCACCTTCTCTCAGCTCACTGTACTGTATCTGCAGAATTAATTTCTATACGATCATAAGATTCCCAGGATGAGGTTCACTGTTACTGACGTCTCTGACTGACCATTTTTATTTGATTGTTTTCAGAGTTGTTTTTAAGTTTTTAGGATTGCAAAACTCAAAATCACATGAGAGAGATTGGTAAACCAGATCTGAACTATTCTTTCTGATGTGACTTCTGCAGACTGGACCAGAGGCAATAGCATAGTCTGAGGAAAGAGCAAGACAAGAGAGGTGGACTGCTAGGCCCAAGGTGAGGGCAAGCAGACCACCCGTCCAAAGCCTATATAAGATTATATCCAATCTATATAAGATTATATTATGTCTCAGCGAGAAATGAGTGATGATGAGTGATGATGACTACCGTGTGCTGGTTTTCACTCAGTATGTTCACATGGACAGTTAAGCGGAGTTGTGGTTATATCTTGTCTCTGCCATTTCATTGGACTAATGTCCTTGTCCGTGTATACAAGCACGGCGGAGGAATTGATTTATTGACCAGTCGACTCTGCGATGTGTTCCTTCCAGCTTGTTAGTACACTCCCGGTTGACCTATTACATCATAGACCAAAACAACAGTCAAATAAATTAGCTAGCGACAAACTGTTAGCATGAGCATTGAAAACATGGAGAACTTTACAGCACTTTACATTTCGTACATGGTTTACACTTGACTTTTTGTTCATATGAGATGCATGCTATGTCTCGTGGTTATGGAGTTATCAGAAGACAGATGACACCGCTGTGTTGTTAGCAGCTCCCTCCGCTGTTACATGTTTTGTTCAACTTCTGTCTTAAAGCCAGGGGCAGGAACTGTGAAGCATGTGCACTCCATTCATGGCGGCGCAATCTGTGGCACCTGACAAACCCCGAGATGGGGGAAACTTTATTTACATTAACAATCAGTGGTGTGCTGACGTGCCGATGTCAGTAAACACTGTGAGTGATGTAGAAATACAGACTTTTTTATTTACAGAGGGACTTCACATGCTGTGTTCTAACTGTCTGTTTACATTCCTCCACATGCAAACCCCCCACAGCGGCACTCAGGATATTGCATAACGCTATAAACGTACAAGTATATACAATATATATACAATGTTTATATTGGCTGATGACTTTAACCACTATAACCTTTGGTCTGTGATGCAACATCTTACTTTTACACACTGGATCATGTGTACAGTAATGTAAAGGGGGTGTATAAGGCTGGACCTCATCCCGACTTTGGACACTCAGACCCCATTTCTGTATTCCTCTATCCAGCTCCTCAAACAAGTGCACACTGTAATAACAACTGTCCAAGTATGTAGAAATTTTGGGTATCTATACTTTACTGGAGTAATTATTTTTTCAGCCAACTTTTTACTTCTACTCTTTACATTTTAACGCAATTATCTGTACTTTTTACTTCTTACATTTTAAAAATAGCCTCGTTACTCCTATTTTAGTAACTTCAGCTTGTCATTCAAAAAACATGATGAATGGAGCGAATTTGATTGTGGTTGTATGAGAAGTATAAACTTATATTTATATATATATATATATATATATATATATATATATATATATATATATATATATATATATATATACGCACACACACACACACATATATATGTTTACAGTGGCTTGCAAAAGTATTCGGCCCTGTCACATTCTGCCATGGTGTTGGACTGTGGGCTTGGTGTTGAGGCATAGATGCAGAGGGGATGCAGTGAAACAAATAGTCTTTAATAAGAATCAAACAAAAAGCAAACATGACCAAAACATGAACTAAGAGTTGGCTAAAATCATGGAGCATGCTAACAAATGAGAACTCAAAATACAAACAGACTCGGGATGACATGATCTAATACAGTACAGACATGGGATACAAACTGGACAAGACAAGACACACGAAACAGTCTAACGGACTAAACATTAGGGACTGTGCATGCAAGGGGTAAACACACACAAGACAGGCTTGGCTAGGTCTATTGGCTGAGCTGCACATTAGCTGCTAAGCTAGCTCATAGCTAATCAGACTAATGGCTACACCAGCCAGTAGCCTGAGACACAAGGGAATGAACAGACAAGGTACACAGGAGACTAGGTTATGAAACAGACTAAGAACTCTAAAGGTTAGTGGCTAAAGATGTTAGTACCTAAACAGACTAAGAGCTAAGCAGACAAGGAGACTAGACAGACTCAAAGACTAGACAGACTAAGATCTAAACATGTTAGTATCACCCTCATTAGTATTTAAACAGACTAATAACTAAACATGCAATGGGGGTTACTTACACAAGAGGGTAAACACAAAAGGCTAATTCTCCTAGAGGCTAATCCTGCTAGGAGACACAGAGACAAAGAGACATAAACTAAATCAAAGCAAATACAAACTTAAAGAGCTCCAGAAACTAAATGCCAACTATAATGAAATCAAACTAAAACAAGGAAACAAAACCCACATAACAGAAATTAATGCTCGACCCAGTTTCCCAGAACAAACAAGTATTTATAAAAGTGCTAATGAGCCTCCTCAGTTCAGCTGAGCATCCACGTCACCTGACTGAGGAGGCTTCTGGGAAACTGAGTCTAGAAACAAAACTACAGACTAAAAACACTGCCCTCTAGTGGGCAACCCTCACAGGCCCCCTTGAACATTTCCACATTTTGTCACATTACAGCCACAAACATGAATCAATTTTATTGGAATTCCATGTGAAAGACCAATACAAAGTGATGTACACGTGAGAAGTGGAACAAAAATCATACATGATTCCAAACACTTTTTACAAATAAATAACTGGAAAGTGTTATTTATTTGTCTCGTCTCTTTACCTTAGAAGCTCTTTTCAGGGTTAAGATGCCTGGATGGGTTATGAAGATGGATAACTTTAATCTTTACTAGAATCTACTCTTTAATTTTTAAGGAGAATTCTTGAGAACGCCCACAATTCTCAGAATTTTCCTAGAATTTCATCACTAGGAGCAAATCTTTGCATTAGGTATTTTTGTGCGATAAATTGAGGGGTTGAATATTTTTTGCAAAGCACTGTAGGCTAAATTAATGTGAATAAAATATTTTTGTGAATATTAAATGTATGTTTTACTTATTAAGTGAAATAGTTCAAAATTAAATAATATATTTAAGTTGGTAAGTGATTAAAAAAAAATCTAAATGAGAAACCAAGAACAAGCAAAGGTAACAGATTTTTGTGAACTTTCAAGTGCACAGGGTTTGTGTTATGTAATGTTGTGTATTTTGAGTTTCTGAACTGACCCAAATGTAGTTTAACTCTCAGTCAAATAAACATTGCATTCTGATTCAAGGTGAAGTGTGTTTAACATACCATAGGACAGGACATTTGTGTGTGTGTGTGTGTGTGTGTAGAACCCTGATTTCTTATCATGCAATGTATTCAGAACTTAATTATTCCCAGTTATTTATGTGTTTACTAAAAACACAGTATACTTCTTATTTGTTTAAATAAGCAAAGGGGTGCTGAACTACATTACCCATCAGCCCTAGCATGTCAGGTGCTACTGATCACCTTCACCTGCGTCACCTTATGTCATGTCTAGCAATTCAATTCAATTCAATTTTATTTATATAGCACTTTTAACAATGGTCAATGTCTCAAAGCAGCTTCACAAAAATGAAAAGAAAATTTGAAAAGAAAATTTATGTAAGTGTGTATGTGTGAGAAACATGTGTCTAGATAATAATGAGTGGGAGAGGGTGATGGCGACAGTGGCAAGGAAAAACTCCCTGAGATGGCAATAGGAAGAAACCTAGAGCTGAACCAGACTCAAAAGGTAACCCATCCTCATTTGGGTGATAATGGATAGAAATGATATAACATCATGTGTGTTATGCAGCTGAAAGTTCAATATAACAGAAGTTATTTAAATTAACATGAAGTCCAGTCCAGAGTCAGCAGGTGCAGAGCGCAGATGGGGTCTGGATCACTGGAAGCACAGGAGCAGCATGTGTAGCTCCAACCATCATAAGGCAGAATCCAGCTGGAGCTGGTCCTTCTCTGGATGCCTCAGGATCCTTGCAGATCCTACCACCAACATTTAAGTTGCACATTTTCAAGGTCTGGATGTTGATGCAATGTATTTTTGTACGTGTCCGTATGGGATGTATTACAGTCCGATGGACTGCATTATTGTCAGATTTGCTGTTATAGGGAACTAATTAATACCTTCAGAATGTGCGCATCTAGTTACTGTAGCTTGTTCTCTCCAGACCAATCAGTACAGCACTCCACAGCATTATAATATTAAGCTGCTGACATGTGAGTAGAAAAACATGCCTTTTACACCCCAGAGAAACAGATACTTCCTGTATATTCACAAGCTTTTATTGATTTATCACATCAAATCAACTGGAGTCCATCCAGGCAAAAATAAGCCAGACACTTTTACAACTAATATATATAGCAGCAATAAATTCCCAACATGAACACATGGACTGTACAAAACAACACTCAAAGCTACAGAGTGGAATCATTATGAAATTTGATATAAATATTTGTCTCTAACCCTTCAATATGAAGGAGAATCTCAGGAAAGGCTCTTCCTCCATTTTGTGCAGACGTGATTTCCAGTTATTTTGTTGATTTTTACGAGTCCATTACAGCTGCATGAAAATACTTAAAGTCACTTTAGATGGTTTAAAAATCAGTATGACAGTATAACATGATACAATTTTTACAAATCTTTCTGTATACATGATGAAATCCCAAACATGAACAAAGGTAGAACAAGAGTTTTGTTCTGATGAATGACAGAAGAAGGATTTCTTTTCTTGTAGCTTATATTTTGGCAACATAAAACCTCATGAACGTTGCATATCTGTGTCACCAATGGGGGCCGCGAATCCCGATCATCAGGCTGTTCCAATCAGCAGTAAATCTGTTGCACTGTTGCTGGTTTCTAAACTGATCAAGTAAATTAGTCTCCTTGGTTTTATCCTTCTTCTCTTCATGTGTCGTTACAAGTGCATAATTCTTTCCGTTGTTGTTGTCCCAGTGCGTGTTCCCTCCACAGGTGTAGCTAACACAAAACTCCACGCTATCCTGAGGCTGCACACATGCTGGAATTTCAATGATGAATGAAAACGTATCTGTGTCTCGGCAACCACAGACATCGTTCAAAAAAGTGCACTCGATGTCTCTGTGGTTTTCCCATGAATCGAAGGTGATCCTAACTTGGACGGATTTCTCGAATGACACATTTCGCACTTTGATTGTCCCTGTTAGTGTGCGTCCCTGCAAAGTGCAGCTCTCCAGACACACTGAATTCTTCATCAGGCGCTTCCGGAATTCCACGTATTCTGCTGCAGGTTGCTTAAACTCTAGGATTCTGCTTTGGACATGATCGAGAGTCACCTCTAGCTTAGGGAGCTGGAATTGCACCTGCGAGTCGGATTTTTTATTTTCGCATGGAGAGAAGACCCGGACTGCGGTCAGAGACATGCCTTTAGAGTCGGCGAACACCACCTTCTTCTTAGCCTTGGGTTCAGGGGCTTTCCAGACACGGCATGGCGGATTCAGATTGGTGTTGTGGGTGTTTTTGATGTTGATGCACGGACGCAGAGGTTTGCAGTTGACACTGATGAGATTTCTCACTCTGTAGTCCTTGTACGAGCTGAGGAATCTATGATGGAGAGGTGGAGAGGATGTAATGTAGAGCTGCACGGCCATGTCCACTGGCATGATCAGACAGATTTATTGGCTTGAAGGACACTAAACACACACACACACACAAATTAGAGTCATAACAGAAACTAGAGGTGGATGATACAACAATAAATGCTAAATTACAGCAGATTTTTTAAAACTATATATCATGATCCATATCGTGCATTTTAGAAATGCTTTTAAGAATCGTGATATGATATTTTTGTGAAATTGTTAAGTCCTAGTGGAAATGTTTGTATATGCACCAATCACAGAACTATGCTTACTGCCTATATCTTTTTATTTGTATTGTTACATACTTATAATGAGCATTCACTAATCAATATATGCATGCTTTTATGATATGGATGATCATCATCATCTACTTCTTCTCTAATATCTACGATTTTCAAAACTGAGCAAAATAGTTATTAAGCAGTTCACTTTAGATAATGTATTAAAATGTTTGCGAGCACGTCATGAGTTTAGCTGCAATAACATTGAATTGAAACTTACTGGACATTTTCTTACCTGCTATTAGATATCTTCAGATCTCGGGGGAAATAGTATAACACAATTTAAAGACTCCTGTACGCGTGTAAACTGAACTCCACTGTATGCACGTTGCACACACACCCCTGCACGCGCGGGCTCTTTTTATACCACCGCTGCTTTTGCTTCATTTACATATTCCACAGAGGCAACCAATAGAAGCGGCGGCACGTGCGGCTCTGGCCAATCAGCTCACAGCTGTTCAGCTTTTCCCTCCCTCAGAGCGGCCGGTTTTATTTGCATATTTATTGCATGTTGCGCAAATGAGATAAATATAAACGATTTTGTACGAATACTGTTCAGCTTAAAGTTATGAAACTGCTGAATTGATTAATGCTAAGACTATATTGCTAGCATATAAAACAGACAAGCAAGAAAACAATGTTTACTGGTCATTTTAAAATGACTTATAAAAATATGTAATTACCCTTTAATAGCATTTTATCCTGAAATAAAAACGGTTTTTAACTGAAGTATTATGGCTCTCTTAAACTTTTGAATTAATATTTTTATTTAAAATATTTTTGTATAAAATTAATATGTATTATTAATATATTATATTTTGTAAATATTTTAGGATAATTTGATAATTTATTTAATAATATAATTATATATTTTTTATTATTGTTGTTATATAGAATTTATTATTATTATTATTATTATTATTATTATTATTAATAATAATAAATAATATTTCATCTTCTTCTGCTTATTATTATTATTCCATTCAACTAGGAGACCAAGACCAGTGTATTTATGCCTATTTCACAACTATAGTAAGACATTTACACGTGCATTCCCACACTATGGGAAAATGAACCTAATCTGTGTGTCTTTGGGCTGTAGGAGGAAACCGGAGTACCCGAATAAAATAAATATAAAACTGCCCTCCATCTCCCTAAACTTAACCTCACCATTTCAAAATTATTATCAGGTACATTGTTGGTAGATTGAGTACAGATCAGTTTGTCCTGCACTGTCGCCAAGGCTCAGACACACAAACACACACACACACACACACACACACACACACACACACACACACACACACACACACACACACACACACACACACACATTTTAGATATGAAATCATTATTCATAAAGTGTAAAAATTTGTATCATTATTAAATATATATAAATTTATGCTTTAACCTAAAGTGCAGATAAATGCCGCTGTTCACAGGTTGTCCTTTTATTAAACAAAGCGACTCATAGATTAAAGAGAATTTTCTGGCCCCAGTGTTTTTATTCTGTGGTCATGCCTTTAGTCTGTGATCAGTTTCATGTGACTCTGCACATCAGTACTTTGACCAGCTTTGACCGAGGTTGACTTTCAAATGTGGGTCCAACAGTCAACAGTGTCAGGAGAGAGAGAGAGAGAGAGAGAGAGAGAGAGAGAGAGAGAGAACACAGACTACTGGCATGAAAAATTTAATTCAGCCTCCTGAGGATAATAATTAACCACAAGTGTGGCCTAAATACACGTAGCATGAAGAATAAAGATCAAGTGAACAAAAAATATGGCTGACAAATGTGACTGATTAAGAACATTAGAATGAAATAAAACATATATTTCAAATGATTATGTGTGTATATGTTTGAGTGAACACGTCTATGCAGTAGTAGATTAGAGTTTGTGAGTGTATTATCATTTTGAGTTGATTAGATTTGAGTTGAATGGATTTTCCATTTCAGATTGATATGCATACAGGAAGAGTTGAGTGGATTTGCCACAGATATTTAGGCTGAATCCCATTTCTATTTTCTACCCCTTCCCCTACCCCTTCCCCTACCCCTTGCCCCTTCCCCTTGTCCCTTGAAACGAAGTGGAAAGGGGAAGGGTTTAAATTTTTCCCCTAAGAAATGGGACACCACTACAACACTGTTATACGTCATCATACGTTGTCACTAGTTCCTAATGTTACGTTAAAGGACATGCGCCGATGTTTATCACACATTGCAATAAGAGAGAGATTACTCACTCCCAAAGTTTTTTCGCGCCGTATTTCATCCCTATACATAACATAAATTATAAAAATATATAAAAATAAAATATATATTTGTAATATCGTGCAATCGGTGCTAGCCGCTAGCAAACTTTAGCGATTTTTTTGCAAACATTTCTTTACAGAACATCACCATAAACACAAACACAAGACTAGAGGTAATATACATATAATGAAAACTTGTCATAAAAATCTTTATTTATGGCAAAAATTTACATTTATGGGTCTGTTTGCTCGAGTGAGCAGCCATGTTGAAAATTTCGCTTAGCCCTTCGTTTGAAGTGAGGTCCTGAAAAATCTTCGTTTGGAGGGCTATCTGGCCCTTCCCCTTCCCCCTCCCCCTCCAACCAAAAGAGAAATGAGACACCCCTACCCCTTCACGTGAACGCGCCAAACGGAGGGGTAGGGCTATGTGAAGGGGTAAGGGGTAGAAATGGGATTCAGCCTTAGTGATTTTTGACATTTTGTATTTTTAGTTGAGTCTAAAAGTCCATTTTTAAAATCTATTTACAATTTTTTTTTATTATTCTTTTTATAATTTTAAATAATTTTGAGTTGAGTGTCTTTTGTACTATTTACATTAGAAATCTTAAATACGCTTATCCATTTAGTCAAATACAAAATATATTATACATAACATTACGTAGGGGACATTAACATCATAAGGACAGGAACAGAAATAAACCTCAATTTTATAACTTTGCTAAACTTATACTGTACACCAGATTGCAACTATATCTCTTTCTCTCTCGCATAGTTTTTTTTTTTGTGATTAATCTCATCAGAAGGTTTGATTAGCTTCCTGTGCCCAAAAGCACTCATAAAGCTCTCTAACACCACAAAGCATGAGTTGAACGTGACACCTGGCTGATTAACAGAAACCTGATGATGGATCGCCCATCATCACCTCTTCTGAAGAATTCATCCACAGTTTTTCCTAATCTATTTCTTAATATAAATAAAATAGGTCAGGACTTTGCTTCCTTACATAAAATTTTTCAATTCAATTTTATTTGTATAGCGCTTTTAACAATTGACATTGTCTCAAAACAGCTTTACACAATCAAAAGAATTATTTAAGTTTGTATGGAATGTGAATGTGTATGAATCAAAATGGTCAGATAGTCCCTGGTGAGCAAGCTGCGGGCGACAGTGGCAAGGAAAAACTCCCTGAGATGGTAATAGGAAGAAACCTTGAGAGGAACCAGACTCAACAGGGAACCCATCCTCATTTGGGTGAAACAGATAGCAGGAAATTATCTGCATTTATACAGTGTGTTAGGTGGCAGGCAGTTCAGCTATAATAGTTGATGTTAATTGATGTTAAAATGGAGTCCAGGTAGTTACTGGAGACTCAGATAGACTTGTAGAAAGTTCCAGTCCTGAACTATCGAATTGTCAAGTCCCCAGAGAAACAGCTGCTAACACCAGTCGAGGCCAGACCTGTCTTCTAAGTAGAGAGAATCATCCCCAGACACCAGATGCATCCCAAAGAGACACACAGGGCATCCATGCGACGAGACCTCCAACCAGAAACGGGGCACCAGGATGGATCAGACAGGTCCCGAGGGCAGAGGCAGTCTGGATCACTGGCAGCTCAGGGATGACGTGTAGCTCGACAGAGAGAGAGAGAGAAAGAGTGAAAGGGGGAGACAGGGGGAGAGAGGAAAGAGAAAGAGGGGGAGAAAGAGAAGAAGAGGAGAGATGGCAGTTAGATATGGTCACAGTCACAATGTCTAATGTGAATGTATATTTACTGTAGAGTGCAAGCAGGGACTCCGGCAGGACTAACTACGTATGACAGCACAACTAAAAGGGAGAACCAGAAGGAAACACAAACATGAGGGCTCCCTGAGATGTAAAGCAAACAATCACCTCACCGTCAACAAACCTGAGTGATCAAATGAGAGTGAGGAAGACAGCATCTAAACATACCAGTTCACCATAATACTCTACGTCCATGAGTCCCCCAGATCTGCTCCTTTACCTAAGGCAAATCTATTTATAAAAATGCTTGGCTAAATAAATAGGTTTTTAGCCTAGACTTAAACACTGAGACTGTGTCTGAGTCCCGAACACTATTTGGAAGACTATTCCATAATTTTGGGGCTTTTTGTAAGAAAAAGCTCTGCCCCCAGCTGTAGTTTTCATAATACGCGGTACTGATAAGCAGCCTGCGTCCTTTGATCGAAGTAGTCGTGGCGGATTGTAAGACACTAGCAGTTCACTCAGATACTGCGGCGCGAGACCATTTAATGCTTTATATGTCAAGAGTAGTATTTTAAAATCAATGCGAAATTTCACAGGGAGCCAATGAAGTGAAGATAAGATAGGGGTGATGTGCTCATCTTCTGGTTCTAGTGAGGACTCTCGCTGCTGCATTCTGGACTAGCTGAAGCTTGTTTATGCACCTAGCTGATATATATATATATATATATATATATATATATATATATATATATATATATATATATATATATATATATATATATATATTTCTTATCTTGGCAATATTTCTGAGGTGAAAGAATGCTATCCTGGTAATATTACCTACATGAGCTTCAAATGAACGACTGGAATCTATAATCACGCCGAGGTCTTTTATTGTTGCACTTGATGGAACAGAAAGGCCATCTAAAGTTACGGTGTGATCTAAGATTTTACTCCTAGCTGTATGCGGTCCTATGACTAGAACTTCTGTCTTATCTGGATTAAGCAGAAGGAAGTTAATTAGCATCCATTTTTTTATGTCCTGCACACATTGCTCAACTTTAGTTAGCTGGTTTTTCTCATCAGGTTTTGCTGAGACATAACATTTGTCGTCAGCATAACAATGAAAACTAATGCCATGCTTGCGGATTACGTTGCCCAGAGGAAGCATGTAAAGAGAAAAAAGCAGTGGGCCTAAAACTGAACCCTGCGGAACGCCAAACTCCACTAGAGAACATGCAGAATAATCACCATTTAAGTCTACATACTGATAACGATCTGTCAAATAGGATCTGAGCCAGGAGAGGGCTGTACCCTTAATTCCTACTACATTTTCTAATCTGTGAAGAAGAATAGCATGATCAATGGTGTCAAAAGCTGCACTGAGGTTGACTAATACAAGCACAGTTACACAACCCTGATCAGAGGCCAATAGGAGGTCATTTACTACTTTAACGAGTGCTGTTTCTGTGCTGTGATGAGGCCTAAATCCTCACTGATACAGTTCATGTATGCCATTTCTATGTAGATATGAGCATAGCTGCTCCGCTACTATCTTTTCCAGAATCTTAGAGATAAAGGGGAGGTTCGATATTGGCCTGTAATTAGACAGCTGACAGGGGTCGAGGTCAGGTTTCTTAATTATTGGTTTGATAACTGCTAATTTAAAAGATTTTGGAACATAACCAATGCTGAGTGAGGAATTAATTATTCTCAACAGCGGTTCTGTTATTACTGGTAGTATGTGTTTAAGAAAAGGTGTCGGTATAGGATCTAATATACAGGTTGATGAATTTGCAGAAGAGATGAGTGAAATTAGTTCATTCTCTTCAAGGGGAGTAAAGTATTCTAGGTTCCGATCTGACATGGCTAGGTTAACATCTGTATCAATTACACTGTTCGGTTTCAAAGCCACAATTTTATGCCTGATATTTAAAATTTTATTATTAAAAAGTTCATGAAGTCCTCACTATTGCATGATGTTGTTGTGGAGTTTTCTGTATTTCTGGTTAATTTGGCTACGAAATTAAATAAAAATCTAGGATTATTTTTATTTTCTTCTATAAGAGTGGAGAGATACGTTGATCTAGCTACACTAAGAGCTTTCCTGTAGTTTAGGATGCTCTCTTTCCATGCTATTTGAAATACTAACAATTTAGTTTGACGCCATTTACGCTCTAATTTCCGAGCGGTCTGTTTTAAAGTGCGCGTGTGATTGTTATACCAGGGAGCGAGTTTCTTATCTCTAATAATTTTTCTTTTAGCTGGAGCTACATTATCTAAGGTACAACGAAATGTCGACTCTATATATTAAGTCGCCTGATCGAGTTCTGTGGGGTCAGACGGTGATCTAATCGAAGTTGGTAACTCTAGGAGATTACTGATAAAACTCTGTGTGGTAGTTGATGTGAATGTACGTTTAATACGGTAGCGCGGTGCTGTGCGTACATTATCACTGTGACATACGTACTTGAATGGAGACAAGATAGTGATCTGAAATAGTTTCAGACAGTGGAATTGTGAATACATTTCTTATACTTAATCCGAAGAATATTATTAAGTCTAAAGTGTGACCTGCTTTATGAGTGGGTTCTACTACACACTGATTTACGCCTGCGGAGTCCAGTATGGACATAAATGCTGTTCTCAGAGGGTCTTCTGGATTCTCAAAATGAATGTTAAAATCTCCGGCAATTAACGCTTTGTCTACAGAACCATTTGAGATGAAATCTGTAAATTCACTAAGAAATTCAGAATACGGCCCTGGAGGTCTGTAAATTATAATTAGTGGAATTGACTGAGCTGACTTAATATACTTAAATACACTTATGTTACTATAAAGAATTTCAAATGAGTTAAATTTGTGTCCGTGTTTTTGTATGATAGACAGATTATCATCATGAATAACTGCGACGCCTCCTCCTCTACCAGTTAGCCGAGGCTGGTGTATGTAGCTGTATCCAGGAGAACTAGCTTCATTTAGAGCTACATACTCATCCTGTTTAACCCATGTTTCAGTTAAACAGAGTATATCAAACGCCTGATCTGTGATAATTTCATTAACAGTAACCGCTTTTGATGCGAGAAATCTAATATTTAACAGTCCTAGCTTCAGATCAGAGGTGCCAGCTGCGCATTCAGTGTGATCGGAGTTTGTGGTCTTTATGTTAATTAAATTATTAAAACAGACTTTCTGAGTCTTTCTACATTTTTGCTTAGATCGGGGAACAGACACAGTCTCAATAAGGTGAACCCTGAGTGACGACTCTATGCAGCTAGCAGACGGTTGGTTTAGCATCACCTGCTTGTTCTGTGAAATGACAGAGAGGAATAAAGAACATCATTTCATCAAACACTGTACAAACCACAATGCTTAACTGGACTTCTCATTATAACAACAATTACTTGGGTGCCAAAAATTGTGACCCAAATCGTTTTAGAATAAATATACCTATATAAATAATGAATAGTCTTTTCATTTGAACATTTTATTTTTTCTGAGTGTGTGAGTGTGACGTAGTGTCTTATTCCTCCTATACAACAGCCTACCCATAATTCTGTTTTAAGTTATTATTTATTTATGTGTAACGTACAAGAAGTATTAATATAAACCTGCACTACTGGCATGTTTGCTCTTATAGAGCATTAATGAAGAATAAGAATAATCCAGAACTCAACAGCACTGTTATAAAATAGTAATAACAGTACTGATCATAGACATACTGTAACACTTCTATGGCAAAGTATAATAATAGCCTCATTGTGCGGGGATTAAAGAATCATTTTATAAATGATATTATTTGAACGGCAGTACCCTGGTGTGACTACAGAGATAAGTTTGATCTGTTACACAATTCTGTCATCAGAAAAGCTTTCTCCAGTTTATAACTTGCCAAGTTTGTGTAGATCTTTGGCACAGTGGATGAAACCTGTTCGAGAGAATGCCACGCTCTGATTCGACTTAATTGGCTGATGGCCAAGTCCTCTTATGCAACATGTGGTCATTGGAGTGTGATGAAAGTTAAATGAAATAAAAGCAAAGCGGCTAGAATCCAATAGTTTTATTATCAGTTGTGTTTTAAGATGATAAAGTGGAATAAATGATAAAATGAGAGATGTTAGGGGCATTATTGAATAAGACAACAGCACAAATGTCTTTTTTGTTGCACAATGCATTCTGGGTTGAAGATGCAAATTAGTCAATAAATAAAATAATGGTTTCTGCTGCAACTGTTTTCTACTGGCATACAACAACAGAAAAAGGTTGTAAGTACCTTCCTATTTTCCTCCTTGTTTTATACAATGAGAAACAGAGAAAAAGCACTATAACATTATTTCATTAATATAACCACAAGACAAGCAAAGATTTTTAATAAATTTTAGAGTGTAAAATTTTTGCCATGTAAAGCAAAAGCAAGTCCCATTAGAGAGGTTAAAAATCCATTTTCTCTCTCTGCTCAAGGCTCAGCCTGCTCTGTGTGTGTGTGTGTATATGGCACGGTGTCCAATGACGCGCGCACACACACATACAGAGCAGGCTGAGCCTTGAGCAGAGAGAGAAAATGGATTTTCACACACACACACACACACACACACACACACACACACACACACACACACAGACCCCTCCTACTTTCGCCTTCACAGTCACACACACTCTTTTTTTCTGCTCTACACAGAAACACTGCTCTGTCGATTCTTTTCAAAGTTAAGTGCAGGTTAATTTCTTTTTTTTTCTTTACAGCAGTGATTCCATTAGTGTTTCGCTCAATCAAGTGTCATTAGAGAAATTTCTTGTTTATTTTTCCGATAAAACAGTGTTCTGTTGTGTGTTTGAAAAGAGTGGAGGAAGGGTAACTGTAAGATGAGAAGGGGGAGAGGAGAGCTTACTTTAGATTTACACACATACACACACACAGCGCCTGCGCACACAAATGGAAACACTTATCGGTCGGGATTTATTTTTACTATTTTTTTTAAGGTAAAGTGTGTAACGATGTGACTTGCGCGAGGGGCAGAGCGTGAACTGTTCAGAACGGGCAGATCCGCAGGCTGCTACCATGTGGAGTTCTGAGGAGCAACGCTGCAGTCAGGCAATCAGCCTGAACGAGCCGCACTTGGCAGCGTGTCTATATAAGTGTCCTGATACCTCCGCTCTTCGTGCGAATATTAGGTAGCACCGATAAAGGTATCAGGGCCAAGACAAAGACAAAGTCAAGTCAAGAAAAGACTAGACAAGTGCGAGAGAAAGAAAAATAAAGAGACAGAGGCAAAGCCCCAGCCTCTGCCTGCCTAGACGCTGGCGAGAGTTTGAGAGAGAGAGAGCGTCACACAGCCATGTAGCGTGCGCTCTCAGGTGAAGCATGAAGTTTACATAAAAACACAACCCCTCTCTCTCCCATAAATCCTCATTAAGGGCAAATGCCCCGAGAGCGCTGTTTATTTTGTGTTTTCAGTTTTCTTTTGTTTCATTTTAAGTTAATAATCCCACGCCATCTCCAAACGGGAAGGTCTTCCCGTGCCTGTCACAAGCACTCTCACAGCCTCTTATTTCGTTGATCCTCTCTAAAGCCCTGTGTCAGGGCTTTTGTAATTAAAAACATCTCGTGGTGTGGCTCTCCATACCGCACCACGTAACAAAGTGCAGATTCATTTGTTTTATTTTTACTTAATATTTGGTGTTAATTATTTTTATGTATTTTTTTTGGGGGGGCTGTGAAACGAATAATTTTAATTTCCATTATTTCTTATGTGAAAATTCGATCTGGTTTACGAATGGTTTGGAATACCGCTTGCAGAACGAATTATGCTTGTAATCCAAGGTTTCACTATATACATATTTCATTAAATGATACAACAAATTTCAGCGTGAGATAAATCCAATTACACTCCAATAAAATAGCAACAAGAAAAGATATAAGTCTTCACATCTTTTACATAGGAAGATGCTCATGGATGAATAAAACGTTAGTCCTAGATCTCCCAGGTTCTAGTGGTTATGGACATGGGGCTAAAACCAAAGCCATGCCTTTGATTTTCCACATGAGCAATGCAATCTAAATGCTCAGGTGAGTGATGTCGTTCCACAAAACAAGAGAGATAAGAAATAGAAAAAAAAAAAAAAAAACAAGAATCGAATATCATCATTGTTCCTTCTATAGCACTTGAACGCTTAAGATTGCTCCGAGTCTAGCGTGAGAATGAATCAGTTTCGCTACACTATATACAATATGTACATTGTTCTCCAATTAAAGTTGAACAACATCTTAGACAGATAAAGACAATGTGGTCTGTGCTGTTCATTAACCACAGAGATGATTAGAATGGTAATGCAGTAGCAGAGGACAATTGGTTCTTGGATCTCTTCTTTTACGATGAGGGACATCAGCCAAGGGACACACGATCTGATCCACAGCTTGAGTTCAACTCAGCATACAGGAATCCTAGTCTTCCAGGGACTGTCACGCTCTCAGTGCCTTCGCGCTGATCAGAGACCCTTGACATTTCCTTTCCCACGCTGTCAGGCTCTCATCATGTGGCCATGTTTTCCCACGCTGTCATCGCTCCACGCTGTGACCGCCCCGCCGGCATACCGGTTTCTCATCCGGCGCTGATTTCTTGCGGCTTATAAGGAGGCGCAGCGCGCGAGCTCGCCGCTGGATTATTGTGTGTTTTTTTGCCACTGTTTTCTCGTGTTTTAGTCCATGATTTTTTCCACAATACCGACCTTGCTTTGTTTCTCGTTTCTTGCCTCTCGTCTCGCGTTTTGGATTTGTCACTGCATTCGGATTTAACGGCTCTTGACCTAACACACGCTTTCTCAACTACGGCTTATCTTCACATCTCGGCACCGACGCCATGCTGACAGATTTTACGGCTCTCGACCCAACGCGCCATCTCCTTGACTACGACTCATTCAAGAACAGTCAATGCCTCGTGCCTGCACCTGCATCTGGATCCACCTCCGCGAACCGACGGACATCGTGCCTTCCTGACAGAATAATCCAGCCATACCATGGATCCAGCAGGATTAGACAGGATGAGACAGGCGCTGGTGAATCAAGGCACTCTCCTTGGTAAACACCAGGAGGAGTTGGTCACCACTAGTCAGACGCTCGCTGACGTCACCACCCAAATGCAGCGCCTCCAGATGCCTACAGCACGGCCCACACTCATGGACCTCCCGCGGGAGCCACGCCTGCCAGTCCCTCCCACTTACGGCGGAGAGCCAGGTACATGTAGATCCTTCCTGTCTCAATGTTCTCTGATTTTTGAACTTCAGGCCTCCACCTTCTCTTCTGAAAGATCCAGGGTAGCCTACATCATCACCCTTCTCACCGGTAGGGCCCACGATTGGAGCACGTCTCTCTGGGACGCACATGACCCATGTTGTGACAGTTTTTCGGATTTTTCTGGAGAGATGAAGATGGTCTTTGACCGGTCTCATGTCGGCAGAGAAGCCGGAACCAAGTTACTACGCCTTCGCCAAGGGTCGCGTACAGCTTATGATTATGCCATCGAGTTTAACTTTACCCTGTCCTACCGGCCAGGCTCAAGGAATTCTAAGCCAGATGCCCTCTCCCGCCAGTTTTCTCCCTTCCAGGAGCCTAGGTCGTATGACACTATCCTCCCGTCCCACTGCCTCGTCGCTGCCATGGAACTGGACATAGAGGGCAAGGTTCGGCAGGCTCTGGCCCAGGAGGCCGGACCTAGCGATGTTCCACCTAACCGTCTCTTTGTTCCCCTTCGCCTACGCTCACAAGTTCTGGAATGGGCCCACGGATCCAAGCTATCTTGTCACCCAGGCACTGCCCGAACCCGCTTCATCGTCCAGCAACGATTCTGGTGGTCCACGTTGGGGGAGGACGTGTCCAGATTCGTGGCGACTTGCGACATCTGCACCCGTTGTAAGAATGATAACCGACCAACTGCTGGCCTTCTCAGACCCCTACCGGTTCCTCAACGCCCTTAGTCCCATATCGTGGTTGACTTCGTCACCGGCCTACCCTCGTCCGACGGCAACAACTGCATCATGACCATCGTTGACCGCTTTTCTAAATCAGTACACCTGGTGCCCCTTCCTAAGCTGCCATCTGCCAAGGAGACCGCAGAACTACTCGTCCTCCATGTATTTCGGCTCCATGGCCTCCCCACAGACATTGTGTCGGACCGGGGACCCTCAGTTCACCTCTCGGTTTTGGGGCGCATTCTGCAGGCTCATCGGGGCCACTCCCAGCCTATCATCAGGTTTCTATCCCCAGTCCAATGGGCAAACAGGGCGAATGAACCAAGCACTAGAGGTTTCCCTCCGCTTCATGACGACCCGGGACTCCACCACCTGGAGCAAGTTTCTCCCTTGGATCGAATATGCCCACAACTCTCTGCCCTCCTCATCGACAGGCTTGTCCCCGTTCCAATTCAATTCAATTCAATTTTTTTTGTATAGCGCTTTTAGCAATTGACATTGCCTCAAAGCAGCTTTACACAATCAAAATAATTATTTAAGTTTGTATGGAATGTGAATGCGTATGAATCAAAATGGTCAGTTTGTCCCTGGTGAGCAAGCCGAGGGCGACAGTGGCAAGGAAAAACTCCCTGAGATGGTAATAGGAAGAAACCTTGAGAGGAACCAGACTCAACAGGGAACCCATCCTCATTTGGGTGAAAAATTATCTGCATGAAATTATCTGCATTTATACTGTGTGTTAGGTGGCATGCAGGTCAGCTATACCAGTTGATGTTAGTTGATGTTAATATGGAGTCCATGTAGTTATTGGAGAGTTATTGTAGTTATCAGGTACAGTAGACTTGTAGGAAATTCCAGTCCTGAACTATCGGACTCTCAAGTCCCAAGAGAAACAGTTTCCAACACCAGTCGAGGCCAGAACCGTTGTCTAAGTAGAGAGAATCATCCCCAGGCACCAGACCCATACCAAATAGACACACAGGGCATCCATGTGACGAAATCTCCAAGCAGAAGCCGGGCACCAGACACACGGGACATCCATGTGAAGAAATCTCCAAGCAGAAGCCGGGCACCAGACACACGGGGCATCCTTGTGACGAAATCTCCAAGCAGAAGCCAGGCACCAGGATGGGTCAGACAGGTCCGGAGGGCAGAGGGAGTCTGGATCACTGGCAGCTCAGGAATGACATGTGTAGCTCGACAGAGAGAGAGAAAGAATGAAAGAGGGAGACAGTGGGAAAGAGGGAAGAGAAAGAGGGGGAGGAAGAGAAGAAAAGGAGAGATGGCAATTACACTGTAACAAATTTCCATACATCCATCCATTTTCTTCCGCTTATCCGAGGTCGGGTAGCAGGGGCAGCAGCTTCAGCAGGGATGCCCAGACTTCCCTCTCCCTGGCCACTTCTTCCAGCTCTTCCGGGGGATCCCAAGGCGTTCCCAGGCCAGCCGAGAGACATAGTCCGTCCAGCGTGTCCTGGGTCTTCCCCGGGGTCTCTTTCCGGTGGGGCGTGTCCGGAACACCTCACAAGGGAGGCGATTGCTGTATTTTTTACAGCAAAATTATACAGAAACTTACCGTTTTGCCATTTTACTATTTATTGCTGTAATTTGCAATGCATTATGGGTTATACAGGGTTTTACAAGTGTTAACTGTATATTTCACTGTTAGCTGTAATTAATTTACAGGTAGGAGGTGCTTTCCATGTATCTTAAATATTTTTACAAGAATTTACTGTGCTGTTGCATTATGGTTTGAAATCTGGTGGACTGAAACACAGCTACAACAGCTGAAGAAGTTCAATTAAATTTACTTCCATAAGTATTAATTATTTCTTTTAATGTAAAGTAATTCATATATATGGGGAATATCCTGATAAAACTTATATAACGTTATATAAGTTTTATCAGGATATTCCCTCTAAACGTTATGTTTAGCTGTTTTGTAATGGGAAGTTTACAGTAGTTAACTTTATTTACAGTATCTGTTGCTTCAGGCGAGGAGGAGAAATGCGATGCGCGCCATTTCAGAAAGCAGCCTAAACTAAAAGGTAAATTGATATCGCCATGTTAATGTTGATATATGCTGCAGTTTGTTAGCTTTATTTGCCTTTATTTTCTAGAGAGTATTTGTAGTTTGGCAGGCACAGCATTGCTATGGAAGTGCGTGTGAGACAAAATTAACATTACATGAAATGCTCAGTTGTCTTGTTTTGTTGAAAAATGTAAATATTAACATCGTTGGATGAGTTTCTCTGAAACCTGGAGTATATTTTGTAAAGGAATATGTCGTTAATTTCTATTTTTTGATTAATTGTTTTGTCAGGGAAGCTGAAACATCACGGAGCTAAAAGGTAAAAACGTAATGTCATGCTGATGAATGCTGCTTTTTACCGATTTATTCACCTTGCTCTCGAAAGAGTATTTTTGAAATAATTGCATATAAACAGACACAACATACTGAAATGCTGACCATTTTTATTTTTAAGCAAACAATCCCTTTAACTTTTACAGTATTTAACTATTGCTTTATGCTTTAATCTTGAGTTGTTTGTAGTTGTTTTGTAACAGCTGATTTTTTGTTTTTCTGTAGTTGAAAAAGTAAAATGATGTTACCAGTGACAGTGCTGAAGTGTTGACAGGTGTCAGCATTAATAAACAGTTTACTTACAACAGCTTTGAATTTGTGTGTTATTTTTCAAAATCTTTGTTTCAATGCATTTACATCAGTATAATAGTAAAGTACAGTTACAGTTCACAGCACAGTACAGTTCACAGTTAAAATTGTTTTTTACAGGAATTTCATAGTAAACATGTTACAGCTACATCTTGGCTTTTGTTGAATTCACAGGATTTTATTTGCAACTTTTGTTGCCAGTAAATTATTGTAAATTCTACAGTATGTTCTTTACAGTGTAGGTATGGTCACAGTCATACGATGTATAATGTGAATGTACAGTATATTAACTGTAGAGTGCAAGCAGGGACTACGGCAGGACTAACTATGACAGCATAACTAAAAGGGAGAGCGGGAAGGAAACACAAACATGAGGGCTCCCTGAAGTGTAAAGCAAACAATCACCTCACAGTCAACAAACCTGAGTGATCAATGAGAGTGAGGAAGACAGCATCTAAACATACCAGTTCACCATAATACTCTACGTCCATGAGTCCCCCGCGTCTGCTACTTTACCTAAGGCTAATCTATTTATGAAAATGCTTGCTAAATAAATAGGTTTTTAGCCTGGACTTAAACACTGAAACTGTGTCTGAGCCCCGAACATTAATTGGAAGACTATTCCATAATTTTGGGGCTGTCACATTCTGCTATGGTGTTGGACTGTGGGCTTGGTGTGGAGGCATAGATGCAGAGGGGATGCAGTGAAACCAAAAGAGTCTTTAATAATAAAATGCAAACATGAACAAAACATGAACTAAGGAAGTTGGCTTAAACTTTGGAGCAAAATACAAACAACTCAAACACTTAGACATAATACTAGGGATTACATACATTGATACACAATACAGACATTGGGATACAAACTGGACAAGACAAGACATACTAAACAGCCTAGAGGACTAAACACAAGGGACTATGCATGCAAGGGATAAACAAACACAAGACAGGCTTGGCTAGGTCTATTGGCTGAGCTGCACATTAGCTGCTAAGCTAGCTCATAGCTAATCAGACTAATGGCTACACCAGCCAGTAGCCTGAGACACAAGGGAATGAACAGACAAGGTACACAGCAGACTAGGTTATGAAACAGACTAAGAACTCTAAAGGTTAGTGGCTAAAGATGTTAGTACCTAAACAGACTAAGAGCTAAGTAGACAATGAGACTAGACAGGCTCAAAGACTAGACAGACTAAGATCTAGACATGTTAGTATCACCCTCATTAGTATTGAAACAGACTACTAGCTAAACATGCAATGGGGGTTACTTACACAAAAGGGTAAACACAAAAGGCTAATTCTCCTAGAGGCTAATCCTGCTAGGAGACACAGAGACAAAGAGACATAAACTAAATCAAAGCAAATACAAACTTAACTTAAAGTGCTCCTGAAACCAAAAGGCCAACCATACTGTTTAAACTAAAACAGAAAAGAACAAAACAAAACCCACATAACAGAAATCAATGCTCGACCCAGTTTCCCAGAACAAACAGGTATTTATAAAAGTGCTAATGAGCCTCCTCAGTTCAGGTGAGTATCCATGTCACCTGACCGAGGAGGCTTCTGGGAAACTGAGTCTAGGAACCAAAACTACAAAGTAAAAACACTGCCCTCTAGTGGGCAACCCTCACAGTACCCCCCCCTTAAAAACGCTCCTCCGGAGCGCTAACGGAGGTCCTGGGTACCCTTCCCCATGTCCCGGGTCATTCCACCCGACTGCGACGCCGACGAGCCGGCTCCCCAAGGTGGGTGGGAGGGTGGGCGAGCTTGCACTGCTGCCGAAGCCAGGCGCCGGGTGCAGCAGCGGCCTGCACCTGAGGCTGGGTGGCAGACGCAGCAATGGCTCGTCCTCGGGGCTGAGCGGCGGTGAGCTCACGACGTTGTCGGGTGGCGGAGGCAGCACTGGGCCGATGCCATAGGCCGGGCGGCGGAGGCAGTGCCGGATCGCTGGTGTAGGCCGGGCGTTGGAGGCAGTGCTGTGTCGCTCTTGCCGGTGGAGCGATGGCTGCAGCACTGAATCGCCCTCCAAGTTGGGCGGCCGATGCAGCACTGTGTTGTCCTCACGCCGGGCGGCCTCTGCAGTACTCTGGCCTCCTTTGACACCGGGTGGCGATGGAAGCACGCTCTCGAAGTCTGGCGGGTCGCTGTCACCGCTGTGAATGAAGCTAGAGAGCGTGGTGAGGGTTTTCCCTGGCGAGGTCCTGGCTGGGCTCTGGGGACATGGAGACTCCCCTGCGGCGCGCTGGCGGAACTGGAGCCTCCCCTGCGGCGCGCTGGCGGAACTGGAGCCTCCCCTGCGGCGCGCTGGCGGAACTGGAGCCTCCCCTGCGGCGCGCTGGCGGAACTGGAGCCTCCCCTGAGGCGCGCTGGCGGAACTGGAGCCTCCCCTGAGGCGCGCTGGCGGAACTGGAGCCTCCCCTGAGGCGCGCTGGCGAAACTGGAGCCTCCACTGAGGCCCGCTGGCGAAACTGGAGCCTCCACTGAGGCCTGCTGGCGAAACTGGAGCCTCCACTGAGGCCCGCTGGCGAAACTGGAGCCTCCACTGAGGCCCGCTGGCGAAACTGGAGCCTCCACTGAGGCCCCCTCACCTCCAGTTCAGTCCCCTGTTTTGACGTGGGGCAAGCTGATTATTCCTGATCAGCTTGCCCAGGTGTTATAGTCCCAGCCCCCCCCCAAAATTCTCTCCCGGGGGGGGCCCCTCTGCTATGCCTCTTGTATGGTCGAGCATTCTGTCACATTCTGCTATGGTGTTGGACTGTGGGCTTGGTGTGGAGGCATAGATGCAGAGGGGATGCAGTGAAACCAAAAGAGTCTTTAATAATAAAATGCAAACATGAACAAAACATGAACTAAGGAAGTTGGCTTAAACTTTGGAGCAAAATACAAACAACTCAAACACTTAGACATAATACTAGGGATTACATACATTGATACACAATACAGACATTGGGATACAAACTGGACAAGACAAGACATACTAAACAGCCTAGAGGACTAAACACAAGGGACTATGCATGCAAGGGATAAACAAACACAAGACAGGCTTGGCTAGGTCTATTGGCTGAGCTGCACATTAGCTGCTAAGCTAGCTCATAGCTAATCAGACTAATGGCTACACCAGCCAGTAGCCTGAGACACAAGGGAATGAACAGACAAGGTACACAGCAGACTAGGTTATGAAACAGACTAAGAACTCTAAAGGTTAGTGGCTAAAGATGTTAGTACCTAAACAGACTAAGAGCTAAGCAGACAATGAGACTAGACAGGCTCAAAGACTAGACAGACTAAGATCTAGACATGTTAGTATCACCCTCATTAGTATTGAAACAGACTACTAGCTAAACATGCAATGGGGGTTACTTACACAAAAGGGTAAACACAAAAGGCTAATTCTCCTAGAGGCTAATCCTGCTAGGAGACACAGAGACAAAGAGACATAAACTAAATCAAAGCAAATACAAACTTAACTTAAAGTGCTCCTGAAACCAAAAGGCCAACCATACTGTTTAAACTAAAACAGAAAAGAACAAAACAAAACCCACATAACAGAAATCAATGCTCGACCCAGTTTCCCAGAACAAACAGGTATTTATAAAAGTGCTAATGAGCCTCCTCAGTTCAGGTGAGTATCCATGTCACCTGACCGAGGAGGCTTCTGGGAAACTGAGTCTAGGAACCAAAACTACAAAGTAAAAACACTGCCCTCTAGTGGGCAACCCTCACAGGGGCTTTGTAAGAAAAAGCTCTGCCCCCAGCTGTAGTTTTCATAATACGCGGTACTGACAAGCAGCCTGCATCCTTTGATCGAAGTAGGCGTGGCGGATCGTAGGACACTAGCAATTCACTCAGATACTGCGGCGCGAGACCATTTAATGCTTTATATGTCAAAAGTAGTATTTTAAAATCAATGCGAAATTTTACGGGGAGCCAATGAAGTGCAGATAAGATAGGTGTCATGTGCTCATATCTTCTGATTCTAGTGAGGACTCTCGCTGCTGCATTCTGGACTAACTGGAGCTTGTTTATGCATCTACTGTAGCTGAACAACCAGACAGTAAGGCATTACAATAGTCCAACCTAGAGGTGATAAAAGCATGATCTAGTTTTTCTGCATCGTTTAGCGACAGTATATTTCTTATCTTGGCAATATTTCTGAGGTGAAAAAATGCTATCCTGGTAATGTTATCTACATGAGCTTCAAATGAAAGTCTGGAATCTATAATCACACCGAGGTCTTTTACTGTTGCACTTGATGGAACAGAAAGGCCATCTAAAGTTACAGTGTGATCTAAAATCTTATGCCTATGACTAAAACTTCTGTCTTGTCTTATCAGGATTAAGCAGTAGGAAGTTAATTAGCATCCAATCTCTTATTTCCTGCACACATTGCTCAACTTTAGTGAGCTGGATTTTCTCATCTGATTTTGATGAGACATATAACTGTGTGTCGTCAGCATAACAATGAAAACTAATACCATGTTTGCGGATTATGTTGCCCAGAGGAAGCATGTAAAGGGAAAAAAGCAGTGGGCCTAAAACTGAACCTTGTGGAACACCAAACTCCACTAGAGAGCATGCAGAATAGTCTCTACATACTGATAACGATCGGTCCCAGTACTGCTTAGGCTACCAACCTCCACTCTTCCCAGTCCAAGAATTAGAGGTGGAGACTCCGTCAGCCCAACACTTCGTCCGCCACTGCAGGCAAACATGGCTACGTGCTAGGCGAACTCTGCTACGAACCATCTCCTCTTATAAGAAACAGGCGAACCGTCACCGCACCAAAGCTCCCAGATACCGGGTGGGAGATCGAGTCATGCTCGCCACGAAGGACATCCCCTTGAAGACGCTATCACGCAAGCTCTCCCCTCATTTCATCGGACCTTTTACTATAACCAGGATAATCAATCCGTCCGCTGTCAGACTTCTACTCCCCTCGTCCATGCGACGGATCCACCCCACGTTCCACGTATCCCAGCTACGTCGCGTCATAAGTTGTCCATTACGGATTTCACGGCTCTCGACCCAAAGCGCCCTCTCCTCGACTACAACTCAGCTCAACGTTCACGGCGCACTTCCAGCTCCAGCGGATTTCCCGGCGCGGCACACACGCACTCATTCATTCAAGAACAGTCAACGCCTCGTGCCTGCACCTGCATCTGGATCCACCTCCGCGAACCGACGGACATCGTGCCTTCCTGACAGGGACAGCCATAAAGACAGGGTTGTGCTTGAATTTCAATATTGCTTAAAGGTCACATGCAGTATAGACTTTAGTATAAGTGCTAGAAGTCTCTTGTTAAAGTTGCATCTGAAAAATCATGCTGGAAGATCATGCATTCTGACCTTACTGTTTCTGTTTGAGTCTTAAACAGAAGTGGGCAAAGTACACAAATCCTGTACTGAGCAAATATTTCTTAAGTAGAAGTCTTCCATTTACTTGTACTCTTGAGTAAAAGTACAAAGATTTTTACCTTCAAGGATTACAAGTACAGAGTAAAAGTCAAAAGTAACCTCTATGAAATCTATACCAGTTAAGTACAGATACTTTTATTAGAGGATAATAAATGCCTTCAATGAATTAGAAGATTAAAGTTATGAGAATGCCTGCGGTTCTCAGAAAATAATGTACTATGTACTCAGTTAGTTCCACCTCATGCCCGTTCATTGAAATGTATTTTTGTAAGCCAATTATAATACAGTAAATTGGAATTCTTTAAAAATGATGCTGAAAGGAAAACTCTTTAATATTTTTTATGTTGATGCATGCACACAAAGACACACTAAAAACCCATGTGCATGTCCAAAAAAAGATCCAAAAGTGAATTATGGGTAAAAACGTGCCCTTCAAACTCTGTCTGTATGAGTGCCAATGATATAAAGATAGGAAGAAGTTTCAAAATGAAGAATCTCACAAATGACTGTGAAACTCATATGAGCTCATTAGGCTGGAAATCTGCTGATATTGGGAGAATCAGTTTTTTTATTGGTAAATATTCTTCTAAATGTAAGCAGTTCTGTAGTAACACGAACCTTAAAACAATAACCCGAAACACATACATAACAGGCGGCACGGTGGTGTAGTGGTTAGCACTGTCGCCTTGCACCTCCAGGGTCCGGGTTCGATTCCCGGCCAGGCTCGATTCCCGTCTCTGTGTGCATGGAGTTTGCAAACTGGAAAACTAAGTTAAATACCAAACACAAACAAAACTACAAACCGAAACCAAAAACGGGCGTTAGGCGCCCTCTAAGGGTTAACCGTCACAGTACTCCCCCCCAAAAGAAAAGCTCCTCCGGAGCATCACCGGAGGCCCCGGGCTCCCACCCCACAGTACTACCTTCGGCCTCCCAACCAGGAGGCTGGGTGACGGGACCGGAGACGTGCTCTGCGGCTGCTGGGCTGGAGACGTGCTCGGCGGGTGCAGAGCTGGAGACGTGCTCGGCGGTTGCAGAGCTGGCTCGGCTTGGCTTGGCTCGACGACGGCGTTGGAGCGGTCACTGCGCTCGATGACGGCGTTGGAGCGGTCACTGCGCTCGACGACGGCGTTGGAGCGGTCACTGCGCTCGACGGCGGCGTTGGAGCGGTCACTGCGCTCGACGATGGCGTGGGAGCGGTCACTGCGCTCGACGGCGGCGTGGGAGCGGTCACTACGCTCGACGACGCAGTGGGAGCGGTCACTGCGCTCGACGACGGCGTTGGAGCGGTCACTGCGCTCGACGACGGCGTTGGAGCGGTCACTGCGCTCGACGTAGGCGTGGGAGCGTGCCGTGCGCTCGACAGCGGCGTGGGAGCGTGCCGTGCGCTCGACAGCGGCGTGGGAGCGGTCACTGCGCTCGACAGCGGCGTGGGAGCGTGCAGTGCGCTCGACAGCGGCCTGGGAGCGTGCAGTGCGCTCGACAGCGGCGTGGGAGCGCGCAGTGCGATCGACAGCGGCGTGGGAGCGCGCAGTGCGCTCGACAGCGGCGTTGGAGCGTGCAGTACGCTCGTCGGCTCAACGTCGTCCTCAAAGCCGTGAGGCGGCTGCAGAACAGGTGCGTGGGACAGCGGCTGCTGACACGCTAGCTCGTTGTCGACGAAGCCGGCAGGGGGCGGCAGAATGAGTGCGTCGGTCAGCGGCTGCTGACATGCTAGCTCGCTGTCCACGAAGCCGGAAGGCGGCGGCAGAACGGGTGCGTCGGTCAGCGGCTGCTGACACGCTTGCTCGCTGCTGAGCGTTGGTGAGGAAGGAGAAAGCTCCGAGCCCGCTTTGCGGTTATCCTGGAAGTGGAGGATCATCTGCTGGAGCTCCTTCACATGCTCCAGCATTTCTCTCACCCGCTCCGGCTCCGGAATCCACCACCTGAGCTCGTTTTCCCTTCTCTCTCTCTCCTCGCTGCTCTCCCGCAAGTGCTCCCGTCTCACTAGCTGGTTGTACTTCCAGCTCCGGTGTAAGTCTACCTTGCCGTTTTCCAGCCAGCAGTACTCCCAGCTACCAAACCCCTCTTCCTCGCTGTCCTCCAGCCAGTTCACCAGCTCGGGCGAGATGGTATCCGCGCCCCCCAAAAAATTATCCAGGGGGAAATCCTCCGCCATGCCACTTGTACGGTCTAGCTTTCTGTCACGTTTCTCACTGTGTCTGCGCCTGGAGTGTGTGCGTGGCATGACTGCGGAGGCGAGCTGACGGTTTTGCAAAGTCCTTTTATTAAACATCCAAAAGGTCAAATAAACATCCAAACACAAACTGAACTTAACTGCAACAAAAGCTAGACGCCTGACTGCTATTCAGTCAGGCTATTTATACATAAACAAATCAACTAAGAATTGGCTTACCTCGGTTCAGGTGAGCTTCTACGTCACCTGACCGAGGTGCAAACTGGGAAACGAAGTTAGATACCAAACACAAACAAAACTACAAACCGAAACCAAAAACGTGCGTTAGGCGCCCTCTAGGGGTTAACCGTCACACCCTTTATGACATCAGCTAGAGATGGAAGCTGTAGTTAGACCAGGAACTAAAGCTTATGTACCAGTTTATTTATTTACTGGATTCAGGTGTGCTTTGCTTTCATTTGAAGTTCTCACTTCTGCTCTACTGACTATACTGACTAAGCTAATACTATGCTAATTGCTACTTCCATTTCATAGACAATGATGAGTATGTTCTGTTTATTCTGTTATGTAAGCTGCACTTCAATAAATATTTGTCTGAGACTTCCAGCTCCTTGCCAACACACTTCTCCTCTAACCTTTTCATTACGACATATGTTTGTTCTATTTTAAACTGGCTGTTTATTATGAAAGAGGGAGATAGTTGATGAACCCAAACTCTCAATCTCATGGAACAAAGTTCACAAGATGTTCATAGCAAGACCATGTGTTGTCATGACACGGGACAAAATACTTGTACTCTGTCCGAATTCAATTACAGTACATCTGTTTGCTGTCATTACTGAGACTGCACGGCGTGTCAACAACAATGGTGGGACACTAACATAAGGATTTTTTAACTCATTTTTTAATGACCAAAATATATTTAGGGTACATTATATGACCTTTATAAACCTCTCTCTTTAAGCTCTCTAAAGTATTCCTTCCATCTTCCCATCACCCTCCTGGCATCTGTCAATACATTTCCATCTCTAGCTTTAATCACCCTAACCTGCTGCACATCATTCCCATCTCTATCTCTCTGCCTTTCCAACCTGTACAGATTCACCTCACCCTTCTTACTGCTCAGCCTAGCATACAAGTCCTCATATGCACTTTGTTTGGCCTTTGCCACCTCAACCTTACATTTACATTTACATTTAGGCATTTGGCAGACGCTCTTATCCAGAGTGACTTACAAAAAGTGCTTTAAAGTTTATATCACTGGATACATACTTACAATGGGTTAACTAGGTTAATAACTAAGTGCCATTAGTCCAACAGAACTGGGAAGAGGTCTTATTTTTTTTGGAGGGGGGAGGGGGGGTATGTAGTCCAAGTAGGCAAGCATCAGCGTTTTGAATTTGATGTGGGCAGCTACAGGAAGGCAGTGCAGGGAGCGGAGGAGTGGGGTGGTGTGGGAGAACTTGGGAAGGTTAAAAACGAGACGTGCTGCTACATTCTGGATCAGTTGCAGAGGACGAATCGTGGACAGAGGCAGGCCTGCCAGGAGTGAGTTGCAGTAGTCCAGTCTTGAAATAACAAGGGACTGAACAAGCACCTGAGTAGCCTGTGAAGAAAGAAATGGGAAAATTCTTCTGATATTGTAAAGAAGAAATCTACAAGAGCGAGTAAGGTTAGCAATGTGTAGGGAAAATGACAGATGATTGTCCACGGTTACCCCAAGATTGCGGGCGGTGGCTGAAGGAGTGATTTGGTTGTTGTCCAGGGATATCACAAGGGGATCTTGACCTGGGGATGAGTCACAAGGGATGAAGAACAGTTCGGTTTTACTCAGATTGAGCTTCAGCTGATGAGCAGCCATCCAGGATGAGATGTCTGCCAGACATGTTGAGATCCGGGTGGAAACCTGAGTGTCAGAGGGAAGAAAGGAGAGAGTAAGTTGGGTGTCATCTGCATAACATTCATTCATTCATTCATTTTCTATACCGCTTAATCCTGTGTTCAGGGTCGCGGGGGACCTGGAGCCTATCCCAGGAGACTTCGGGCACTAGGCGGGGTACACCCGGGACAGGGTGCCAATCCATCGCAGGGCACACTCACATACACACACTCACACACCCAATCACACACTACGGGCAATTTAGGAACGCCAATTAGCCTAACCTGCATGTCTTTGCACTGGAAACCGGAGTACCCGGAGGAAACCCACCAAGCATGGGGAGAACATGCAAACTCCATGCACACAGAGACGGGAATCGAGCCTGGCCGGGGAATCGAACCCAGACCCTGGAGGTGCAAGGCGACAGTGCTAACCACTACACCACCGTGCCGCCTATCTGCATAACAATGGTATGAAAATCCATGCGATGATATGACCTTACCAAGAGACCAAAAGTATACAAAGTACTGAGCAAAGTATCCTCTAGGTAAGAAGCAAACCATTGCCACTCTGTTCCACAAATTCCAAGGCTTGTAAGAATAGATAATAGAATCTTGTGGTTCACCGTCTCAAATGCAACTGACTGGTCCAGGAGGATGAGGACAGATGGCAGTTTAGCAGATCTAGCAGCATGGAGCTTCTCAGTGACTGACAGAAGGGCAGTCTCTGTGGATTGTGCCACTTTGAATCCAGATTGATTGGTATCATTAAGGTTGTTCTGTGAGGGATAAAGAGACATTTGATTATAAACAGTTCTTTCAAGAATTTTGGAAATAAAAGATAGAAGTGATACCGGGTGATAACTTCTGATGGATCCAGACAGGGTTTCTTGAGGATGGGAATAACCCTTGCCTTCTTAAAAGCAGTAGGAACATGACCAGATGATATGGAATGATGGTTGTGGTGAAGGGAAGGAGGTCTCATGAGATTGCCTGGAGCATTGTGGAGGGGATTGGGTCTAATGAACAGGTGGTGGGATTAGATGACAAGATGATCTGCTGAATCTCATCAGATGACAGGTTGGAGAATTCTGCTAAAAGAGGGAAGGGAAGGTCCTGATGTTCTGCCGTAGGAGTTTGGTTAGGAGCAAAGGACTGGCGGATTGCTGCAATTTTCCCATCATAGAATGTGACAAAATTGTCAGCAGTCAGAGAGGAAGGGGCAGGAGGAGTCAGTGGGTTGAGTAGTGAGGAGAAGATGTTGTGGAGTTTGCCAGGATCATGTGCAGAGGCTTCCAGCTTTTCTCTGAAGAAGGTAGTTTTGGCAGAAGTCACGTCATGTCATGTCTCCCTGCCAACTCTCTTCTGCCAACGTCATTGTCATCTAAGTGTCCCACTTCTTCTTAGCTAGCCTCTTTCCCTGTATACACTCCTGGACTTCCTCATTCCACCACCAAGTCTCTTTGTCCACTTTTCCCTTACCTGAGGTTACACCAAGTAACCTCCTACCTGTCTCCCTGATCACATTACCGTCATGAATACAGACAGTGCTGTTATTAATTCTTCACATTTTAATATATATATTTTTCTTTTTTTCCGAAAAAAACAAGGTGTTTATTAATCATGTTCTATTCACATACGGTTTTGTCGATAAATTCAGGGTTTTGTACCCATGATATGGTTCAAATTATGTAAAACTAAAGTGTGAAACATTTTCATTGAAACATTGAAAAAACTTACGAGTATTTGAATTCCGATGACATCATGGCAGCCTAAAGTAGATCAAAGTACAGATTTTTCAAAACTCTAACACTTTTTTTTTGCAGAGATCATCAAAGATCATTTGTTAATTCTCCAGTTTACTCCAGTTAACATAACATCTAAGCATACAGTATATGAGAGACATCCACAGGAACATACTGTGACATGCGGCAGGCAGATGGTTAAGCCGGAAGAGGAAGATGTAGTGGTCACAGAAATGGCTGAAGACAAGCATCACATCTGAGAGGTGTTTGTGGGCCTTGTCTTAAAGCATGTTTACGAAGAGCGTGGGAATGTGGTCAAGCACAAGGCAATGGTCCAAGACAACAGCAGCAATAGTTAAGCATAACCCATGAGATCAGAATACTTGTAGACCTTGCCATCAATCCTGGTATGAGAATGATCAAGTCAGCTGGAGATCAACTGTGACCCTTCATCAGAACCATCCACAATGAGAAGCAGCAAAATAAGTGTGTACTGCATGTCAAAGTGTAGCACAGAGCAGGTTATGTGACAATGTTCTACAGAATTAAGTATGTTTTTCCTGTAATTTTTCCTACCGAATTGAGACAAATAGTGGACTCAGCGGCGGATTCCTAACTGAGTCCTAACTACCACCTGATGAACAAGAGCGAAAGTTATGTTAAGTTTAGTTATGTTCAGTTTCATGATGCCTGTTTGTAAAAGATTCTCCTTTGGAGATTCTCCATCTTTGGATATCTGAAAGAATCAGTTATTATCTTTTGAACATGGCTTTTTACTTAGAGGCTGATGGCTCCTTGAAACATTCCTTGCTGAGCTAATGTTATTGTATGGGACAATGTCAAGTTCCACCATGCTCATCTGGTGCAGGCATGGTTTCAGGCCCTCCACAATTCAGGTTGAAAGTGTATGATACCGTAGGTGCCCAAAGGAACATGAGACCCTTCTTCAGGGACATCGCAGCATTCCAGCATCAGACCTGATGTCTGAAGGTTAATTCCAAGATATTTGGTAAATGAGAACATTTCATTTTGATGTGGAGGAGAACCTGTGGCCAAATCACCATGGCAGAGTTAATGGAAATGAGTGAGAACTGTAATCTTTTGTTTAGCTTTGTTTAAGGTTTGTGAGGAAGACAGTTTTTGTGTACCTCACTCACTCACTCTCACTCATCTTCTATACCGCTTTATCCTTTATTCAGGGTCACGGGGGCCTGGAGTCTATCCCAGGAGATTTACTGTACGGCACGAGGCAGGATACATTCTGGACAGGGTGCCAATACATTGCAGGTTCTCACATTCACATATTACAGGCAATTTGGGAACCCCAATTAACCTAACCTACATGTCTTTGGACTGTGGGAGGAAACCAGAGTACCCGAAGGAAACCTACCGAGCACGGGAAGAACATGCAAACTCCATGCAAACAGAGATGGGAATCGAGCCAGGCCGATAATCGAACCAGGACCCTGGAGGTGCAACGCGACAGTGCTAACCACTACACCACCGTGCCACCTGTTTTTGTGTACTTAACTGATGTAATTTAAAGTGAACATACAGTATGCTGTGATTTACGGTGTGTTCAATGATTCCACTGTGTCTGTAGTTTTCTCTCTCCTGGTCCTTTAGTGGTGGCATTACCTGTAGCAGCATGATGAAATTTCTATCAGATATTCTGACCTACAATATCTAATAAGTGTATAAGCAACTGCACAGTGAAATTATCAGTATCTTATAAGAGACCTAAAAAAAAAAGATGTCTTCGAATGCAAGGTTTCTCCAAAATTAAGATGCAATGTATGGAATGTTGGACTTTGGTGACCATTTTGAGATTTGTGTCTTGAAAAAATACATTAAGAATCTAAACTAAAAACTAGTGCCAAAGCGATTGTGAAAACCGTAAAATATTATCTCTAGGCTTCTGTAAATGTTTTTTCTGTCTACCCTGCAATAAGGCGTGATCACCAGCAGGAAGAGGTGCTGTACAACACTGGGATGTCGAATCTTTTATATGATTCATATACAAGCCGCTTTAATTCCTTCCTTCTTTCTTGCATTGCAGTGTTCTTTTGTTACTTATACAGAGTGTGATTATTAACAGTTTAACGCAAACCTACATCTGATCTACAGTAAATCTATATCTAAATCTGATATCTAAATCAGCTCGAGTCTGAGAGGACATCAGCTCACATAAGCTTTGTAATTTGTGTAAGCAGTTCTTCTGAAGTTCTCAGTGCAGTCTCAGTGCTTTCATGCTGCTTACACTGCTAATGATTATTTTAATGACCTCATATACTGTATATTACCGACATAATAAAGTTCTGCAGAGGAGACAAGGATTAACATAATGTTAGTCTTCGGATCTGATCCCACAACCTTTAGGTTTAGATAATTGTGAACTGGCTAGAAAAATGTTGTGTGTGTGTGTGTGTGTGTGTATGAAACATGGACCACAGGCGTCCTATCAAATGATCACTACTGCAAGTGAAGTGTACATGCTGTGTGCGTATGTGTGTGTGTGCGTGCGTGTGTGCGTGTGTGTGTGTGTGTGTGTGTGTGTGTGTGTGTGTGTGTGTGTGTGAAAACGTCATAACCCCCTGTCTGCGCCTTTGTTCATCATAAATCCACTGCGTGAACAGGTGTGAAGCGGAGTATTGATTTTTCATAACTGCCTGTAAATCAGCCTTTTCTGCTGTTCTAGACGTGTGTGTGTGTGTGTGTGTGTGTGTGTGTGTCTGTGTGTGTGTGTGTGTGTGTGTGTGTGTGTGTGTGTGTGTACTTAGGCTGCAATATTGATCATTTTATAAAATGCCTCATGGTGATGTCTCACCATTTTTACAGCCAGTTTAATTGTTATAGGCAATGTGACAGATAGATTGCATTGTTGTATTTCACAGACATATTGAACAATCTAATTATGGTCCTATAGAGCTTTACTAAAGATTATACATAGTTTAAGTTAAAGCAGTGGATAGAGGAAATAAAATATATTTCCTATTAAATATATTATTATTAATGTAATTCATTCATTCAACTTCTATAGCACTTACACTACAAAGTCATGGGGGCCTGAACCCTATACCTATCTACTGTACAACCTTAACAGGTTGCCAATCCATCAAAGAGGCAATTTGGGACTCCAATTAGTCATGTCTGGACTGTGGGAGGAAAGCGGAGTACATAAAGGAAACATATCAAGCACGGGGAGAACATGCAAACTCCATGCATACAGGCCTGAGGCGGAAGGAGTGCAAAGGAAAAGAACAACTGGGGTTAAACACAATCACATAGTTTATTGATGATTAGAAACATTTACAAAGTTGAAATTAATTGTTTAGTCAAAAACACAACACTAAATATATAAAGAAATAAAATCAGGAATGCTAGACTAAACTGTGCCATGCTATGCTAAATATATAAGATTGCATCACATCTTATTCCATTTACTTCCTGTTCCAAACATGTTAGCTTAGCGCTGCATCTCAAATACGAGCATGTTATAAAAAGTTGCTATTGAAGTTCAACTGAACGAAAGAGTTTCTAATTGTGCTAATGTCACCTGGGGGCTAGCATGCTTACTAGCGACTAGAATGTGTGATTAGTACACCTTATAAATCATCCACTTAGCCAAAACCTGAAGGAAGTCCATTGAGACCATAACCTTATTAAAAGGTTTTGCATGTTTATGTTTAATTTCAATTTAGTTAAAATCTCTCCTGTTGCATTATGGGTAAAAAAAAACTGCTTAAGAGGATGACTTCTGTTTGAGTGTTAGAATTGTCTAGCTTGCTAGCTTGATTTTTTTTTTCATAAAAATTTCCAGCATGAAAATTAAAAAGCACATGACAACAACAACATCAGCATCAGCTACACCCAGAAAGCAGGAAGATTTTTGATTAGCATAATTTTTAAAAAATAATTTCTTCCTAATTATCATCTCTAATTTGATGCAAATAATGCTTAGTGCTAGTTTTTACAGCTTGTCGCTGATTGTTTTCCTCACATTAATGCATTCTGATTGCGTGAACATGCTACATGGTGACAGTGTGAGTAAATATATTTAATGTAAATTCTTGAGTACCATTTATTTTCCCCAAAGGTTTTACAGAAGCTTGATGAAGAACTGGCAGAGGGGATCCCATCCTTCCGCGCAGTAGCTCTCTCTTTCTCCTTCTCCGTCCGATGTCGCTTCATCACCCATCATCATTTCCTCATCTTTCTTCTCCTCCTTCTCTCCTTCCTTTCCGCTCGTCGCCTTTTCCCTCACCAGCTTCATGCTTGATGCAATCGGAGCGCCTCGGCACATCGCCACCCTCACCACTTTTGATCCTTCACAGGCGTTTTCTCGCTTTTTCAGCTTTCCTAAAACCTGCTTCCAGTATTGCACGGGTTTCTCTTTGTAGGCGGGGCATTCGTTCGGTTTTCCCGTAAACTGGCACTCGTAATTGCTGGTTTCGATCCCCGCCTCCATGGATGGGATGGAGCATTTGAGCTGAATCACCATGTTGTTTTTGCCCTCTCGAGTTTGCCAGGTGCAGCGGTCGCCACTTTTAGTGCTCAGCTCTCCGGAGTTTAGGGCTTTGTTCTCACCAGTTTTCTGCACCATCTTCTTTTTCGCTTCGGAAGATGAAACAAAGATGAAGAAGACGAGGAGGATGAGAAAGAGTGGGTTCATCGAACGAAGCATGATTGCTGAAAAAGGAACCTGCAAGCACAAGGAAAAAGTTTATTACACCACAGCGCTGATTAGTCTTGCACTCTGATTGGTCAGAAGGTGTCGATTAATTCGCTATAAGAGCAACTCTAAGAGTAGCAGAGGTTTATATCAATACACTCGCTCTGATATGTTATCTTTTCTACAGCAACAACTTATTCGTAGTCCGTACGCTGGTCATATGTCAAAAATGTTGGTCAAAAAAGTTAAACATTTAAGAGGTTTTCTTGAAGTAAGGAGAATTGTGTTTGTGTAACATAATTTTTTTTTCTGTTATTAACTTAACTGAGGGAACGAGTGTTTATAGCTACTATAATTTAAGTGACAACAGGAACTCACTCCCTTCTACAAAGACATTTAACTATAAAGGAATAATAAGTATGACATGCCCTGTCACTCGGTATTTTACTGTCAGAGCAAAACACTTTCTCTTACAAAACAAATACACATGGATTATTCTGTATATATCAAATATGAGGAATAAATTATGTAGCAAAATGAGGAACTAACACTTTAAAGCAAAAATATTACAAAGCGCAAAATTTTTATTACATGGAATAATAATGAATAGTTTAATTAGTGCAAAAAATTAATTAGTTTAGTAAAAGAGCAGAAATTTAAAGCGATATTTTATATAATCATTTTACATTTTATTAAACAAATTTTACATTTATTTAAAATAAAATTTCTACACATATATAGAAGTGTACGAATCCCAAACATCAGAAAGTACAGAGAACATACATATAGACAGTGGTGTCAAAAGTATTCACATTCATTACTTGAGTAGAAGTATAGATACTAGGGTTTAAAAAGACTTCTTTAGAAGTTGAAGTATCAACTCAAGCGTTTTACTTAAGTAAAAGTTTAAAAGTACTGGTTTCAAAACTACTTAAAGTATAAAGGTAAAATTACCGTGAGGGGCGACAAAAGCATTAAGGTCACGCTTTCTGAGCATGCGATGGGGGGGGTGGGGGGGGGGGTTGTTGCGTTGTGCGCGTTCTTATCATGCAACCCGAGGGTGCGTTGTGCGTTTCCTTACCGGGGGGGGGGGGGGGGGGGGGGGCTATTAGAGTAACGAGGCTATTTTTAAAATGTAAGGAGTAGAAAGTACAGATAATTGCTTAAAAATGTAAGGAGTAGAAGTAAAAAGTCGTCTGAAAAATAATTACTCCAGTAAAGTATAGATACCCAAAATTTCTACTTAAGTAAGGTAACGAAGTATTTGTACTTCGTTACTTGACACCTCTGCATATAGATATTATATTTCTGTCCTATTTTTCTATTTAAGATTGATGCATCTTAAAAAATAAATGAATCTCTAAACAATGATGATTTCCAAAATCATCAAGAACAACAAACAAATATACGGTTATAGCAGATTGTAAATTGACACAAATATTTTACAACCAATAAGTTTTATTTCTGTAGAATTTAAACTACTTCCATTTCGTTGAAGTTTTAACATCAGTGATTTTACTCACCCAGAGCGAGAACTCTTCCTTCTGGACTGTGAGAGCAAGATGGCTGATTAAGAAAAAAGGAGTAGGAAGGCAGGGAGAAATAAAGAAAGAAAGGGAGTGAAGGGGAAAGGGGGGGATTGGGAGGGGGGGGGGCATTTAAGTTTCAGGGGAAAAAAGGAGCCTCAGTTTCTTCCCTCCATTAGGGTTTGAAAACAAGTAGACCCCCACCCATGTTCCCCTCGTTCCACTCATTTGCTCCCTCTCACACACTCTTCCTCTCTCTCTCTCTCATCGTTTTGCAGGCCTCTTGCTTTCTCATGTGGAAATGTGTTTGGATTTATAATCGTTAAATTGCTGTTGCACGAGCCAGGAAAGTTTATATTAAAAAAAATAACATGGAGTTTTAATATGATGGCATGTAAAAATTATCTGAATGTTTTTATGGTTTTCTTTGTTCGATTTTATGCTGGGTAAAGTCACTGTGAAAGACACAGCAGGGGTAATGGAGGTTAAAGGTCAACAATGTGTGTGTTTGTGTGTGTGTGAAGCATGTGAAAAGAGAAGCAGAGTGTGTGTGTGAATGTGTATTTGTGTGTGACTTCATATAACAACATAAACATACATCAACAAGAAATACATTATTTGTTTAGTGAAATAATTTTAGTTCCTGGTTTATACCACAGTGTTTTCAATTCTGGATTCTGAATTACATTCGAATACATCATGGTTTCTATAGTAACAGCTCATTCACATTCATATGGCGGACACTCCACGTAAAGCAACCGGATTTAAAAATTGTTGATACGGTTGATATGGTTTCTCCAGAGAAAAAACGGAAGGAGAAATGTGTTTGTATAGTGGAAGGAGTCTCCAGTGTCAGCACAGTCAGAGGTAAAACTGTAACTGTAAGTGACAAGCTGTGTTGAACTTGAAGAGAGAGAATAAAGAGACTGGTGATGTACAGAGTGTTTATATGTACAGTAGCTGCTGTAACGAAAGTGGAAACAGAAAATCACTTTAAATGCAGCTATAATTGAAAACGAAGCATAACATGTTGTTCTTTATTATATGCTAATTTAAGTTACTATGTTAGTAAGTTACTAGAGTGTTAATAATGTTAAATGGTAATAGTAATTCTGCTTCGTCACACCAACATCAATCAGTATTTTACTAAAACAACACTTCCGTATTTTTTATGAAAGAGGCAAAAGAGGGTGACTTATAGTAAGTAAAAGGAAATAACTGAAAATAAAAATGCAACAAGAAGAAAAGAAAAGGGCAGAATTATGATAGAATTTCAGAACAGAATTAAAATGAGCAAAAGCTTGGAAAAAGTTAGGAAGATGATGGAAGAATGAAAAAAAATTACAGGAAACAAAAACCTAAGAAATGTGGAACAAAAGAAGCAAACTTATTATCATATTACGTTTATGTTATGCAAATGACCTTTCGTCTGGAAGTCTCATTACTGCAGGAGTCATCTCTATAACAATGTGTTTCTGTCCATACTTAAGTCTTCACTTTTTTCTGTCTCTCTCTCTCTCTCTCTCTCTCTCTGTCTCTTTCTCTTTCTCTCTCTCTGAGTGCTAATCTTCCTCTACGGGCTCTTGACGTGGACGCTCTAGCGTGTCCGTCTCTCAGCTCGTCTTTTCGAGACGCGAGTGCAATCAAGCGGGCGTCCAGCACCATCATCGAGGATGATTACGTCGACCTCACCAGCCACTAATGACAAAATCATTGTGAGTGAGATGCAAGCGGAGGCTGAACCGTGTTATTGAAATTCAACCCCAAAGATCTGCAAGTCGGAGAGCGGCCATGATAACTCACATCTAATCAAGACGTCCGCTTTTCTTTCACATGGTAAAGCACTACGACTCTGTTAGCAAGACCTGAAGGAGAAAATGTGTGAGATTCTTCCTCACGTGAATCAACACTGGAACGTTAAGTTAGATGGAAATGTTGCTATTGTTACGAAGCAACCCAACTCTTATAACATGTATATAACAGAAGACTTTGTTGTCAATTAGCAACAATGTGTTGAAGTCAGTACATTGTAACCATTTTTGAATATTTTGAGCAAACATTTTCAGTGGCATCTTTAATGATTCTTTGTAGTTATTGTTAGCTATATGTGTAGTATTGGCAAAGTGCGACACATACTTAAAAATTATATTTTTTATTTTGAACTACCCTGGTTTTCCATGACAATGATTCTGTGTCTTTCAATCAAAGAAATTATTCCAAAATTATATAACGATTGGCTCATTAGACATTTATAGAAGCACATTTACAATATGCTAACAAAAGAAACAAAAAAAGGGGAAACGTATCTAATAATGATTTATCTCATAGTTAATAACTTAATTATAACGTCAATTCTAACTTACTTTCTCAGTATGTACTGTATAACTTACTATCTCATAATTATGGTTTATTATCTGATAATTAAAACATAATATCTCATAATTATCTCATGATTTACTATTACGACTTACTAACTTAGAATAGTAAGTCATAATTATGAGATAATTAATTATCAATGATTGCTAATAAGTAGTCATCATTTTGTTCTTCTTTTGTGAATGCAATACATTTGTGAATGCAAGACTTTTTGAGAACTTATTAATTTGCCTCAGTCTGAGTGATGAATTCAATGATGAATGCTTGTTGCCCATCATAATCTCTTTGTTTTCTGTCCTTGAAACGTTTTCACACGTCCTGTCTGAAAAAAAAACATTTTAAATATTTCTGTAAGCTCCAAATTTAATGATTTTGTGTAATTCAGTCATTTCAGGCCTTCCAAGGTCTTCTCCAATGTCTCTGTGTTTGCATGGACAAAAGAATGTACTCCACTACAATTCAAACTTCTGGAAAAAATTTTCTGCCATTGCAGCTTGACCAGGACAATAAAGATGGAGAGTTGAATAATATTCAAGGTCTTCCCAATCTAATAGAGTGTTAAAAAATAAAACAACATCTTTACAAACCCGACCCAAGTTTCAAGTGTATCGTAAAATGCAAAGATATAGCTAAGTTTTCTGAAAAACATTTTGTGAATGGGTTAGGATGAAATGTACTTCACAAAACCGTAAGTGTGTCTTATAGGAAACACACCAGAATTGACTGAATTAAACAATGTGGCAAAAATCTTTGTCTATAATGTTGTTTGTCAAGTGCTACCAAAAACTGAAATAAAAAAAGAGTGGATTCTTGATGAAAGCATTCCTGAAGGGTCTGTACTGAGCAGTATATATATAAAACCCATCAAGCACCATGATGAAACTGTCTCTCATGAAGACCATCCCAAGAAAGCAAGATCAACACTTACCTCTTATAACCATTATAAAGGCTTTACAGAGCATAATTAGCAGACACATCCCAATATCAACTGCTCTAATGAGATGAAAATGATGGGGGAAAAAAGGAAGATTATCAGCTCAGAAGTGTCATACTGTATGTAGCTTGACAGAGAGATGGGGAGAGAAGGTAAGAGAAGAGAGATAAATAACACTTAGGTATGGTCACAGTCACATCTATTTGGTCAATGTATATTTAGTGCAGAGTGCTAGCATGGACTACAACATATAGTAATCTACAAATAATTTATAGATTGGAAAATGTAGTGGGAATTAAGAGAAAGACCCTCTCCTGACTAATAATAAAATTATTATTTTGTATTTTTAATTGATGACTATTCTGTCACGAACTAACCTGAGATGACCAGAAGACGTAGCTTAGCGGTTAGCCCTTTGTTGCATGAATGGTAAACCCAAACGCGGAAGAACACGAGTAGGCAGGATAATCACGCTATTTGTTCTAAGGACTCTCATAAAAGGAGAGCAAGGGAAAGACACAATCTAACCCGCGTCCTATAAATACACACTCAATCAGAAAGTAATACCAAGATCCAAGTAATACCAAGTGAGTACTCACGGTTTGGTGAACGATTCCAACGAATGCAGATTGAGTGTGCATGACAGTACCCCCCTGTCCAGGACCGGCTCCAGACGGTCCTGGGGTGGAGGATACCCTGCGACGGTAGTCCCGAATGAGCTCGGGATTGAGGATGAACCGTGCTGGGACCCAAGACCGCTCCTCGAATCGAGGATCTGTCGCACGGTGTAGGCGGGACCGCCGTCAATGACTCGGGGGGGAGGAGCAGGGGGGGTGGGTGTAATCATGGGTGAAGTGATGAAGGGTTTTAGCTGAGATGTGTGGAATACAGGGTGGATCCGGAGCGCCGCAGGCAACTGGAGCCGGTAGGTGACAGGGTTAATTTGTAGAGTGATGCGGTATGGTCCGATGAATCTGGGTGATAGCTTTCGTGATTCGGTTTGCAGATGAACGTTTCTGGTGGACAGCCATACCTTGTCACCTACGTGGTACAAACGTCCCGGGGGGTGTCGACGGCGATGTTGGGTGGCGTAGCTGATGTTAGCACGTTGAATGGCGAGATTGGCCTGGTGCCACAGCCGCCGACACCTACGGACCAACTGTTGGGCCGATGGTACGTCAACCTCCGGTTCCTGGTGATTGAACATCGGAGGTTGGAAACCATGACAAACCTCAAATGGGCTTAGGTTGGTGGCTGAGGAGATGTGGAGGTTGTGGAGTTCGGCCCATTTGAGGTAGCGGGCCCAGGAGCGCTGGCGATCCGAAACAAAGCACCTCAGGTAGCGCTCCAGTTGTTGGTTGGTCCGTTCCGTCTGACCATTAGTCTGGGGATGGTACCCTGATGAGAGACTACAGGTGGAATTGATCAGACGGCAGAAGGCCTTCCAGAACCGGCCGGTGAACTGGGGCCCCCTGTCCGAGACGATGTCCTTTGGGAACCCATGCAGTCGGACTACGTGTTCCAGTATCAGCTCGGCTGTGTTTTTTGCTGATGGGAGTCCGGTTATGGCCACCAGGTGCACGGCTTTGGAGAACCGATCGACGATGGTTAGGATGGTGTTCTTTCCTTCTGATGCCGGAAGGCCCGTGATGAAATCCAGGGCGATGTGCGTCCAGGGCCGACGGGGAACTGGGAGTGGTTGGAGCTCTCCGGGTGCAGGTTGGTTTGTGTCCTTGGCCCTGGCGCACACCGGGCACGCCTGAACGAACTCGATGGTGTCCTTGCGGATGGAGGGCCACCAGAAGGCCCGTCGGATGAATGTAAGGTTTCGTTGAGTTCCTGGGTGTCCGGCGATGGTGGATGAGTGACCCCACTGGAGAACTTCCGTCCTTAGTTGTTGTGGCACGTAGAGTCGTCCAGGCGGCACGCCTGCCGGTTCGGTCTCCGTGGCCTGTGCCTGGCGGACCCTGGTTTCCAAATCCCAGTGGAGGGGTGCGATGATGCGAGATGGGGAAATGACAGGCATGGGGTCCATCCGGGGGAGGTCGTCCTCATGTTGACGTGATAGGGCGTCTGCCTTGATGTTCTTCGACCCCGGGCGGTATGACAGATGGAAGTTATATTGTTCGAAAAACAGTGCCCACCGTGCCTGTCGTGGATTGAGCTGCTTCAGATTCTTGATGGTGATTAGGTTCTGGTGATCGATCCAGACGATGAACGGCTCACTTACGCCCTGGAGCCAGTGACGCCATTCCTCCAAAGCCCACTTTATGCCCAACAGCTCGCGGTCCCCTACCCCGTATTGCTGCTGAGTGGGATAAAATTTTTTGGAGAAGAAACTGCAGGGGTGCAGTTTCTGGTCTGGACCTCGCTGAGAGAGAACGGCGCCGGTGCCCACATCCGACGCGTCCACATCCGACGCGTCCACCTCCACAACGAAGGGTTTGTTGGCATCTGGGTGTAGAAGGATGGGAGAGGTGGTGAATCGGTGACAGAGTTCTTTGAAGGCAGCGATGGCAGATGGGGTGAGTAGAAACTGATGAGATGGGAGCCTGGTCAATGTGGTTAATGGAGCGGCAACTGTACTGTAGCCCCGAATAAAGCGACGATAGAAATTCGCAAACCCGAGGAACTGTTGAAGCTGCTTGAGTGTCCTGGGTAGGGGCCAGTGATGTATAACCTCTAGCTTCTGCGGGTCCATGGCCACATCCTGGGACGAGATGATAAAACCCAGGAACGTGGTGGAGTGCTTGTGAAAAGCACATTTTTCCAGCTTGCAGTACAGTTGGTGAGCGAGCAATCTCTTTAAAACGGCACGTACATGTTGAATATGTTCTTCGGTGTTGTGGGAGTAAATCAAAATGTCGTCCAGGTAGACAAACACCCATCGGCCCAGCATGTCCCAGAGGACGTCATTTATGAACTGCTGGAAGGCCGAGGGTGCATTGCAGAGTCCAAATGGTATGACCAGGCTCTCGTAATGTCCCGTGGGTGTGATGAAAACACAATCTTCCACTCATCACCCTCTCTGATGCGCACCAAGTTGTAGGCGCTCCGGAGGGTCAACTTTGTAAACACGGTGGCACCAGAGAGGGCGTCCAGGGCTGAGTTGGTGAGTGGTAGCGGGTGTCGGTTTTTGATGGTGATGTTGTTTAGCCCCCGATAGTCGACACATGGGCGAAGTTCGCCCCCTTTCTTCTTAACAAAGAAGAACCCCGCGGCGGCAGGCGATGTGGATGGCCGGATGGTTCCATGACAGAGGGCATTGGTGACATACTCTTCCATCGCCTGCGTCTCCGAGGTGGATAGTGAGTAGAGATGGCCGCAGGGGGGTACGGAACCTGGCTGGAGCTCTATGGCCAGGTCACAAGGACGATGAGGTGGGAGGTAGGCGGCCCGTCTCTTGTAGAAAACTTCAGCCAGGTCCCGATAGGCGACGGGGATGGCGTTGGTGTCGACGTCGGGGGCCTCGGACTCCTTGGAACACATCCCAGCCGGTGCCTGTAGGCAAAGTTCGCTGCAGGTCGGCCCCCACTGGAGGATCCAGTTTTGGGTCCACGAGATGAGGGGGTCATGTCGGAGCAGCCATGGATAGCCGAGGATGATGGGAGGTGAGGCGATGGGGGTGAGGTGTAACTGGAGCTGTTCTTGGTGCTGGTCGATTTTGAGGGTGATGAGCTGGGTTTGGTGAGTGATGGGGCTGGATGAAAGGGGCCGACCGTCGACTGATGTGATGCGAATCGGCTGGGATAATGCCTCGATTTTTACCCCCACTTCTTTGGCATAAGTAGAGTCAATGAAGTTACCCGCGGCAGCGGAATCGATAAACGCAGTACTTCGGACCCGTTTGTGGCCAATTTGGAAGATTACCTGAACCGTTAGTCGCGAGATGGCGAGATGGAGTCTCTCCTCCGGTTCACCGGGGCTGGGCGTTTCCCGGGCGCAGTGGGCAGATCGCGAGGTGGTTTGCCGCCGACCCACAATAGGCACACAGCCCTTCTAGGAACCGGCGTTCACGTTCAGCTACGGTCAGGGAGGCGCGTCCTAATTGCATGGGTTCCCCGGCTCCCGTGTCAACCACGGCAGGAGGTGGAGATCCGACTGGTCCCATACTGGTGTTAGTGAAGGCTGCAGGTGGTCGTGGGGTGGTGTAGGAGAAGGTGGGTGCAGGCGGCAGGGTCCTTGGGGCTGGCTTCGGGCGAGACCCGCTGATCGATCCGCAGGGCTAGCTGGATCAGTCCTTCGAGGGTGGCGGGGAGTTCTCGCCCGGCGAGCTCGTCCTTAGTACGTGAAGCCAGTCCCTCGTAGAAGCATGTCCGGAGCGCGGCGTCTCCCCAGCTGGTCTGTACGGCAAGGGTTCGGAACTCCACTGTATACCGGCTCACGGACGATCCTCCCTGTCGCAGGTGGTAGAGTTTGGTGTTTAAAAGTCAATCAGAGTTGGCGGGTAAATTCATTATACGAGTGGGCGGTATCAGAATCCGATTTGAGAACTGCCGTGGCCCACTCAGCTGCCTGCCCTGATAGCAACGAGACCAGGAGTACTTGGTGGAATTGAACTCGAACACCAAATCAAGCGCTGTCAAAAACACATCACATCTCCCGTCCGTGCCATTCCATTTGTCTGGTAGAGAGAGGAAAACATCAGAAGGAGGGGGGGGGAGGGGGATGCGGGGCTGCGGCCGCCGCGACGGGAGGCCTGCTAGCCGCGCTAGCGACAGCCGCGCGGAGATCCGCGTTCTCCTGCCGGAGCTCCACAACCTCGCGGCGCAAGGCCGCGATGTCTTGGAGGCCCCGGCTCAGATAAGCGATCTCTCCGGTTAGCTTATCAATAAGCGCGGCATGCTGATCTACCACATCGCAGAGGTGCGCATGATCCGCTGGGTTTACCACGGAAGGCTCAGTCATTCTGTCACGAACTAACCTGAGATGACCAGAAGACGTAGTTTAGCGGTTAGCCCTTTGTTGCGCGAATGGTAAACCCAAACGCGGAAGAACACGAGTAGGCAGGATAATCACGCTATTTGTTCTAAGGACTCTCATAAAAGGAGAGCAAGGGAAAGACACAATCTAACCCGCGTCCTATAAATACACACTCAATCAGAAAGTAATACCAAGATAGTGAGTACTCACGGTTTGGTGAACGATTCCGAAACGACATCGGGCGAACTCAATGACTGAGCATTGTACTATCGTTTGTTTACCTCTTTTATACTTCCTGGTTTGACGCCCGCCTTACTTCCGGGTCCTAGTGCCGGGTTCAGATTGAGTGTGCATGACATATTCTGCATGTTCTAAAGGAAATTTTGGTGTTCCACAGGGTTAAATTTTAGGCCCATTGCTATTTTCTCTTTACATGCTCCTTCGGGGTAACATTTGTAAGCAAGGTACTGTATTAGTTTCCACTGCTAATTACACACAGTTATATGTTAGACACCAGCTAAATAAAGTTGAGAAATGTGTGACATTATACTCTGGATGCTAATGCTCCTATCTCACCTACGCGGTTTCATGCGGTGGCCATAAGTACGGTTCATCATGATTCACCGTGAGTTCTTGACGCGTTTCCATCTTTCCGCACGAAAAATTAAACATGTTTACATTTTTTGCCAGTCCTCACAGAAGCTTGCGGACCTTGCAGAACTTTGCGGAACGGCGGCGGACAATTGCGGCAGCTCACCGTCAGTCAAACCGCATAGGTGAGACAGGGGTATAATTAACTTCCGCTTAATCCTGACAAAACAGAAAAACTTATACTGTACAAGGACCTTCAATTTCTACTATATTTTCTAATGTATGAAGGAGAATTCTATGATCAATGGTGTCAAAAGCTGCACTAAAGTCATTTACAACTTTAATCAGCACTGTCTCTGTGCTGTGACATATGGCCTGAATCCTGACTTATAGATTTGCTTTAGATTATTCCTGTGTAGATATGAGCATAGCTGCTGCTCTACAACTGTTTCTATCATCTTGAAGGTAAAAGGGAGGTTTCATATCGGCCTATAGTTGGACAGCTGACAGGTTCAAGGTCAGATTTCTTAACTAGGGTCTAATAAATGCTAATTTAAAAGATTTTGGTACATACCCACTGCTGAATGAAGAGTTACCTATTTTTAACAGGGGTTATTATCATCTGTTAGAGCAGGGGTAATCAAATATAAATGTGAAAGGTCCACTTAACAAATTTCTAGTCAGACCGAGGTCCGGAAAATTTCATGCGACGGGTGGGTAGGGGGGGGGAGGCGGGTGCGCTCATCCTTCACTAGAACACTCAAATATATATACTCATTTGGATTATGATTAAATTAGCATGTTTGTTTTGGCGTCAGTCCAGATTTAACCGTATTTGGGTCCACCTATTGAGTACCCCGGTGTTAGATTATCATCTGCATCATTGTTTATTAAATTGTCTGGTGTCAAAGCTTGAATTAAAGTCAGTCCTCACTACTGTATGATATTGGTATGTAGGTTCCTGTGGTAGTCTTATTCCTGGTAAAGTATCTAGGATAATTGTTATTTTCTATAAGAGTAGAGAGATACATTGTCCTAGCAACATTAACAGCTTTTTGTAGTTCAAGATGCTTCCATTCCATGCTATTTGGAACACTACAAATTTAGCTTGACGCCATTTACATTCTAAATTCAGAGAAGTCTGTTTTAAAGTGTGTGTGTAAGCATCAGTGGTGTCAATAGTATTCACATTCATTACTTGGGAAGAGGTATAGATACTAGCGTTTAAAAAGACTTCTTTAGAAGTTGAAGTATCAACTCAAGCTTTTTACTCAAGTAAAAGTGTAAAAGTACTGGTTTCAAAACAACTTAAAGTATTCAATTCAATTTTATTTATATAGCGCTTTTAACAATGGTCATTGTCTCAAAGCAGCTTCACAAAAAATGAAAAAGATTTTGTTAGAAAAGAACATTTTTGGAAGTGTGTATGTGTGAGAAAAATGTGTTTACGTAATAATGAGATGAATGAATGATGAATGAAATGTCTCTGATGAGCAAGCCAAGGGTGACGGCGACGGTGGCAAGGAAAAACTCCCTGAGATGGCATTAGGAAGAAACCTTGAGAGGAACCAGACTCAACAGGGAACCCATCCTCATTTGGGTGATAACAGATAGAAATGATATAACATAATGTGTGTTGTGCAGGTGAACATGCAATATGACAGAAAATCATTTAAATTAACATGAAGACCAGTTCAGCATAGGGATGAGCCAGTGGACAGGTGCAGAGGGCAGATGAGGTCTGGATCACTGGAAGCACAGGAGCAGCATGTGTAGCTCGAAACCGTCATGAAGTAGAATTCAGCTGGAGCTGGTCCTTCTCTGGATGCCTCAGGAACCTTGCAGGGTCGGCCTTTGTCTACTGGAGCTGGCACAATCTCTCGATGCCTCGGGCTTGGGTAGAAGGATACAGAACAGATGGGGAGAATTAGCGTAGTTGCCATTCAGTATAGGTGTACTAGAGTATGAGGTTATGGGATGAGTTACGTGTATGCCAGATTAAAAAGATGCGTCTTGAGTCTACAGTACTTTGAACTGGGAAACACTGTCTGCTCCGCGAACACTGTCTGGAAGGCTATTCCAAAGCTTTGGAGCTAAATATGAAAACGCCCCACCCCCTTTTGTAGATTTTGAAATTCTGGGAACTACCAGAAGTCCGGAGTTTTGTGACCTTAAAGAAGATCAGAAGACTAGTTAGGTATGTGGGAGCTAAACCATTTAAGGCTTTGTATGTAAGTAACACTATTTTGTAATTTATTCTAGACTGAACAGGTAGCCAGTGCAGGGATGATAATATAGGGGTTATGTGATCATATTTTCTGGATCTAGTGAGAACCCTGGCGGATGCATTTTGGACTAACTGAAGCTTGTTTATTGAGGATGCAGGACAACCACCTAGTAATGCATTACAATAGTCCAGTCTGGAGGTCATGAATGCATGAACTAGCTTTTCTGCATCAGATACAGATAAGATGTTCCTCAGTTTTGCAATAATTCTAAGATGGAAAAAGGCTGTTTTTGTGATATTTGAAATGTGATTTTCAAAGGACAAATTACTGTCTAATATTACGCCCAGGTCTTTTACTGTCGGGCTGGTAGTAACAGTACATCCTTCTAAACACAGGCTGAATTGTGAAAGTTGTTGTGTGCTGGTTTTTGGGCCGATAAGTAATATCTCAGTCTTATCTGAATTTAGTAAATAAGTTATTGGTCATCCAATCTTTAATGTCCTGGACACACTCAGTTAGTCCAGACAACTTAGATATTTCGTCTGGTTTGGTTGAGATATATAATTGGGTATCATCAGCATAACAATGGAAACTAATCCAATGTTTTCTAATGATGTTACCCAAGGGAAGCATGTGTATTATGAACAGCAGAGGTCCTAAAACTGACCCTTGTGGGACCCCATATTTCACTGCCATTACACCAGACAGTTCTCCATTCAGATCTACAAAATGGTATCGACCAGACAGGTATGATCTAAACCATTTTAATGCCTGTCCCTGAATACCTATGTGATTTTGTAAGCGATCTTTGAGAATATTATGATCTACAGTGTCGGATGCAGCACTAAGATCGAGCAGAACTAGCTCTCATTGATGCAGCCTTGGTCTGAAGCTAAAAACAAGTCGTTTGCAATTTTAACTAATGCAGTTTCTGTACTATGATGGGGCCTGAAACCTGACTGAAATTCTTCAAGGATGTTGTTTTCCTGCAAGAATGTGCATATTTGAGCTGATACTACATTTTCTAATATTTTTGATATGAACGGAAGGTTTGAAATCGGTCTATAATTTGTTATTTCATTCGCGTCCAAATTAGATTTTTTTTAAGAAGCGGCTTAATAACTGCCAACTTGAAAGCTTTAGGGATGTGACCAAGATGTAATGAAGAATTAATAATGTTTAAAAGTGGCTCTACAACCGTAAGCATCACTTCCTTTAAGAATCTGGTTGGGATTGGGTCTAACTGGCACGTTGTTGATTTAGCGGAGGTAATAAGTTTATACAGCTCTTCCTGTCCTATCCCTGTAAAGCAGTGAAAATCTAAATGTGAAGCTATAGGCTGAACTGGATCGTGAGATACTATTAGAGGCTGAACCTCCATTATTTTCTTCCTGATATTATAAATTTTTTCATTAAAGAAGTCCATAAAGTCTTCTCTTCTGAACTGTGATGGGATATTCTCTGCGGGCATCTTAGGTTTTGTTAGGCGAGCCACTGTAGTAAATAAGAACCTGGGATTGTTTTGGTTTCTTGTTATCAGTTGGCTAAGATGCTCGGTCCTAGCAGTTTTTAGAGCCTGTCTGTAGCTGCACATACTGTCTTTATACGCAATTCGAAAAACTTCTAATTTAGTTTTCCTCCATTTTCGCTCAAGGTTACGGGTTGGTCTCTTTAGGGCGCGAGTATGACTGTTGTACCACGGTGCAGGTGTTTTATTTCTGACTTTTTTTAATCTGATGGGAGCAACAGTGTCTAATGTACTGGTAAAAACAGTGCCCATGCTGCTAGTCAGTTCATCTAGATCGTCTACATTTAGGGGTCTAATAAGAAAATGGGACAGATGCGGCAGATTACTGTACTTGTGAATCTGTCTTTAGTAGTCGGATTCATATTTCTAACAAATTGATAATGTGGGGAGACACAGCTAATCTGTTCTACGGGTAGAGTATACAGTGGTGTGAAAAACTATTTGCCCCCTTCCTGATTTCTTATTCTTTTGCATGTTTGTCACACTTAAATGTTTCTGCTCATCAAAAACAGTTAACTATTAGTCAAAGATGACATAATTGAACACAAAATGCAGTTTTTAAATGAAGGTTTACGTTATTAAGGGAGAAAAAAAACTCAAAATCTACTTGGCCCTGTGTGAAAAAGTGATTGCCCCCCTTGTTAAAAAATAACTTAACTGTGGTTTATCACACCTGAGTTCAATTTCTGTAGTCACCCCCAGGCCTGATTACTGCCACACCTGTTTCAATCAAGAAATCACTTAAATAGGAGCTACCTGACACAGAGAAGTAGACCAAAAGCACCTCAAAAGCTAGACATCATGCCAAGATCCAAAGAAATTCAGGAACAAATGAGAACAAAAGTAATTGATATCTATCAGTCCGGTAAAGGTTATAAAGCCATTTCTAAAGCTTTGGGACTCCAGCGAACCACAGTGAGAGCCATTATCCACAAATGGCAAAAACATGGAACAGTGGTGAACCTTCCCAGGAGTGGCCGGCCGAACAAAATTACCCCAAGAGCGCAGAGACGACTCATCCGAGAGGCCACAAAAGACCCCAGGACAACATGTAAAGAACTGCAGGCCTCACTTGCCTCAATTAAGGTCAGTGTTCACGACTCCACCATAAGAAAGAGACTGGGCAAAAACGGCCTACATGGCAGATTTCCAAGACGCAAACCACTTTTAAGCAAAAAGAACATTAAGCCTCGTCTCAATTTTGCTAAAAAACATCTCAATGATTGCCAAGACTTTTGGGAAAATACCTTGTGGACCGACGAGACAAAAGTTGAACTTTCTGGAAGGTGCGTGTCCCGTTACATCTGGCGTAAAAGTAACACAGCATTTCAGAAAAAGAACATCATACCAACAGTAAAATATGGTGGTGGTAGTGTGATGGTCTGGGGTTGTTTTGCTGCTTCAGGACCTGGAAGCCTTGCTGTGATAGATGGAACCATGAATTCTACTGTCTACCAAAAAATCCTGAAGGAGAATGTCCGGCCATCTGTTCGTCAACTCAAGCTGAAGCGATCTTGGGTGCTGCAGCAGGACAATGACCCAAAACACACCAGCAAATCCACCTCTGAATGGCTGAAGAAAAACAAAATGAAGACTTTGGAGTGGCCTAGTCAAAGTCCTGACCTGAATCCTATTGAGATGTTGTGGCATGACCTTAAAAAGGCGGTTCATGCTAGAAAACCCTCAAATAAAGCTGAATTACAACAATTCTGCAAAGATGAGTGGGCCAAAATTCCTCCAGAGCGCTGTAAAAGACTCGTTGCAAGTTATCGCAAACGCTTGATTGCAGTTATTGCTGCTAAGGGTGGCCCAACCAGGTATTAGGTTCAGGGGGCAATTACTTTTTCACACAGGGCCATGTAGGTTTGGATTTTTTTTCTCCCTAAATAATAAAACCCCTCATTTAAAAACTGCATTTTGTGTTTACTTGTGTTATCTTTGACTAATAGTTAAATGTGTTTGATGATCAGAAACATTTTGTGTGACAAACATGCAAAAGAATAAGAAATCAGGAGGGGGGCAAATAGTTTTTCACACCACTGTATATCAGGAGGTGATGATCTGTGATATCATCACTTCAGGTAAGATCTCTATATTAGAGACATCTATACCATGGGATATAATTAAATCTTGTGTATGATTAAAGCGGTGAGTTGCTTCAATTATATTTTGTTTAACCCCAACAGAATTTAGTAAATCCATAAATGCGAGTGCTATTGCGTCATTAGCATCATCTACATGAATGTTAAAGTCTCCTACTATCAACACTTTGTCAGAGTTAACCAATAGGTCTGATAGCAGATGTCAAAATTCTTTAAGAAAATCGGCATATGGCCCCGGGGGTCTGTACACGGTGGCCAGGGTAAAATATAGCAAGGGTTTATTACGTATTTCATTGAGTGCAACATTAATGATGAGCACTTCAAATGAGTTAAACCTGGACCTAATTTTCTGAGTAACAGTGAGTACATCATTTTACTAGATAGTGGCGACACCACCACCGCGACCAGTTAGACGGGGCTCGTGCTTATAGAAATATCCTGACGGAGTAGACTCGTTCAGACCAATATATTCATTTGGTTTAAGCCAGGTCTCGGTGAGGCAGAGTACGTCAAGGCAATAATCTGAGATCATTTCATTAACAATAAGTGCTTTAGGCGCAAGGGATCTAATATTGAGTAGTCCAAACTTTAGAGGTAGGTTTTGATGACTTGTTTGGCCTTTCTCTGGTTTTATGGTTATCAGATTGTTTCGGGCAAATTTATTCTTTTTTCTCACTATTAGGGGAACAGACACAGTTTCTATATGACAAGCTATGTGTGCGTCTATCAGTATGGTGAGTTGTAATGTGCCTGATATCTACGGTATGACTTACCGCCAGTCAGATGGTTCGTAGTGTCCTGGAGATGTTGTCAGAGAGGACCGCTGCTCCAGCTCTGCTAGGGTGTAGGCCATCAGTGTGGTAGAGCCTAGGACGCTCCCAGAAAATATTCCAGTTATCAACAAAGGGTAATTTCTGTTGTTGACACCAAGATTGTAACCATTCATTAAAGGCAAATAATCTACTGAACTTCTCGATTCCTCGCTGAAATGTGGGAAACGGTCCAGATACGACGATCCTTGTCGTGGGTGATGTGCTGCGGACATTCTCGACCAGGCTCCTGAAGTCCTTCTTTAGGGTCTCCGTCTGCCTCAGCCTGGTGTCGTTCGTGCCAGCATGAAGGACCACAGCGCGAATGTTCTTCTTCAGGGCCGCAGGCACCTGTGCAGCAACATCAAGAAAACGTGCACCAGGTAAACAGCGAGTGTACGCCTTACCTTTAGCCATGGTAGCACGCACGTGTCGGACGATGGAGTCTCCGATGACCAGCGTGTCGTGTGCCGTCTCGCGGAGAGGAGCGAAGCGGTTTCGGGTCGAGATCTCGAAGACGCGTGGCAGTGGAGGGGGAGAGGTCCTCACCCGGGGCATGGCGTGCTTCTTCCAATGCTGCTGTATCCAGGCTCCATGGTATCCCGGCGCCGGGGTGAAGGAAACCTGGGCGGGCTGGGTCCTTGGTGCGTTGGACCTGGGCAGAGAAACATGCGGGGTTGAGGTTTTCGGAGAATTCTCACGCCGAGAATTTACCTGAGACAGGTGAGCGTCGGTCCGCGATGATTCCAGTGTGGCTTTCCGCTGCTGTAGCTGGGCCAGCTTCACCTGTAGCTCGCGGATCAGCTTCTCCACGGCCTCCAGCTCCAAATCCACCGAGTGCAGCTCCATTGTCTCCTCACCTGCACTCAGAGGCAGAGTCACAACCGACATGGTGTCTAAAAACGGAAATAACGAGTGTTAAGTGGAAACAAACTTGTGATAGCCGGGCTAACGGGCTAGCGATGCTAATGCCGGCTAAAAGCGGTTTGCTGCAAAACTTAACGATATAACACGCGTTTTGAGTAAATATATTATAAGATAGTATGAAATACTTATCTGCTACATATATGTTCACTCTTTGTAAGGGGACGAAAAAAGTTTAAAAATTGGTCAGTCTAGCAGAGCTCGGAAAAAAGCAACGTCTCAGTGTCCTCGTCTGAAAGTATAAAAGTAAAAGCAAAATTTATCTAGCCATAGCAAACATTGCAAATTTACGATTATTAGTATGTTACTACTAGGTCACTACAACATTGTCAATAATCGACTAATAATAACAAAAACTATAGCGTTGCACAAATAACTAATAAATATTGCATATAACAATAATATAAGCTAAGAAAACATTTAAATGTGTCAATAATCGACTGATAATAACAAAATTCCAACCTACCTCAATTGTCATGTTCCACGCCCTGTCTGCCGGCTTTTTCCCACGCTGTCACTTCCCCACGCGCTCATGTTTTTGTCTAGCCGGTACGTGCGCTCTCATGCCCCCGTTTCCGCCCGGTCTGCTCACCTGTTCCTCATTCCCTATGCTGATTTCTCCAGTGATTTAAGCACGCACACTGCGCTGCTCAAATCGCTGGATTATTGTGTGTTTTCATGCCTCAATGTTCTCGCGTTTTTCTTTCTTTCCAATCTTCACGTTGCCGAACTCGTTTTGTCCCTCGTTTCTGCCTTTTGGTTCTCGATTTGGTTTTGTTTGCCTCGCCCTTAGATCTCCCGGTTTCCGAACTCTCGCTTCCCTTTTGACTACGCCGCCCGCCTCACATTTTTTACCCAGACGTTCCGCTGCCTGATCATCTGTTGCCGACTCCGCTTTCGCCCCTCGACCACGCCCCCTCCGCCTGCCGTCATCACTCGTGCTTGGATTCATCATCACCCTAGTCAGCCCGTGACATCAATATGCTTTTTCAAATTAGACGGCGAGTTTTTGAAAGCCATTAGCTCGTGGTACTTGGGTGCACAGAGCTTGCAGCGCATTTGAAAGGAGCTGTTTTTGCATCCAACCATTTCTAAAAATTCTTCCAGGTATGGCCAGGGATGTATAATAGTTGGCTGGTCTTCCTGACTACCAACCTCCTCGCTGGTGCTTGGTTGTGACATTTCGCTCGAGTCTCTATCACGGACATCTTCGTCTACTTATCACAACGTTATCAACCGAAAATGCTAATTTATTCAAACGTCTGGAGCACTGGAGTGTGTAACGTGACGTCATGTGCAGGTGCGATGGATCGCGTACCAACCAATAGGGTGTCGGAATGCTATGTTTATACTTCTCATCCAACCACAATCAAATTCGCTCCATCCGGATGGCGCGATTTATCCGGATGTTTTTATTGTTTTTATTGTTTGTTTGTTGTGTAGTGGTTAGCACTGTCGCCTTGCACCTCCAGGGTCCGGGTTCGATTCCTGTCTCTGTGTGCATGGAGTTTGCATGTTCTCCCTGTGCTTGGTGGGTTTCCTCCGGGTACTCCGGTTTCCTCCCACAGACCAAAGATATGCAGATTAGGCTAGGGCTGGGCGATTTGGCCTAAAATCAAAATCTTGATTAATTGAACATTTTAACTCGATTTCGATTAATTTCGATTTTTTTTTCCCTCATAGTTCACTGACAAGTTTTGTACAGTAAATATGCTCACAAGTGAGAGATTTTTGAATGAAGGGTGCATTACTTGATTGATTAATTGAATGCAACACACACTATCTACTATCTATGATTATTTTATTGAACATCAATGTTAAACAACTTAAACTGAAGCCACAAAAATTAAAGGGTGCATTAAATTACATTTTAAAGTATAGTTTATTAACAAAAACAGATGACAGATTTGCCTTAAAAATTAAGATACTATAGGCACATGCTCAGAATCTTTACAAGGCAAAGATTTTTATTTTTTTTTTAAAAACTTGTTTGTGATGATAAAAAGTATCTTGTGATGATATATTAATGTTTTGACATTTTTAAACAATAATGAGAAACAACATTTAGACCACACACACTAGGGCTGTCTTTTTATCCCACAATTCAGAGTTAAATGAAGGCTATTTCACACGGCCCCAATAAACTGACATAATGGCTTAAGCATGCAATGACAACAAAAATGGAATGAATTATGCAGCTATAAATCTGGGCCAGGACAATTTCACTTTTACTACATAGTTGGGTACCTGCTATGTGTTGTATAGTTCATATTTGCTTGGCCAGAATGGTTTAAACCACCAAAATAACGTTTTATTGATAAACTGCGCAGCTTTCAGTAACGTGAACACTCCCGTTAGTAACGAGGCGAATAAGGAGCTAAACTTCAGCCGCAGAATGAGACGCTGTGCAATAAGAAGCCAAACAAACCGGAAGCTGCGAATAAGGAGCTAAACTTCAGCCGCAGAGTGAGACGCTGTGCAATAAGGAGCCAAACGAATCGGAAGCTGCTTTTATTGATAAACTGCACAGCTTTCGCCAACTCCTGTTAGTAATGAGGCGAATAAGCAGCTAACTTCAGCCGCAGAATGAGACGCTGCGCAATAAGGAGCCAAACAAACCGGAAGCTGCGAATAAGGAGCTAAACTTCAGCCTCGTGTGCTTAGGGGCATCATATCTTTCGCTAGAAAGTTAGAAACGGCCCTGGTTATATCCTTGCTCCTTTTGGAACACCTTTCATAAGGTGTAATGGCCACGAAAGACGACGCAATCGATATCTGCTTTGGTACAGCCCCGCTAGCCCTGCTAGTTGACAGAGTAGCATCGGCCCGCATTTTCATGCTCTGTGTGGTCGTGTGGGTGATGCGTTCATATACTGTAACGGAGTTCGTGCTACCTTTTTTGTCGACAATTTCAACATCTTTGGATAATAACTCGAGGTTAGATTCACTTTCGTCGCTGCTTCCACTCTTTTTTTTTTTTTTTTTTTTTTGTCGTCCTGGTGTCAAGTTTGCTTCGCAAAGTGCGGCAGGAAATTAACTTTGACCTGCACGGCACGCGCAAGCTGCATGCTGATTGGTTATTGTCGTGTTGTTCTGCTGTGTGATTGGCTCTTAGATTAATCCATATCGAGCAAAAAATGTCTAGAGCTTTTCATCGTTTTTAAAATCAAATAAATCGCGATTCGATATGATATCGTTTATCGGCCCAGCCCTAGATTAGGCTAATTGGCGTTCCTAAATTGCCCGTAGTGTGTGATTGGGTGTGTGAGTGTGTGTATGTGTGTGTGCCCTGCGATGGATTGGCACCCTGTCCAGGGTGTACCCCGCCTAGTGCCCGAAGTCTCCTGGGATAGGTCCAGGTCCCCCGCGACCCTGAACACAGGATTAAGCGGTATAGAAAATGAATGAATGAATGTTTGTTTGTTTTTGACCAGCTGATATAAAATAGGAGTAACGGGCTATTTTTAAAATGTAAGGAGCAGAAGTACAGATAATTGCGTGGAAATGTAAGAGTAGAAGTAAAAAGTCGGCTGAAAAATAATTACTCCAGTAAAGTATAGATACCCAAAATTTCTACTTAAGTAAGGTAACGAAGTATTTGTACTTCGTTACTTGACACCTGGTAAGCATTGTAATAGGGAAAAAATTTTTTATTTCTAATTATTTTTCTTTTAACTGGAGCTATAGTACATTGGATAATTGGAGAATACTGGAGAATTTGACTCTTAATATTAATTCGCCTGATCGAGTTCTGGGGTCAGACGGTGATCCAATCATATTTGATAACTCATCTAGGAGATTACTAATAAAGCTCTGTGTAGTAGTTGATTTGAATGTATGCTTAATGCAGTAGCACATTACAGTATTCACATTACTACTAAGACACACTTATAAGAATCTACTGATTTACTCAGTTTAAGGAAATCTATAGTACGACCATGTGGACATTTTAGTTGTGACTATGTTTGTTATATTATTATAGAGAACTTCAAATGCACTGAATTTGTGTCCATGTTTTTGTATGATGGTCCTGATAAGTAACTGCAACGCCTTCTCCTCTACCAGTTAGCTGAGGCTGATGTACTGTACAGTACGTAGCTGTATCCAGGAAGACTAGTTTCATTTAATGCTACAGACTCGTTCAGTTTAATCCACATTTCTGTTAAACACAGTATATCAAACTCCTGATCAGAAACTGTGTCTGTTCCCCGAATACTGAGAAAAAATAATAAATTTGTTAAATTTGCCCGAAACAATCTGATAACCATAAAACGAGAAAAAGGCAAAATAAGTATCCCTTGCGCCTAAAGCACTTATTGTTAATGAAATTATCTCAGATTATTGCCTTGACGCACTCTGTCTCACCGAAACCTGGCTTAAACCAAATTAATATTTTGGTCTGAATGAGTCTACTCCGTCAGGATATTTCTATAAGCACGAGCCCCGTCTAATTGGTCGCGGTGGTGGTGTCGCCACTATCTACAATGATGTACTCACTGTTACCCAGAAAATAAGGCCCAGGTTTAATTCATTTGAAGTGCTTATCATTAATGTTGCACTAAATGAAATACGTAATAAACCCTTGCTATATTTTACCCTGGCCACCGTGTACAGACCCCCGGGGCCATATGGCTATTTTCTTAAAGAATTTGGACATCTGCTATCGTGAGGAGGCTTTCTGAGGAGCTTCCCCGTTTTGTTTATTGTGTTTTGTGTTTCTTCGTGTTTTGAGTTTTGTTTATTATTTTCATGAAAGAAGGAAAAGAAAGAGACTTTAATTGAAAGAATAAGAAAATAAACGTGAACCTGAGTTTTGAACTTGAACCTGTATCTTGCGTCCTCACTGAATAACCTGAGAACATGACAGATGCACGGACCTTCATGGACGCAGCAGGTGTACCCCTGCCGGATGAAGACAATCGCCTCCACAGATACCTACAATCCCAGCAGCAGGAGCTCAGCGGTCTGGCGCGAGCCGTTCACGACCTGGCATGCAGCGTGTCACAGCTCGCGACATCGAAGCTCCCTCCGGCGGCTCCTCCAACGAACGCGACACCTCCGAGGCCACGCCCAGCGCCACCTGAAAGGTACGGAGGCAACCCCGAGGGGTGCCGAAAATTTCTACTGGCTTGTGAACTTTATCTCGAGGATTTCACAAACATGACTGACTCCCAAAAAGTGAGTTTTGTTACACAGCATCTAACAGGAAGAGCGATGGACTGGGCGACAGCGGTGTGGAGCGCCGGAGGTGTAGCGACCACCGGTTATCGGCGGTTCATCGAAGCCCTTCGCGCTGTGTTCGACCACCCGGACCAGGGCAGATCGGGAGAACAACAGCTGCTGAGGGTGAGTCAAGGAAACACATCAGTTGCGGACTATGCGGTGCGCTTCCAGGTGCTGGCGGCGGAAAGCGGGTGGTGTGAGAAGAGCCTGCTGGCTCGCTTTCGGGACGGATTAACCGCGGATCACCAGCTGGAACTTGCGTGCAGAGACGCTGAACTCTCGTTAGAGGACACCATAGCCCTAACTATCAAACTGGATCAGCATCTACGCGGACAGCAGCGCCGCCCTCCGGCCCGCATCGTTCCACGCGCAGCACCGCGCCGTCGCTCCAACCCCCCTCAGCAGCCTAACCCCGAGCGCGAAGGCACCTGGACCGCCGAACCGATGGACATCGCCGCGTCACGCCTATCGGCGTCAGAGCGATCTCGCAGGATGACATCTGGGCTGTGTTTATACTGTGGAGGCGACAAGCACCTCGTAAAGGAATGTCCATTACTAACAGTAACGCCTCGCACCCCCCCACGCACACACACACCCTTCTGTATACCTGCACGTATTTCATTTCGTAATCGTTCTATGTCTGTCTCTCCCTTAATAGATTCCGGATCGGCTGGCAACTTCATCTCCAGTTCTCTCCTTTCCACGCTGCAAGCTCCCGTGTCGAAGCTTCCATCCCCGATATCAGTTAAAGCTCTGGATGGTCACACACTTAGTCAATCGCCACTTACAGGCATATCAGTCCCATTACGGTTAACTTTCCCCGGCCATTCTGAGGAGATAAATTTCTTCGTGCTTCCTCAGGTGGACCATTCCGTCGTGCTGGGTCTCCCCTGGCTCAGTTTCCACAATCCCAATTTTGATTGGGCTCATGCACGCATCCGATCATGGTCCAAGCGATGCGCTAAAACATGTAAACCGCCCACGTTAGCGGTCCAAGTTACCACCATTGAAAGCCCGAGTGATAAGGTGTCCCAAAGTGTGCCTTCAGAGTACGCGGCTTTTCAAGATGTATTTAGCGTTAGGGCAGCTGCGAGACTTCCTCCCCACCGTCCGTGGGATTGTGCTATTGAGCTTTTGCCTGGGAAAGCACCGCCTTACTCGCGTGTTTATCCACTGTCTCTGGAGGAAACCAGGGCGATGGAGGAATACGTAGAGGAGGCTCTCAGGCAGGGGCTCATTAGCAGGTCCACGTCTCCCGCTTCGGCAGGGTTCTTTTTTATTGAGAAAAAAGGCGGGGGCTTAAGACCCTGTATAGATTATAGGGGGCTCAACGCCGTCACAATAAAGTACAAGCACCCACTGCCACTAGTGCCAGCCGCTATCGACCAACTCCGAGGGGCCTCCATATTCACTAAACTCGACCTCCGTAGCGCTAACCTCGTTCGTGTGCGTAAGGGGGACGAGTGGAAGACCGCGTTTAGCACCTCATCGGGGCATTACCAATATAATGTCATGTCGTATGGGCTGGTAAACGCGCCTGCGGTGTTTCAGGGGTTTATGAATGACGTGTTCCGGGATATGTTTAACCGTTGTGTGATAGTATATTTAGATGATATTCTAATATACTCAAGGTCATATTCTGAGCATGTCGGTCATGTAACTGCCGTCCTTCGTCGCCTGCGTGCACACGGGCTCTATGCGAAGGCGGAGAAATGCGAATTCCATCAACGGGAGGTAGCATTCCTCGGCTATTGTATAGGGCCACTGGGGGTCGAGATGGAGAAAACCAAGGTGGAGGCGGTAACACAATGGCCGGTACCTAGGTCAGTAAAGGCGCTACAGAGTTTCCTCGGGTTCGCCAACTTTTATAGACGGTTCATTCGGAACTTTAGTTCGGTGGCAGCGCCCCTCACCTCACTCCTCAGGGGGAAACCAACCAAACTGAAAGCACTCACTGCCGAGGCAGAGGGTGCTTTCCAAAAACTGAAGGCGGCGTTCACCACCGCGCCTGTCTTACGGCTTCCAGACCCCGAGAAGCCATTTATCGTTGAAGTTGACGAATCAGAGGTGGGGCTCGGGGCGGTGCTGTCCCAACGTCACGGTCAACCCGAGAAACTCCATCCCTGCGCGTTTTTCTCTCGAAAACTGACACCTGCCGAACAAAACTATGATATCGGTAATCGAGAACTGCTCGCAGTCAAAGCGGCGTTAGAGGAGTGGAGACACTGGCTGGAGGGAGCTAAACACCCCTTCGTGGTACTGACTGATCACCGTAATCTCGAGTACATCCAACAGGCCAAAAGATTAAACACGCGACAAGCCCGTTGGGCGCTGTTCTTTACTCGCTTTCATTTTCACATCACATATCGCCCCGGTTCCAAAAACCTAAAAGCAGATGCGTTGTCGCGGTACTATCCAGCGCCCACCCCCACCGAAAATCCAGAGCCCATTTTACCAGCACCACTCGTGGTCGCTCCGGTCACGTGGGACCTCGACGAGGAGATCACCCGGTGGGGACGTGAAAATCGTGTGCCTCCCGGGTGTCCCCAAGATCGAGTCTATGTGCCAGAGTCACTACGAGATCAAATCACAATACAGGCTCACACAAATCTGTCCTCAGGACATCCAGGGGTGGCACGTACGCTCAGCGCACTCACACAAAAGTACTGGTGGCCGAGAATGAAAGCGACCGTAAAGACAGTGGTTTCGTCTTGCGCCGTTTGTGCTACAACCAAAACACCACGTAGCCTCCCCGTTGGGAAATTAATGCCCCTACTGACACCGAACAGACCGTGGTCACACATCGCTGTCGACTTCGTCACGGATTTGCCAGTGTCGAAAGGGTACACGACGGTTCTGGTCGTGGTCGATCGGTTCTCGAAGGGGTGTCACTTCATCCCATTCGGTTCGCTCCCATCAGCCATTCAGGTGGCCGAGGCCCTCTTTGAAAACGTGTTCCGTTACTACGGCATCCCCGAAGATATTCTTTCCGATCGTGGACCTCAATTTATCGCCAGGGTCTGGAAAGCGTTCTTCCAGAAGTTGGGGACCACCGTTAGCCTAACGTCGGGCTACCACCCCGAGTCTAATGGGCAGGCAGAGCGGACTGTCCAGGAACTTGGGAGATATCTTCGAGCATACTGTAGTGGCCGACAGCATGACTGGGCCGACTGGCTGCTTTGGGCTGAGTACGCTCAGAACTCGCTTATCCACTCCGCTACCGGTCTGACGCCGTTCCAGTGTATCCTCGGGTATCAACCTCCGCTCTGTCCCTGGGACGCCACTCCCACCGAAGTTCCCATGGTGGATCAGTGGTTCCGAAGAGCGGAGAGAGTATGGGAAGATGCACATGTGCAGATTTCCAGAGCAGTCTCTCGTTTCAAGAAGTTTGCCGATAGACGTAGGAAGGAAGGTCCTTCCGCTCCAGGTAGGCGATCGGGTATGGCTCTCGACACGTGACCTTAAACTCAACCTCCCCTGTCGCAAACTGTCCCCCAAGTTCATCGGTCCCTTTCCCATACTCGCACAAGTCAACACAGTCTCATACAAGCTCAAACTTCCCACACATATGCACATTAACCCTGTTTTTCATGTTTCCCTTCTAAGGCCGGTGGTTCAGGGACCCCTAGACGAGGGCACAGCAGAGCCGTCGCTCCCTGGGGCCGTGGAGATCGAGGGTACCCCGGCGTTCAAGGTAACCCGACTGCTCGACTCACGGAGGAGAAGAGGGTCACTCCAATATCTGGTGGAGTGGGAGGGCTACGGTCTGGAGGAAAGGAGCTGGGTCCCGGCCAAAGACATCCTGACGCCGGAACTCATCACTACTTTCCATCAGGAGAGGCCGGATCGCCCTGCTCCCCGACCTCCGGGCCGCCCCGCTCGACGGCCAGCCCAACCAGGCCGCGAGTCACGACTCCCTCTGGTAAGACGTCGGGGGCGCCCTCGCCTCCTTCAGGAGGACGGTCCTGAGGGGGGGGGGGGTACTGTCACATCTGTGCCACCACGGTCCGGGGAAATACGATCTGGGTCTCCGGACTACTGAGCCGCACCTTGTCCCCACCTAGTGTGTCAAAGTGGTATGTCTTCCCCTCATCAAAGTAATGATGTGCACCTGTGTCACTCCCTCGTGTGTCACTATAAATGCCAGTCAGATCCGGACGCGTGTGTCCGTGCACTGTTGTCTTCACGTTATGTTTCGTTGTGTCTCCTCACCTCTCTGTGTGTGCGTGTCTCCTCCTCAGGACTAAGCCGAGTCTGCAGGGTCTGGGTAAGACCTGTCACAACAGGTATCTGGGATTAAAGACTATGATGCTACGTGCGGCGTAAGCGCCATTGTCTCGAGTGTTTGCTCTGTGTATTTCTTGGAAAGAAGAGGACTGTGCTTATGTAAACTGTGCCCGCCTGCAGACCCAGCCTGAGGAGGCTTTCTGAGGAGCTTCCCCGTTTTGTTTATTGTGTTTTGTGTTTCTTCGTGTTTTGAGTTTTGTTTATTATTTTCATTAAAGAAGGAAAAGAAAGAGACTTTAATTGAAAGAATAAGAAAATAAACGTGAACCTGAGTTTTGAACTTGAACCTGTATCTTGCGTCCTCACTGAATAACCTGAGAACATGACAGATGCCCGCAGAGAATATCCCATCACAGTTTAGAAGTGAAGACTTTATGGACTTCTTTAATGAAAAAATCAATAATATCAGGAAGAAAATAATGGAGGTTCAGCCTCTAATAGTATCTCACGATCCAGTTTAGCATATAGCTTCACATTTAGATTTTCAGTGCTTTACAGGTATAGGACAGGAAGAGCTGTATAAACTCATCACCTCGGCTAAATCAACAACGTGCCTGTTAGACCCAATCCCAACCAGATTTTTAAAAGAAGTGATGCTTACGGTTGTAGAGCCACTTTTAAACATTATTAATTCTTCATTACATCTTGGTCACATCCCTAAAGCTTTCAAGTTGGCAGTTATTAAGCCGCTTCTTAAAAAAAATCTAATTTGGACGCGAATGAAATAACAAATTACAGACCGATTTCAAACCTTCCGTTCATATCAAAAATACTAGAAAAAGTAGTATCAGCTCAAATTTGCACATTCTTGCAGGATAACAACATCCTTGAAGAATTTCAGTCAGGTTTCAGGCCCCATCATAGCACAGAAACTGCACTAGTTAAGATTACAAACGACTTGTTTTTAGCTTCAGACCAAGGCTGCATCTCATTGCTAGTCCTGCTCGATCTTAGTGCTGCATTCGACACTATAGATCATAATATTCTCATAGATCGCTTACAAAATTATATAGGTATTCAGGGACAGGCATTAAAATGGTTTAGATCTTACCTGTCTGATCGCTACCATTTTGTAGATCTAAATGGAGAACCGTCTGGTGTAATGCCAGTGAAATATGGGGTCCCACAAGGGTCAGTTTTAGGACCGCTGTTGTTCTCAATATACATGCTTCCCTTGGGTAACATCATAAGAAGACATGGGATTAGTTTCCATTGTTATGCTGATGATACCCAATTATATATCTCAACTAAACCAGACGAAATACCTAAGTTGTCTAGATTAACTGAGTGTGTCCAGGACATAAAAGATTGGATGACCAATAACTTTCTTTTATTAAATTTAGATAAGACAGAGATATTACTTATTGGCCCAAAAACCAGCACACAACAGCTTTCACAATTCAGCCTGCGCTTAGAAGGATGTACTGTTACTACCAGCTCAACAGTAAAAGACCTGGGCGTAATATTAGACAGTAACTTGTCTTTTGAAAATCACATTTCAAATATCACAAAAACAGCCTTTTTCCATCTTCGAAATATTGCTAAACTTAGGAACATCTTATCCGGAATATCTGATGCAGAAAAGCTAGTTCATGCATTCATGACCTCCAGACTGGACTATTGTAATGCATTACTAGGTGGTTGTCCTGCATCCTCAATAAACAAGCTTCAGTTAATCCAAAATGCAGCTGCCAGGGTTCTTACTAGATCCAGAAAATATGATCATATAACCCCAATATTATCATCCCTGCACTGGCTACCTGTTCAGTTTAGAATAAATTACAAAATGGTATTACTTACATACAAGGCCTTAAATGGTTTAGCTCCCACATACCTAACCAGTCTTCTGATACGCTACAATCCACCACGCGCCTTAAGATCACAAAGCTCCGGACTTCTGGTAGTTCTCAGAATTTCAAAATCTACAAAAGGGGGTAGGGCTTTTTCATATTTAGCTCCAAAGCTTTGGAATAGCCTTCCAGACAGTGTTCGGGGAGCAGACACGGTTTCTCAGTTCAAAGGTAGACTCAAGACGCATCTTTTTAATCTGGCATACACATAACTCATCCCATAATCTCATACTCCAGTACACCTATACCGAATGGCAACTACGCTAATTCTCCCCATCTGTTCTGTATTTCTCTACCCATCCCGAGGCATCGGGAGATTTTGCCAGCTTCAGTAGACAAAGGCCGACCCTGCGAGGTTCCTGAGGCATCCAGAGAAGGACCAGCTCTAGCTGGATTCAACTTTATGATGGTTGGAGCTACACATTCTGCTCCTGTGCTTCCAGTGATCCAGACCTCATCTGCCCTCTGCACCTACTGACTCGTCCCTATGCTGAACTGGTCTTCATGTCAATTTAAATAATTTCTGTCATATTGAATTTTCACCTGCACAACACACAAGATGTTATATCATTTCTATCTGTTATCGCCCAAATGAGGATGGGTTCCCTGTTGAGTCTGGTTCCTCTCAAGGTTTCTTCCTAATGCCATCTCAGGGAGTTTTTCCTTGCCACCGTCGCCGCCACCCTTGGTTTGCTCATCAGAGAAATTTCATTCATTCGTCTCATTATTATTATCTGCACATTTTTCTCACACATCCACACTTCCAATTATTTTCTTTTCTATTATTATTATTATTATTATTATTATTTATTTATTTATTTATTTATTTATTTATTTTTTTGTTAAATTTCTTTAATTTTTGTGAAGCTGCTTTGAGACAATGACCATTGTTAAAAGCGCTATATAAATAAAATTGAATTGAATTGAATTGAATTCAATTCAATTAAAATTAGAGAACACTTTCAGACAGCTCCCAGTTATTGGTGTTTACCTGGTACTTGGTGCTAATTTCTGACAAACGTTATTTAACTGGCAGCCTAACTTTTCAATGGTTTACTGACTTTGCAAGACGAGCTGTTCTAAAGTGTGTACAACTCTCCAGCATCAATTTGTCCTTATGAATGCCAAAGGGATAGCCCTTTCAGCCAACGCAAGAGAAGCCAGATCTGTGATTTCTACAATATTGCATCTGTAAAAGGTCACAAACTCATTTCAGTCCGCCAAGAAGTCTAGTCGTCCATGAAAGGTAAATGCAATAGAGGACAACATAATCTGAAAAATCTCAATGGGCAATCGGTTCAACACTGTACCTGGGATTGCTCGCCAGTCCAGCACTGAACAGAGTAAGGATCTTTCTTATCATACAGTGTCTTGACATTTAAGAGAAGTTGAACTGAAAGCCCACTCTGCAGTTACCAAACATTTCAATAGCAGGAAGAATCAAAAGAATAAACTAACATAGAGAAGAACAGGTCCAAAGTTTCCTTTAATGATGAGAGCAAGTCTAATTTATTTGGGTCCAATGGGAAACATTATGTTTATTTGCAAACTGAGGACTGATCCCAAAGTGTGTTAAGAAGTCTGTGAAAGGTGGAGGGGGAAGCATCATGGTTTGGGGGATGTTTTCTGCAGCAGAAGTTGGGCGAATTATACAGCAACATGGCAGATTGAATGCAAATGTTTATCAGACCATTCTTCAACATGTGGTTCTTCAACCATTCAGCCAGCCATTTTCATGCAAGACTATGATGATTTAATGCAGTTAAAGCAGACCTTGAAGATAAAAACATTGAAATAATGAAAGGGACAGCCTGATCTAAACCAATTGAAAATATCTGGAAAAGCTTTGGCGACAAAGCTATGAACCAAAAAACAAAAAACTAAACTGAAAAAACTGGAAGAAGAGTGGACCAAAATCACATCAGAGCAGTGTGAGGGACGAGTGATGTCCTTTGGACGCATGATTTCCACATTCAACTTATATTTTCATCAGAGCTTTTGGGTTGAAATAATTTGTAGCATTTTGAGATTTGCTTCAAATTTAAAGTGCATTATAAATAACATTTATTATTATTATTATTATTATTATTATTATTACAAGGCAGCGCGGTGGTGTAGTGGTTAGCACTGTCGCCTTGCACCTCCAGGGTCTGGGTTCGATTCCCCGGCCAGGCTCGATTCCTGTCTCTGTGTGCATGGAGTTTGCATGTTCTCCCCGTGCTTGGTGGGTTTCCTCCGGGTACTCCGGTTTCCTCCCACAGTCCAAAGATATGCAGGTTAGGCTAATTGGCGTTCCCAAATTGACCGTAGTGTGTGAATGTGCATATGTGTGTGTGCCCTGCGATGGATTGGCACCCTGTCCAGGGTGTACCCCGCCTAGTGCCCGAAGTCTCCTGGGATAGGCCCCAGGTCCCCCGCGACCCTGAATAGAGGATAAAGCGGTATAATGAATGAATGAATGAATGATTATTATTACATTCTTTGTTGGACAGTGAGTGTGCAGATATAGTTCCATGATTATAACCAGGCGTGTGTTGCTTATGATTATGAATATGACTTTTATTGCTTTATGATCATTCCCAGATTTCTCTCAGAAAATAAAGAATGTTATTTTGGACACTTGTGTCCTCTTTTAAAATAAGTGCTTTTTTACAATAAGAACATTTCCATAGTGTCAGTGGGTTATTTAATGGAATAGGATGGGATTTAGTATAATAAGATAAGATAACAAATGTCTCTGTGGTTATTTACTGTTAGGGAACAACATTACCTTTGTCTCCCTGTAGAGGGTATTTCTGGGAGAAGGAGCGTGTAACGCTCAGAATTATTATTTGAGCTAATTACACTAAATCGGGGTCTAAGATCTAAAAACGGGTTGATTACACTCACTTCCGGTATTGCGCAACCTTCGCGGAGCAAGGAAAGACGGACACAACAACAGAATCCAAAACCAAACCCAAGTGTATTATGTACAAAAGACAAACAAACAAATGAAGTGCAACGAAAAAACAATATATACAAAATATAAACAAATATGTACAATGTCAGTAGTGTGTGCGAGTGTGTGTGTGCGTATGTATGAATGTCCAAGTCCGTGTTATTGTAAATGTATGGAATGATGAAATGGGGAGATGGCTCGATCTCACCAGTGAAAGATGGTAAGTCCGGGAGCTCGAGAAACGGAATGAGAGGGGTGTAGTTGCCGTCCAGGAAAAGAACAATCCAATGGCAATAGCTAACTAGCTCGCTCTCTCTCTCCAAACACAGCGCTGCTTGCTTCATCTCTCCGTGTTGACTGTCATGCCGGTTCCGGCTTTATACCGGCACACGTGACCTGATAGGTCATCAGGGTTCCCTCGCGGCACAGCTGCGCATGCACGCGAGAGCTTAACCCCGGAACCAAGGCACCGTTGCCATGGGGACGAAAATAACCGAAAGGGGTCAGTTTGTGTGTGCAGGTGAGCAACATTAGCTCCTTCCCTTTTCCCCTGCTGTTTAACCGCCCCTTTATGTGGCCGCGCTACATAGACCCCCCCCCCCAGCCTCCGGCGTGTGAGGAGAGGACCGCACTAGCGCTTTTTTAGTTCCACTTTCTCGGCTTAGTGGGTTGCCCCCAGATCTAGTGTCAGTCCATTGGTTCTCTTTGGCGTTTTTTAGCAGGACCCTCCCACTGGGCACTAGCTCACCTGACAAGTCTTTGATGGACAGAGGAAAGAGATGGAGTCCATCGCCAAACCAGCCCGCCCGGTAGCTCTGGCACCTCGAGCTGCCGGGAACTGTGGTAGCTGGCTTCTTTGGCAGGCTGACCTGTTGGTGGTGGTGTCTCTTCCTCCGCTGTGATCTTGAGGTCGGTCGGTTCTGTATCAGTGGCTGGGTCTGTGGAGTGTTGTGGGGTGGTAGGCTGCTCCAGCGGCCCCTGGTTCGCTTAGCCTCACTCTGGGTGTTCTGGCAGACCTCACACGCACCCACGTACCGCCAGACGTCCTTGCGGATGGTGGGCCACCAGGCGACGTCTAGGAGGCTTAGTAGGGTTTTTAGCCCCCCCCGGTGGCCACCCGACGGCTTTTGGTGAAAGTCTTGTAGGAACGTCTGGACGTTTGTAGGTGGGACTACCAGCTGGAGTGCTCCTCCCTTCTTCCTCGGAACTCTACGGTGTAACGCCCCCTGGTGGTGTTCGAAGGAGACACCCTGGTTCTGGGTCGCTCCGACATCGACCACCGTGGCTATTAGCGCCACCTGGAGACCTTCCCGCTGTGGTGGTTCCACCTCTGCGAGGTCTCTGGGAGGGGCGGCTGACCGCTCGGAGGTAGGTTGAGGAGGTTCTGCTTTTGTTGGCACGGCGTAGTAGAGCTGAGAGTGTGCAGAGAGGGGCTGGGCGTTGGACGGTCCGGCCTGGGCCAGAGTAGCAGAGGGCAGAGGTGCCCCTTTCTTCCCATTCTCCTGGCTGTCCTTCTCAGGTGTTGCAGCGGTTGGACGATCAGCTGAATGTAGAGCTGGAGGTGGAGAAGACGCCGAGGTGTGTGCTTCCGATCTGAGGGCGGTGGGCGTGTTAAAGAGGCGCAGCTTCTTCATCTGCTTCTCCCAGACGATATCACGGCGCAAGAAACAGTCCGCTACTGCTTTCTCCAGTTTCCCTAGCGACTCTCGGCAGTAGCGCTCCAGCTCATCTAGCTTGGTGTCTACTGCCTGTCGAAAACTGAGTTCGCGGTTTAAGCTGCTGTCCATGGAGTCTCTGAAATTCCTCTCCAACACACCCACCTTTTCAGTCATAGCCACTACATCCCCTTTACATTGCTTAAGTTCAGAACGCATTGTTTTTAAACTATCAGACATATTAGACATAAGCTCCTCAATGTTATCATGTCTATCTGATACATACAACGAACTAAGCAATGATTTAGGACTACGCCTTGTCACAAATGCACATTCCTCATCCAGTGTTTTACTACCGGGAACAGAGTTGGCCCTCTCGGTCCTACTAGCATTAGCAAGCAGGTTAGCTTTAGCACTAGCCATGTTAGCGTCTATTTTGCTCCACAAATTCACACAACACCGGAAAAACACCCAAACAAATAGACTCCCCGTACGGGCCACCAATATGGCAACGCTCAGAATTATTATTTGAGCTAATTACACTAAATCGGGGTCTAAGATCTAAAAACGGGTTGATTACACTCACTTCCGGTATTGCGCAACCTTCGCGGAGCAAGGAAAGACGGACACAACAACAGAATCCAAAACCAAACCCAAGTGTATTATGTACAAAAGACAAACAAACAAATGAAGTGCAACGAAAAAACAATATATACAAAATATAAACAAATATGTACAATGTCAGTAGTGTGTACGAGTGTGTGTGTGCGTATGTATGAATGTCCAAGTCCGTGTTATTGTAAATGTATGGAATGATGAAATGGGGAGATGGCTCGATCTCACCGGTGAAAGATGGTAAGTCCGGGAGCTCGAGAAACGGAATGAGAGGGGTATAGTTGCCGTCCAGGAAAAGAACAATCCAATGGCAATAGCTAACTAGCTCGCTCTCTCTCTCCAAACACAGCGCTGCTTGCTTCATCTCTCCGTGTTGACTGTCATGCCGGTTCCGGCTTTATACCGGCACACGTGACCTGATAGGTCATCAGGGTTCCCTCGCGGCACAGCTGCGCATGCGCGCGAGAGCTTAACCCCGGAACCAAGGCACCGTTGCCATGGGGACGAAAATAACCGAAAGGGGTCAGTTTGTGTGTGCAGGTGAGCAACATTAGCTCCTTCCCTTTTCCCCTGCTGTTTAACCGCCCCTTTATGTGGCCGCGCTACAAGCGCATCTAATGGGTGTTTAGGGAAACTCTGAAGGGGTGTTTGTAGTGCATGGTCTATGTGAAGAGTGTCTGTGTCCTGTGTTTGTTTTGTTTTTTTGTAGATGATTATGCTGTATGTCAAAGCATTCTGTATGAAGTCCTGAAGATGCTGAGTCACATCCAGAGTTTCAAGCTTGATCACAAAATATACCATGGTGGGGGTAATAAAACATAATTACTGTATAAGCCTTTTCACATAAAGATGAGTGCTAGACTTCTTTTTTCATTTAACAAACTGTAAACAGTGGCAATGAAAGGGCAAAATTCTAAGAATAAGACAAAAAGTTTTGCAATGAAAAAGAACTGTTACCCTTTTGACTTAAAGGATAAAAAGAAATAATGAAGTAATACATGAGTTCTGAGTGGATGTAGCCTTGAGCTGTTGGCATCGCTGTACTGCAGAACACACTGAATGAGAGTAAGATGTTAAGAACATTAAATAAATGTTCACAATATCAAGATCACAAGTGTGAAACTCATTGTCATTACAAAACATGCAGAAACATACAGTGGATTGAACTATATTTTCTCCAGGCCTGTGAGAAAATACATAAATAAAGAAATATTTATTATAAATAATAAAAAAATCATTTAAAATAATTTAAAAGGAAAACAATGGGCACTATTGAAATTGTGAATGCTGCTCTCATTTCTCATGATACTGACGTCACGATACTCGGCTGACGTCACTTCCTCCGTACGAGGACACTGAGAAGCTGCTTTTTTCCGAGCTCCACCATACTGACCAACTTTTAAACTTTTTCGTCCCCTTACGAAGAGTGTACATAAAACGGATAAGTATCTTATAATATATTTACTCGAAACGCGTGTTATATCGTTAAGTTTTAATTGTTTTGCAGCACACCGCTTTTAGCCGGCATTAGCATCGCTAATTAGCATTAGCATCGCTAGCCCGGCTATCACGTTTGTTTGTTTGTTTGTAAAGTTTGTTTTCGCTTCCTCACACCGATTATTTTCCGTGTTTAGACACCATGTCGGTTGTGATTCTGCCTCTGAGTGCAGGTGAGGAGACATTGGAGCTACACTCGGTGGATTTGGAGGTGGAGGCCGTGGAGAAGCTGATCCGTGAGCTACAGGTGAAGCTGGCCCGGTTACAGCAGCGGAAAGCCACGCTGGAATCGACGCGGACCGACACTCACCTGTCCCAGGTAAATTCTCGGCATGAGAATTCTCCTACAACCTCAACCCCGCGTGTTTCTCTGCCCAGGTCCAACACACCAAGGACGCATCCCGCCCAGTGTTCCTACACCCCGGCGCCGGGATACCACGGACCCTGGATACAGCAGCAGCGGAAGAAGCACGCCAAGCCCCGGGCGAGGACCTCTCCACCACCACCACCCGTCTTCGACATCTCGACCCAAAACCGCTTCGCTCCTCTCCGCGAGATGGCACACGACGTCCTGGTCATCGGAGACTCCATCGTTCGTCACGTGCGTGCTACCACGGCTAAAGGTAAGGTGCACACACGCTGTTTACCTGGTGCACGTGTTCTTGATGTTGCTGCACAGGTGCCTGCTGCCCTGAGGAGGAACATTGGAGCTGTGGTTCTTCATGCCGGCACGAACGACACCAGGCTGAGGCAGACGGAGATCCTAAAGAAGGACTTCAGGAGCCTGGTCGAGAAGGTCCGCAGCACATCACCCACGACAAGGATCATCGTATCTGGACCGCTTCCCACATTTCAGCGAGGAATCGAGAAGTTCAGTAGATTATTTGCTTTTAATGAATGGTTACAATCTTGGTGTCAACAACAGAAATTACGCTTTGTTGATAACTGGAATGTTTTCTGGGAGCGTCCTAGGCTCTATCACACCGATGGCCTACACCCTAGCAGAGCTGGAGCAGCGGTCCTCTCTGACAACATCTCCAGAACACTACGAACCATCTGACTGGCGGTAAGTCATACTGTAGATTCCAAACATATTAGACACATCACAACTCACCGTAGTGATAGACGAACACACATAGCTTGTCCTATAGAAACTGTGTCTGTTCCCCGAATACTGAGAAAAAAGAATAAATTTGTTAAATTTGCCCGAAGCAATCTGATAACTATAAAACCAGAAAAAGGCAAAATAAGTAGTCAAAATCCACCTCTAAAGTTTGGACTACTCAACATTAGATCCCTTGCGCCTAAAGCACTTATTGTTAATGAAATTATCTCAGATTATTGCCTTGACGCACTCTGTCTCACTGAAACCTGGCTTAAACCAAATGAATATTTTGGTCTGAATGAGTCTACTCCGTCAGGATATTTCTATAAGCATGAGCCCCGTCTAATTGGTCGCGGTGGTGGTGTCGCCACTATCTACAATGATGTACTCACTGTTACCCAGAAAATAAGGCCCAGGTTTAATTCATTTGAAGTGCTTATCATTAATGTTGCACTAAATGAAATACGTAATAAACCCTTGCTATATTTTACCTTGGCCACCGTGTACAGACCCCCGGGGCCATATGGCGATTTTCTTAAAGAATTTGGACATCTGCTATCAGACCTATTGGTTAACTCTGACAAAGTATTGATAGTAGGAGACTTTAACATTGATGTAGATGATGCTAACGACGCTTTAGCACTCACATTTATGGATTTACTAAATACCTTTGGGGTTAAGCAAAATATAATTGGAGCAACTCACCGCTTTAATCATATGCTAGATTTAATTATATCCCATGGTATAGATGTCTCTAATATAGAGATCATACCTCAAAGTGATGATATCACAGATCATCACCTCCTGACATATACTCTACCCGTAGAACAGATTAGCTGTGTCTCCCCACGCTATCAATCTGTTAGAAATATGAATCCCACCACTAAAGACAGATTCACAAGTAATCTGCCGGATCTGTCCCAATTTCTTATTAGACCCCTAAATGCAGATGATCTAGATGAAGTGACTAGCAGCATGGGCACTATTTTTACCAGTACATTAGACACTGTTGCTCCCATCAGATTAAAAAAAGTCAGAGATAAAACATTGGCACCGTGGTACAACAGTCATACTCGCGCCCTAAAGAGAGCAACCCGTAACCTCGAGCGAAAATGGAGGAAAACTAAATTAGAAGTTTTTCGAATTGCGTATAAAGACAGTATGTGCAGCTATAGACAGGCTCTAAAAACTGCTAGGACCGAGCATCTTAGCCAACTGATAGCAAGAAACCAAAACAATCCCAGGTTCTTATTTAGTACAGTGGCTCGCCTAACAAAACCTAAGATGCCCGCAGAGAGTATCCCATCACAGTTTAGAAGTGAAGACTTTATGGACTTCTTTAATGAAAAAATCAATAATATCAGGAAGAAAATAATGGAGGTTCAACCTCTAATAGTATCTCACGATCCAGTTCAGCCTATAGCTTCACATTTAGATTTTCACTGCTTTACAGGTATAGGACAGGAAGAGCTGTATAAACTCATCACCTCGGCTAAATCAACAACGTGCCTGTTAGACCCAATCCCAACCAGATTTTTAAAAGAAGTGATGCTTACGGTTGGAGAGCCACTCCTAAACATTATTAATTCTTCATTACATCTAGGTCACGTCCCTAAACCTTTCAAGTTAGCAGTTATTAAGCCGCTTCTTAAAAAATCTAATTTGGACGCGAATGAAATAAAAAATTACAGACCGATCTCAAACCTCCCGTTCATATCAAAAATACTAGAAAAAGTAGTATCAGCTCAAATTTGCACATTCTTGCAGGATAACAACATCCTTGAAGAATTTCAGTCAGGTTTCAGGCCCCATCATAGCACAGAAACTGCACTAGTTAAGATTACAAATTACTTGTTTTTAGCTTCAGACCAAGGCTGCATCTCATTGCTAGTCCTGCTTGATCTTAGTGCTGCATTCGACACTATAGATCATAATATTCTCATAGATCGCTTACAAAATTATATAGGTATTCAGGGACAGGCATTAAAATGGTTTAGATCTTACCTGTCTGATCGCTACCATTTTGTAGATCTAAATGGAGAACCGTCTGGTATAATGCCAGTGAAATATGGGATCCCACAAGGGTCAGTTTTAGGACCTCTGTTGTTCTCAATATACATGCTTCCCTTGGGTAACATCATTAGAAGACATGGGATTAGTTTCCATTGTTATGCTGATGATACCCAATTATATATCTCAACTAAACCAGACGAAATACCTAAGTTGTCTAGATTAACTGAGTGTGTCCAGGACATAAAAGATTGGATGACCAATAACTTTCTTTTATTAAATTCAGATAAGACAGAGATATTACTTATTGGCCCAAAAACCAGCACACAACAGCTTTCACAATTCAGCTTGCGCTTAGAAGGATGTACTGTTATTACCAGCTCAGCAGTAAAAGATCTGGGAGTAATATTAGACAGTAACTTGTCTTTTGAAAATCACATTTCAAATATCACAAAAACAGCCTTTTTCCATCTTCGAAATATTGCTAAACTTAGGAACATCTTATCCGTATCTGATGCAGAAAAACTAGTTCATGCATTCATGACCTCCAGACTGGACTATTGTAATGCATTACTAGGTGGTTGTCCTGCATCCTCAATAAACAAGCTTCAGTTAATCCAAAATGCAGCTGCCAGGGTTCTCACTAGATCCAGAAAATATGATCATATAACCCCAATATTATCATCCCTGCACTGGCTACCTGTTCAGTTTAGAATAAATTACAAAATAGTATTACTTACATACAAGGCTTTAAATGGTTTAGCTCCCACATACCTAACCAGTCTTCTGATACGCTACAATCCACCACGCGCCTTAAGATCACAAAACTCCGGACTTCTGGTAGTTCCCAGAATTTCAAAATCTACAAAAGGGGGTAGGGCTTTTTCATATTTAGCTCCAAAGCTTTGGAATAGCCTTCCAGACAGTGTTCGGGGAGCAGACACGGTTTCTCAGTTCAAAAGTAGACTCAAGACGCATCTTTTTAATCTGGCATACACATAACTCATCCCAGTACTCATACTCCAGTACACCTATACCGAATGGCAACTACGCTAATTCTCCCCATCTGTTCTGTATTTCTCTACCCATCCCGAGGAATCGGGAGATTTTGCCAGCTTCAGTAGACAAAGGCTGACCCTGCGAGGTTCCTGAGGCATCCAGAGAAGGACCAGCTCCAACTGGATTCAGCTTTATGATGGTTGGAGCTACACATGCTGCTCCTGTGCTTCCAGTGATCCAGACCTCATCTGCCCTCTACACCTACTGACTCGTCCCTATGCTGAACTGGTCTTCATGACAATTTAAATAATTTCTGTCATATTGAATTTTCACCTGCACAACACACAAGATGTTATATCATTTCTATCTGTTATCGCCCAAATGAGGATGGGTTCCCTGTTGAGTCTGGTTCCTCTCAAGGTTTCTTCCTAATGCCATCTCAGGGAGTTTTTCCTTGCCACCGTCGCCGTCACCCTTGGTTTGCTCATCAGAGAAATTTCATTCATTCGTCTCATTATTATCTGCACATTTTTCTCACACATCCACACTTCCAATTATTTTCTTTTCTATAATTATTATTATTATTTGTTTTTATTTATTTATTTTCTATTATAATTTTATTTATTAATTTATTACTTTATATATAATTATTCTATATATATATATATATATATATATATATATATATATATAATATATAATTTTTTTTTATTTTTTTTTTGTGAAGCTGCTTTGAGACAATGACCATTGTTAAAAGCGCTATATAAATAAAATTGAATTGAATTGAATTGAATTTTAGGGGTAGTATACACATCATCCCACTCTTCATTTTAGCAAAAGTGTAAAGTAGTGTAAACAGTGTTATTATATGGATTTCTAAGGCATACAAGTTACAGTACACAATTTATTCAGTGCTAAATCTAAAACTATACTAGGCTTTAGACGGTAAACATTTCCTGGTTGATTCACTACATTTAAAGTGCTACTTTTAGCTGTTGTATTAAAATATGGGCTATTCTAATAAGGGCGAATGGACTGCAGTGTTCATTTTAAGCAACCTTTAGCTTTAACCTTTAACCTCTAACTAGTCATGTTTATCTTTTTATTTAACACGTTTTTGGTGTAGTTTTCTTCCCTTTAACTCAGATAAGAGACCTTCATCATATGGCCTATGCTAATTAATGTATTCAAGTTCACACACACACACACACACACACACACACACACACACGCATAGATGCAAAGTCCATTTAGAAAAAATTTGAATATCATGAAAAAGTGTGAAACTCATTCTATATTTGATCACGGGTTATAGATGAAAATATCTATAAGTATCACAAAATAATAGGATATTTTATTTCAAATTTGAATAAATCAATATTCATTGAGTATAAATACTGGGCATCTCTCAATCTAGTTCAGTACACACATGGGGAAGACTGATGATTTTACAGTTGTCCAGAAGACAATAATCAAGGTCCAAGAAGAAGTTTCCATATCCGGTGATTATTTGGATTGCCATGTCATGTGTTTTATCAAGTAAATGCAGCTGTCTACCAGGAAATGTTAGATTTTAGAGAGCACTTCATGCTGCTGATGGATATATATGGAGAAACACCTGACCCAACAATACAGGTAAGCTTGTCTGAAACTGATATCAAAGCCACCTGATCTTCAATAATGCCTCAGCAGTACCACAGACTGATTGCTTCTATGCCATGCCACTTTGAGTAATTTATGTTAAATGAGCTTCTACCAACATGTTTCTGAATGTCTGTATTGTACTTTTTTTTTTTGATTGATGTTAGGAAATATTCTCACATTTCGAAACACAGGATTTTTTATTTTTAATTCTGATATATTTCACTTCACATGTAATGAATCTAGAAAATCTATCTTTTCATAATATCCTACATTTTTGAGATGCACTATACACACACAAACTAAAAGACAGTGATTGCGGACAACAGAGAGACTCTTAAGGAGGACTGAAGAGGAGCTGAAAAGCTTTTACACACTTTTATAGCCTCATCTTACACTCGGTGTAAAAATATTCTCAAGCTGTGAGTCAGATGAGATTCTTACTCTCGATCAGTACTGTACATAAACACTCACCAATGTACAAAAGACCTGAAGCATGAACATAGATTGCATAGTTTAATAATATTAGTACCATTATGTCATTCCGTATCTCAAACATTTTAGCTTTATATTAATCCTGAATTATCACGGCAATCGTATGGTATTAGTACAGAAATGAGATGACTGCACTGTATCTACAGTAATATTACATAGTACTGTATGACCCCTCTTTGAACCACCACCTTATCGTGGTGGAGGGGTTTGCGTGTCCCAATGATCCTGGGAGCTATGTTGTCGGGGGCTTCATGCCCCAGGCAGGGTCACCCATGGCAATCTGGTCCTAGGTGAGGGAACAGACAAAGAGTGGTTCAAAAGACCTCTTATGATGAGCAAAACCATTGGAAAACGTTTTCCCTTGCCCGGACGTGGGTCACCGGGGCCTCCCTCTGGAGCCAGGCCTGGAGGTGGGGCCCGATCGCGAGCGCCTGGTGGTTGGGCCTGCAGCCATGGAGCCCGGCCGGGCACAGCCCGAAGAGGCAACGTGGGTCCCTCTTCCCATGGGCTCACCACCTGTAGGAGGGGCCAAAGAGGTCGGGTGCAGTGTGAGCTGGGTGGTGGCGGAAGACAGGGGCCTTGGCGGTCTGATCCTCGGCTGCAGAAGCTGGCTCTAGGGACGTGGAATGTCACCTCTCTGGCGGGGAAGGAGCCTGAGGGATGCCATCAAGCTGAAGAAGGAGTCTTACTGGGCCTTTTTGGCTGGTGGCACTCCGGAGGCAGCTGATAGGTACCGGCAGGCCAAGCGGAATGCGGCTTCGGTGGTTGCTGAGGCAAAAACCCGGGCGTGGGAGGAGTTTGGGGAGGCCATGGAGAATGACTTCCAGACGGCTTCGAAGAGATTCTGGTCCACCATCCGGCGTCTCAGGAGGGGAAAGCAGGGCACGGTCAACACAGTGTATAGTGGGGATGGTGCGCTGCTGACCTCGACTCGGGACGTTGTTGGTCGGTGGGGGGAGTACTTCGAAGACCTCCTTAATTCCACCAACATGCCTTCCTATGAGGAAGCAGAGTCTGGGGACATAGAGGTGGACTCTTTCATCTTCTGGGGCCGAGGTCGCCGAGGTGATCAAAAAGCTCCGTGGTGGCGGGGCCCCGGGGGTGGATGAGATCGGCCCGGGGTTGCTAAAGGCTCTGGATGTTGTAGGGCTGTCATGGTTGACACGTCTCTGCAACATTGCATGGACATCGGGGACAGTGCCTCTGGACTGGCAAACCGGGGTGGTGGTCCCTCTCTTCAAGAAGGGGGACCGGAGAGTGTGATCTCTCTCTATATTCTCAGCCTCCCCGGGAAAGTCTATTCAGGGGTCCTGGAAAGGAGGGTCCGTCGGTTAGTCGAACCTCGGATTCAGGAGGAGCAGTGTGGTTTACGTCCAGGTCGCAGAACAGTGGACCATCTCTACACCCTTAGCAGGGTCCTGGAGGGGGCATGGGAGTTTGCCCAACCAGTCTACATGTGCTTTGTGGACTTGGAGAAGGCATTCGACCGTGTCCCTCTGGGAGTCCTGTGGGGGGTACTCCGGGAGTATGGGATATCAGATTCCCTGTTAAGGGCTGTCCGGTCCCTGCCCGGTCCCTGGTGTCGGAGCTTGGTCTGCATTGCCGGTAGTCAGTCGGACCTGTTTCCGGTGAGAGTAGGACTCCGACAGGGCTGCCCTTTGTCACCGATCCTGTTCATAATTTTTATGGACAGAATTTCTAGGCGCAGCCAGGGCATTGAGGGGGTAGAGTTTGGTGGGCTCAGGATTGGGTCACTGCTTTTTGCAGATGACGTTGTTCTGTTGGCCTCATCATCCTGCGACCTACAGCTCTCACTGGATCGGTTCGCAGCCGAGTGTGAAGCGGCTGGGATGAGAATCAGCACCTCCAAATCTGAGGCCATGGTCCTCAGCCGGAAAAGGGTGGAGTGCCCTCTCGGGGTTGGGAGTGAGATCCTGCCCCAAGTGGAGGAGTTTAAGTATCTCTTGGGTCTTGTTCACGAGTGAGGGTAAAATGGAACGGGAGATCGACAGGCGGATCGGGGCAGCGTCTGCAGTGATGCGGGCTCTGTATCGGTCCATCGTGGTGAAGAAGGAGCTGAGCCAAAAGGCAAAGTTCTCAATTTACCGGTCGATCTACGTTCTACCTCACCTATGGTCATGAGCTGTGGGTAGTGACCGAAAGAGCAAGATCGCGAATACAAGCGGCCGAAATGAGTTTCCTCCGCAGGGTGTCTGGGCTCTCCCTTAGAGATAGGGTGAGAAGCTCAGTCATCCGGGAGGGGCTCAGAGTAGAGCCGCTGCTCCTCCGCATCGAGAGGAGCCAGATGAGGTGGCTTGGGCATCTATTTAGGATGCCCCTGGATGCCTCCCTTGTGAGGTGTTCCGGACACGCCCCACCGGAAAGAGACCCCGGGGAAGACCCAGGACACGCTGGAGGGACTATGTCTCTCGGCTGGCCTGGGAACGCCTTGGGATCCCCCCCCGGAAGAGCTGGAAGAAGTGGCCAGGGAGAGGGAAGTCTGGGCATCCCTGCTGAAGCTGCTGCCCCCGCGACCCGACCTCGGATAAGCGGAAGAAAATGGATGGATGGATGGAGTACTGTATGAAACATTAGTGCATCAATAATTGTTCATAATATAGAACATACAGTATAAAAGAAACAAACAACTGAACTACACTACAAAATGAGTATAGCAATAGTTTGTTAGTATAATGTCAATATGGTGCACACTTTAGCAATTTGGTGCTTTCGACGATCTCCACACAGAGGAGCCGTAGATGCTCAGCGGAGGATGGTTGCTTCGTGTCCTCCTAAAGTCAACAACCATCTCCTTTGTCTTGTCAACGTTCAGAGACAGGCTGTTGTCTTTGCACCAATCTGTTAGCCTCTGCACTTCCTCTCTGTACGCTGACTCATCGTTCTTGCTAATGAGACCCACTACGGTCGTGTCACCAGCGAACTTGATGATGTGATTCGAACTGTGTGTCACTACACAGTCGTGAGTCAGCAGTGTGAACAGCAGGGGACTAAGCACACAGCCTTGTGGGGACCCAGTGCTCAGTGTGGTGGTGCTGGAGGTGCAGTTCCCGATCTGACTGACTGAGGCCTTCCGGTCAGAAAGTCCAGGATCCAGTTGCAGAGGGAGATGTTCAGGCCCAATAGGCTCAGCTACCCAATCAGTTGTTGGGGGATGATAGTGTTGAATGCTGAGCAGAACTCTATGTACAGCATTCGAACGTATGTATCCTTATTGTCCAAGTGTGTGCGGGCAAGATGGGGTGTAGTGGAGCTGGCGTCGTCCGTTGAGCGATTAGGACGTTACGCAAATTGCAGTGGGTCCAGTGAGGGAGGGCAGCAGGGTCTTGATGTGTCTCATGACAAGCCGCTCGAAGCACTTCATGATGGTGGTTGTAAGTGCAACCGGACGGTAGTCATTGAGAAAGGACACAGAAGACTTCTTGGGCCCGGGGACGATGGTGGTGGCCTTGAAGCACGTGGGAACGACAGCACTGCTCAGAGAGATGCTCAGCTGTTCTGCACATTCTCTGAGCACTATGCCTGGGATGTTGTTGGGTCCAGCAGCTTTATGTGGGTTGACTCTGCATAGAGTTTTCCTCACATCAGCTGTAGTGAGACACAGCACCTGGTCGTTCGGAGGAGGACTGGTCTTCCTCACCGCCACGTCGTTCTGCCTGTCGAACCGAGTGTAGAAGTTGTTTGGCGCATCTAGGAGGGAGCCATCACCATCACAGGCAGGTGATGTCATCCTGTAGTGAGTGATGGCTTGTAAGCCCTGCCACATGCGCCGTATGTCACCGCTGTCTCTGAAGTGGTTGTGGATTCTCTGGGCGTGTGCGCGCTTCGCCTCTCTGATGGCCCGAGAAAGATTGGACCTTGCTCTTCTAAGGGCCCCCTTGTCTCCCACTGAAGGCAGAAGTCTCGGGTCCTCAGAAGTGCGCGCACTTCCGCAGTAATCCACAGTTTCTGGTTGGGTCGTGAGATGATGCTCTTGGAGACAGTGATGTCATCGGTGCACTTGTTGATGTAGCTGGTCACTGATGACGTGTACTCCTCCAAGTCAGTGAAGTCCCCGTAAGTTGCAGCCTCCCTAAACATGTTCCAGTCAGTGTTCCAGGAGATGGCTCCTGCTGGCCAGGTTTTCACCTGCTTCAGAACCGGTTTTGAATGCCTGACGAGTGGTCTGTATGCTGGAATTAACATAACAGAGATGTGGTCTGAGTAGCCGAGGTGGGGGCGGGGCTCAGCCCACTATGCGCCGGGAATGTTTGTGTAAACAAGATCCAGCGTGTTTTCCCCTCTCGTTGCAAAGTCCACATATTGATGGAATCTAGGAAAGACTGACTTGACATTTGCATGGTTGAAATCTCCAGCAACAATAAACAGTCCATCCGGGTGTGTATTTTGCAGTTCATTGAACTTTGCATACAGTTCCCATAGCGCTTCCTTAGCATTAGCGCTAGATAATGAAAACAGTGGTGAATTCCCCTGGTAAATAAAAAGGTCTGCATCTAGTCACAAACTCCACCAGCGATGAGCAATAACTAGGAACTAGCACAGAGTTCTTGCACCATTTCGTGTTGATGCAAACATACAAGCCGCCGCCGCTGTCAAGATGGACTAACCTGAGGTGACCAGAAGACGTAGCTTTAGCGGTTAGCCCAATGTAGCGTGGAGGATAAACCCAAACGCGGAAAGAAGCGAGCAGGCAGGATAACCACGCGATTTAGTTTAAGGACTCTCACAAAAGCGGAGCAAGGGAAAAACACAAATTTAACCCGCGTCCTAAAATACACACACAATAGCAAAGACAAACGGAACCAACATGTGAGTACTCACGGTTTGCTGAAACGACAGCTGGAGCTGACATGGGCCGAACTCAATGACTGAGCGGTAAGCCATCGTTTGTTTACCTCTTTTATACTTCCTGGTTTTGCGCCCGTCTTACTTCCGGGTCCTAGTGCCGGGCGCAGATTGAGTGTGTATGACAGTACCCCCCTGTCCAGGACTGGCTCCTGACGGTCCTGGGATGGAGGATACCCTGTGACGGTAGTCCCGAATTAGCTGGGGGTCGAGAATGAACCGGGCCGGGATCCAAGATCGCTCCTCGGGGCCATAGCCCTCCCAGTCCACCAGGTATTGTGTACCTTTGCCCCGAGGGCGCGAGTCAAGGATTCGGCGCACGGTGTAGGCGGGACCGCCGTCGATGATCCGGGGAGGAGGAGCTGGGGGGGTGGGTGGAATCATGGGTGAGGTGATGAAGGGCTTGAACTGGGATAGGTGGAAGACTGGATGGATCCGGAGCGCCGCAGGCAGCTGGAGCCGGTAGGTGACAGGGTTAATTCTGTGAGTGATGTGGTATGGTCCGATGAATCTGGGGGAAAGCTTCTTTGACTCGGTGCGGAGGTGGAGGTTTTTTGTGGACAGCCATACCTTGTCACCTACGTGGTATAGTCGTCCCGGAGGATGTCGGCGGCGATGTTGGTGGATGTAGCGGGCATTGGCACGTTGGATGGCCTGGTTGGTCGTAGTCCAGAGCCGCCGACATCTGCGGACCAACTGTTGGGCTGACGGTACATCAACCTCCGGCTCTGGGTGGTTGAACACGGTGGGTTGGAAACCGTGGCATACCTCAAATGGGCTTAGGTTAGTGGCAGAGGAGATGTGGAGGTTGTGTGATAGTTCTGCCCAAATGAGGTAGCGTGCCCAGGAGCGCTGACGGTCCGCTACGAAACATCTCAGGTAGCGCTCCAGTTGTTGGTTGGTCCGCTCCGTCTGACCGTTAGTCTGTGGGTGGTATCCGGAGGACAGACTGCAGGTGGAATCGATCAGACGGCAGAAGGCCTTCCAGAACCGGGCTGTGAACTGGGGCCCTCTGTCCGAGACGATATCCTTGGGGAACCCATGCAGACGGACTACGTGCTCTAAAATCAGCTCTGCTGTTTCCTTTGCTGACGGGAGTCCGGCGAGAGCCACCAGATGCACGGTCTTAGAGAACCGATCCACGATCGTGAGGATGGTGTCCTTTCCTTCGGAGGCCGGCAGGCCCGTGATGAAGTCCACGGCAATGTGCGTCCAGGGCCGTCGAGGGACTGGAAGGGGTTGCAGTTCTCCTGGAGAGGGTCGGTTGGTGGTCTTCGCCCTGGCACACACTGGGCATGCCTGAACGAACTCTTGGACGTCCCTCGTCATGGATGGCCACCAGAAGTCGCGCTGGATGAATTGGAGGGATCGTCGGGTGCCTGGATGGCCCGAAATTGGGGAGGAGTGTCCCCAGTGGAGAACCTCGGGTCTCATCCCTTCAGGCACGAAGAGTCGTCCAGGTGGCACACCTGCCGGTTCGGTCTCTGTACCTCGTGCCTGGCGCACTCTCGTTTCCAGGTCCAGTTGCAGGGGTGCGATGATCTTGGAAGAGGGGAGGACAGGCGCGGGGTCCGCCCGGGGGGGGTCCACCTCTAGTTGTCGGGAGAGGGCGTCAGCTTTGGTGTTCTTGGGCCCCGGGCGGTATGAGAGGTGGAAGTTGTAATTCTCAAAGAATAATGCCCACCGCGCCTGTCGTGGATTTAACTGTTTAATGTTTCGGATGGTGATTAGATTTTGATGGTCCGTCCAGACTATGAATGGCTCACTGACGCCCTGGAGCCAGTGACGCCACTCCTCCAGAGCCCACTTTATGGCCAGCAGTTCGCGGTCCCCTACCCCGTATCGCTGCTGAGTGGAGTCAAATTTTCTGGAGAAAAAACCACAAGGGTGTAGTTTTTGGTCTGGACCTTGCTGTGAGAGGATAGCTCCAGCGCCCACATCTGAAGCATCCACCTCCACAACGAATGATTTATTGACATCTGGGTGGTGGAGAATCGGTGCAGTGGTGAAGCGGTGACACAGTGAACGAAAAGCGGAGACAGCTGCCGGGTTGAGGTGAAAAGGGAGAGAGGAGGGACGGGTCAGAGCGGTTAGGGGGGCGGCAACTGTACTGTAGTCCCGGATAAAGCGACGATAGAAGTTCGCAAACCCGAGAAACCGTTGAAGCTGTTTGAGGGTCTTGGGTAGGGGCCAATGACGCACAACCTCTAGCTTCTGCGGGTCCATGGCCACACCCTGGGGCGAGATGACAAAACCCAGGAACGTGGTGGAGCGCTCGTGAAAAGCGCACTTTTCCAACTTACAGTACAGTTGGTGGGCGAGTAATCTCTTTAGAACCGCCCTGACGTGCTGGGTGTGTTCTTCCATGGTGCGTGAATAAATTAAAATATCGTCCAGGTATGCGAATGCCCACCGACCGAGCATGTCCCGAAGGACGTCGTTAATGAAGTGTTGGAATGCGGCGGGGGCATTGCACAGTCCGAATGGGATGACAAGGGTTTCATAATGTCCGGTGGGGGTGATGAACGCCGTCTTCCACTCATCGCCCTCTCTGATGCGCACCAAGTTGTAGGCGCTCCGGAGGTCCAACTTCGTAAAGATGGTGGCGCCAGAGAGGGCGTCCAGGGCTGAGTTGGTAAGAGGCAGAGGATGTCGGTTTTTGATGGTGAGATGGTTGAGCCCCCGATAGTCGACACAAGGGCGAAGTTCACCGCCTCTCTTCTTCACGAAGAAGAACCCCGCGGCGGCAGGTGAGGAGGAGGGTCTGATGGTGCCTTGGCGCAGGGCGTTGTTTACATATTCCTCCATCACCTGGGTCTCGGTGGGTGTGAGTGAGTAGAGATGGCCGCGGGGGGGGATCGTACCGGGTTGGAGGTCTATGGCGAGGTCGTATGGACGATGAGGAGGAAGATGGGTGGCTCGTCGTCTGCAGAAAACCTCCGATAGGTCTCGGTATGGTTCGGGGATGGAGTTGGTGTCGACGTCGGGGGCCTCGGACTCCCTAGAGCACGTCCCAGCCGCTGCCCGTAGGCATAGTTCGTTGCAGGTCGCGCCCCACTGAAGGATCCGATTCTGGGTCCAGGAGATTAGAGGGTCATGTTGGAGCAGCCAGGGATGACCAAGGATGATGGGTGGAGATGAGATGGAGGTGACGAAGAATTTTAACTGTTCATGGTGTTGGTTGATGGAGATGGTGATGGGTTCTGTTCGGGTGCTGATTGGGCTGGTGGAGAGGGGGCGACCGTCGACAGAGGTGATGCGAACGGGCTGGGATAACGCCTCGAGTTTTACCCCCAGGGTTTTGGCATATGCAGAGTCAATGAAGTTACCTGCTGCCCCGGAGTCGATGAACGCAGCACTTCGGACCCGTTTGTGGCCAACCTGGAGGTGTACCTGAACCGTGAGACGGGAGGAGTTGGTGGTGATGGCGGAGAGACGAAGGTGACCCGGCGAGTATCTCTCTCCTCTCACCGGGCCTGGGCGTTTCCCGGTCTGAGCGGACAGGTCGCCCTGTGATGTGTAGCTGACCCGCAATAGGCACAGAGCCCTTCACGAAAGCGTCTCTCCCGTTCTGCAGCGGTCAAGGAGGCGCGTCCTAGTTGCATGGGTTCCCCGGCTCCGGTGTCAACCACGACAGGAGGTGGAGAACCGACATGTCCCGGGGTGGCGTAGGTGGCGGAGTCTGCGGGGCGTGGAGTGGTGACAGTGAAGGCGGGTGCTGGTCGTGAAGTGGTGACGGCGAAGGTGGGTGCAGGTGGCAGGGTGCGAGGGGCTGGCCTCGGACGAGAGAGGAGGCGCTGGTCGATCCGGAGAGCGAGTTGGATCAGGCCCTCCAGGGTCGCAGGAAGCTCTCGCCCGGCTAGTTCGTCCTTAATTCGAGAAGCCAGTCCCTCGTAGTAGGATGTCCGGAGTGCTGCATCGCCCCACGTTGTTTGGACGGCGAGAGTTCGAAACTCGGCCGTATAGCGGCTCACGGGCAATCCTCCCTGCCTCAGGTGATAAAGTCTGGTGTCGGTCTCCACCTCGCCCGCTGGATGTTCAAAAGTGAGTTTGAGTTGGTGGATGAACTCATTGTAAGAGTGAGCGGTATCTGTATCTGCCTGTAAAACTGCCGTGGCCCACTCTGCTGCCTGCCCTTTTAGCAACGAGACGAGAAGAGCAATGCGAAGGCGATCGGTGGAGTATTTGGTGGCATTAAACTCAAACACCAGATCGAGAGCTGTCAGAAAAACGCTGCACTTCCCGTCCGTGCCGTTCCACTTCTCTGGTAGAGAAAGAAAAACATCAGAAGGAGGGGGGGGGGGGGGATGCGGCGCCGCGGCCTCCGCGGCGTGCGATCGAGCAGTGACGCCATCAACAGCTGCGCGGAGATCCGCATTCTCCCGCCGGAGCTCAGCGACCTCGCGGCGGAGAGAAGCGAGATCCCCGGTTAGCTGATTGATTAGCGCCGCATGCTGATCTACAACGTCGCAGAGACTCGCATAATCCGCTGGGTTTACCGCGGAGGGCTCAGTCATTCTGTCAAGATGGACTAACCTGAGGTGACCAGAAGACGTAGCTTTAGCGGTTAGCCCAATGTAGCGTGGAGGATAAACCCAAACGCGGAAAGAAGCGAGCAGGCAGGATAACCACGCGATTTAGTTTAAGGACTCTCACAAAAGCGGAGCAAGGGAAAAACACAAATTTAACCCGCGTCCTAAAATACACACACAATAGCAAAGACAAACGGAACCAACATGTGAGTACTCACGGTTTGCTGAAACGACAGCTGGAGCTGACATGGGCCGAACTCAATGACTGAGCGGTAAGCCATCGTTTGTTTACCTCTTTTATACTTCCTGGTTTTGCGCCCGTCTTACTTCCGGGTCCTAGTGCCGGGCGCAGATTGAGTGTGTATGACAGCCGCGAGTCTTACCACACAGAGTACACTCTAACCTCATGCTGTGTAGCCTGCTGGAGTCGGATGTAGTTCTGTTTATTGTCCAGGGAGCAGACGTTGGATAAGATGTTGAAAGAACCTCAGCTGGCTCCTCAACACCAGCTCCCTGCACAAGAAAGCCCAACAGCATCTCTTCTTTCTGAGAAGACTGAGGAAGGCCCAGCTTCCACCACTGATGCTGACCACCTTCTATAGAGGAACTATCAAGAGCATCCTGAGCGGCTGCATCACTGTCTGGTTCGGGAATTGTGCCATATCAGACCGCAAGACTCTACAGCGGATAGTGAGGACAGCAGAGAAGATCATCGGGGTCTCTCTCCCCTCTATTGAAGACATCTACACCACACGCTGCATCCGCGAAGCCACCAGCATTGTGGCTGATCGGACACACCCCTTTCACACACACTTCACCCTCCTGCCATCTGGTAAAAGGTACCGAAGCATTCGACCACACACATCCAAACTGTGCAACAGCTTTTTTCCCACAAGCCATCCGTCTTCTCAACAGAAAGGGACTGGACTGATAAACACACACACACACACACGCACACACACACACACACACACACGCACACACACACACACACACACACATACACAAACATTATCACTCAGCTTAACTCAACTACCTCAAAACATTGATACTGGACTGACTAATCAACACAAGTGCAAACACACTGATCTACACCACCAAACTAAACCAACCTGTAAATGCTTTTTTGCACAATATTCTTTACTGGATTACCTTTGCCCTAACTTCTTAATTCTTGCTGCTATGTTAAGGAACGTTTACTGGTTCTGCACTACCTCAGCTCATGACCTCAACACCACATTTATTATGTTATGTTATGTCGTGTTTGTCGCACTGTCACTTTGTTTGCTCTTGTTTGCACATTTGCACGTGCACTTTATGTTGTCTGTTAAAAATAAATAAAATAAATAAATAACATAGATAGCCTTCCTCTCTGGGTTAGCCAGTTAGATTTAGTTAATTTATGTTGTTAATTTCTGCTGTAAATTTATGTTGTCAGGTCAATCTGTCTTGTCTCCGCTAGCCAGCTAACTGTAAATTTATGCTGCATGTAGCACCTTGGTCCTGGAGGAACATTGTTTCGTTTCACTGTGTGCTAACTGTTTATGGTTGAAGTGACAATAACTTACCTACTTGAACTTGAACTTGAAATACACTACCGTTCAAAAGTTTGGGGTCACTTGCAAATTTCTTTGTTTTTGTTTAGTGATTTATTTTCTACATTCTACAACAATACTGGGGATTTCAAAACTATATAATAACACATATGGAATTAGGTAATTATGTAACAACAACAAAAACAACAGTTAGTTGTTATTTTAAGACACAGAGGTCAGCCTTTCTGTAATAGTTCTTGCAAGAACAGTATTGTCAAGTGCATTTGCAAAATCCATCAAGCACCATAATGAAGGCCATTCCAGGAGGGCAAGACCAAAACCTACATCTGCCGCAGACGAGAAGTTCATTTAGAGTTATCAGCCTGAAAAATGACCAATTAACAGCACCTCTAATTTTTTTTAGAGGTGAAGTCTCTATGAAGTCTTTACAGAGTAGAAGTTGCAGAAACATCTCAATATCAACTGTTCAAAGGAGATTAATGCATTTTTGGACGCCTTCAGCATTCCTTTACAATGTAGAAAGAAATGAAAATATGGAACCATCATGGAGTTAGAAAGTGATCCTGGTAGTGTATGTACAAGCACTTGTGCAGAATTACTGTATTATGTGTATTAAAGTATTCTTATAATTAATATGGCAATAGTATATTGTATTGTTATAGTTAGTATTAATATTAATATGACCAATAATGAAATAATTAGCAGTAGCATGTTAAATATTAACAATACTGTTTAGTATTGTATAGCAAATACTATATAATAATAATATAGTATACATTAGTATAGTGACAATATTAGTAATTAATATTAACTTTCACTCAAATCTCCCAGTCCTCTAATTTTTCTAATTGTATGGCTTAATTTTAACTGATGATATTTTAACAAGGGCTCTATGGGGATTGACTCAATTTTGGAGCTAGCCTCTTAGTGGTCATTAGAGGAACTGCATGTTTTGGCACTTCGGTGTTGAACTCGTTTTTCAGACTCGGAGGTTGCCCTTGTTCATACCATTAACAGTAGTATAGCAAATGAGATGAGTATATTATTATATCAATATAGCACATACTATATGTGTGTGTGTGTGCGTGTGTGTGTGTGTGTGTATGTGTAACAGCCGTAACACAGATTCTCCAACTAAATTCAAAATTAAACCCATTTTTTAAAATTAAGTCCCATTTATTCAGAAACACTTATTCCATTATGACACTGCCTCTTTTCATTTAATTTTTGCTTTAATCTTCTCTTACTACTCAATGTTATCCATGTTATCTTGTTTTATTGTTTAATTTATTCTTGTTTGATCTGTAAGGTGACCTTGGTTGACCAGAAAGGCATCCCCAAATAAAATGCTTAATTATTATTATTATTAGTAGTAGTAGTAGTAGTAGTAGTAGTAATATTAATATTATAAAAGTAGGGACATAGTCTAGCATCTAATATTTTCTCCACAGTCTATCGACTAAGGATGTCTGGATGTGTGATAATATTTCGATATGATAACAATATGGTGACGATATATCATTCATGTTATGCTGACTTCTTGTCGTCCTTCATATAAAAACAGGCATTTTAGGTAGATGAAGTGAAAGCTGAGATAATGTCATGGACAGATATTATACTGAGGCATCTGTATAAATAAAAGAAAGGTTTTGTCTGTACATTGGTCAAAGTGCACTTTTTCAATGATGCCTTTAGGTTTCTTGCATTGGAGGACCTGAAACCAGTCTCAGAAAATTTTCTGTCTGCATGTCTGTTTGTCCTGCCAGATTTTGTCACATCATCACATAAAACTGACTGGACAGACTTTAATGAAACTCTGGCAGTTGTTAGGTATTTGCCTGAAGTTAAACATCCCAGATAGCAAGGTGACATTGATTCAATGTTGAAATTTCATCAGAATCATCATTTTGGTTGAGGTTGATTTTTCAATGCTAAATAATGTTGAATCAATGTTGATAATTCAATGCTTTTCAGTGTTGAAAAGACAAACATTGAATCAATGTTGATTTTTGGTTGTGGAACCCATCCTCATTCAACAATGTAAGGCAAATTAAATTAACTAAGTGCATTTCTATAAAAATGTGTATGCATGTGTGTATGTGTTTAAAACAGGTTAAAAAATTGACAAGAGATTTGCCATGGTGCTTAAAAAAAAATAAATAATAATAATTATATATATATATATATATATATATATATATATATATATATATATATATATATATATATATATATTGAGGAAAAAAAATAATTTGACGGTAAGTTTTGTGTATTTACCTTGCTGTCTAGTTTACTCACTTGACAGCTTAATTCCTGTTTGCCGTTCAAAAGTACTCAATTTTCGGCTCGCATTTAACATTCGAGGGTGTTTTTACACTGTCGCCACGTCATTATAATACACTCTACAGGCATGAGAATTCAATATGTTGTAGTCTGGAAGTTCCTGCCACTCACGGTGAAAGAATTTTGGCGATGCGACCTACGGTATTCTGTTGGGAAGCATTTGTTTGAGACCTTAGTTCCTGTTTCCCGTTGTCTGTGTCTGACCCAGAGCAGTGTGCGTGCCCCACATGGAAAGAACCTATATGAGGATATATGCGCATATATGAAACCTATATGCAGTATATATGCGCATATAACCGCACCTATATGGGGCCAGGGGTAGCTCAGTGGTTAAGGCATTTGACTAAGGTTCAAACCCCACAACCACCAAGTTGCCACTGTTGGGCCCTTGAGCAAGGCCCTTAACCCTCAACTGCTCAGATGTATAATGAGATAAAAATGTAAGTCACTCTGGATAAGAGCGTCTGCCAAATGCCTAAATGTAAATGTAAATATGAGGATATATGCGCATATATGAAACCTATATGCAGTATATATGCACATATATGATAATATATATGCTGCATATATGCGTATATATGCTGCATATATGTGTATATATGCCACATGTAGGCAACATTGAGGTGCATATATGTGCATATACAGGCCATATATGTCTCCTGTATTGCTTCTTTATATCCACATATAAGCCCTACTGTATATGTACATACAAGATATGTCTCCTATGGCAGGATCTGGTCATTTTAGCTCATATCTCACTTTGGCAACTGTCATACATGATGCCTAGCTCATATTTTCTATTATCAAGGCAATAACTAAGAACTAACAAAAAAAATGCAAAAAACTAATCCTAATTGCCCACATACAGTATATGAGGATATATGCACATATATGAAACCTCAGTCTCCGTGAAAATCTTTTTGAAACACGTCACTAAAATTAACTGAAATGAGAAATATATCTATATAAAGCTTAAAGTGTCTACTTTTAAATGATGCAAGTCACATTGAAAACAAATATTCTCAGTTTATGTAATCCGTATGAAACCAAGGAGAGGCACAGAATTTCTGTCACACTTATATGCTAATGACCCGAGGCAGGACACGCCCACACGCCAATCACACGGAAATCAGTCCGGGTAATTTACATACTAGACCACGCCCCCGGACACCGGCATGAAAAAACGAACACAGAGAGACAGGTTTGAAAATACTCCGATTCAGTGAGTTTTCAGCACATTATGGAAGATGGCACGCGCTTACACATCCGAGGAAACTCTTCAGAATGTTCTGGAAAGTTTACATTTACCTCAGAAGAAGACTGTGTGACTCCGACGACGAACGGGAGCATTTTGAACAGAGAATAGACCCATGCTACACTGGGTAAGTTATTAAGTCTTATATAACTCTTATTCTGATAATATTAAACTAATATTAGTAAATATTTTCCTCACTACAGCTAGCTCTTGTCAGCTTGTGTGACACATTGGCTTTCAATGCCATTTATATAGTTTAGGTAAATCATGCTAGCATGCTGCCTCATGTAGCACAAACATGATATTTCCCGGTGGCTAAGCTAATGCCTTATGGAGTTTACAGATGTTTATATTCACCTTGTTTTGGATAGCTTTAGATTATGGTTGCTAATGTGTATTTGGCTCCATTTTGGTTAGCTTATAACACTGCTATCGGTAATGTTATTTAGCACAAACAAGCAAGTTGCAGGTGGCTAAAATACTGCCTTATGTAGCTAAGTGATGCTTATGAATATTTCTTTGGTGTAAATGTATATAATCCCTTTTGTTTAGCGTGTATTTACAAATACCTGATAAGATGTAATTGTTTAGAATGTGTTCAATATGTGTGTAATGTCCAGTGGATGGTGTTTTTTAAAACTCAAACTGACTTATGGCAGCAGTGTGTAGTATTATCTATCACCATCATTGATGCTGTCATGTGACCTACAGAAGAGAGGTGTATATTTTTCATGTTGAAGTGTGGATACATTTTTGGTCATCTCTGTACTGTATATATTGTGCATCCATATTAATTGCACATCCATTTACTCTGAACAGTATAGGTTAACATTTTTTTATTTATTTGTTTTTAGGAATGTGTCTGCATCACCCTTGCCTTCACCAGCCCCTGACATCAGGACACGCAAGCTCCGTTCAGATGGACCTCTTGTATTTGTGAAGTGGATGGACACACGAGAAGTATCTACCTGTTCTACCATCCATTCTGCTTTACAGTAGACGCGGTGAAGATGAGGGTGAAATTACAAGGTACATGGACTACAAAGACATTTCCATGTCCTGTGACTGCGTACAACCAGCACATGGGGAGTTGATCACTCTGATCAGCTATTACAATACTATACTACACAGCACAAAACAATGAAGCCGTACAGAAATATTTTTCTACACTGCTTGGACATTGCTCCAACCAATGCTTACCCTGCATGTATGTTTTGTACAGTTTTTTTTTTATCTTGCACTGTTTTACTCTGAATGTCCGTCTTTTTTCAGTTTTTATTTTGTACTGTTCCTGTTGCAGTTTTACCCTGCATGTAAACAAATGTCCAGAATGTCCAGATTATCATTAATCTGCATTTATACATAAAATCCTATTAACTATTGGGAAGCTAAACATAAGAATCAGTATGAAACATGAAAAGTTTCTAAAAGTTGCCAATAAATTAATATTGTGATGTGAAATAATTTTTCAAATTGAAGTTATAAAGGGCTCTGGGGTGTTTTGCCAGGCAGAAGCGTGGAGAGCAGCCCGCCTTGCCACCTCTGCTACTGCCATGGTACGGAATCTGCTGCTGGGCACCTTCGACTTGGAGACTTGACCAAATTAAAAAGGTAGCCATTATTGGTGAGTAAATGCATAATGCGTTGAGAAGGGAAAACAAAATATTTAAGACTTTATAAGTTCACCACTTTAACCATAACCTACTTGTATCAATGTTTATTAGCCATCAATGGAGACTGCATAAGGTAGGGCACCCATTATTGTTACTGTATCTGCTTGGGACCTATAATACTAATTCATCACTTGCTCACTTCTTAATCCTACCTTTCCTCTTCTAAAGCCACATTATATTGCGCTGTAAGGTGTGTAGTCCTCTATTTTGTAGAACATATAATGTTGCAAATAACCTCATGGCACTAATTGTTGTTGTCTGAAGTTTTAATAAATAATCATAATGCTGTCAAAAATAATGTCATAAATAGATTTTCTTTATCAATTAACTTCTATTAATTAAATAAAATTTTTAATGTAAATTTTTAAAGTTTAATGGAATGGCTGTGTGAAAGATGCTGAAGCTGACGTGCCAATGGTCTTTTATATTAATGTTGTTCGGAAGCCTGTGTAATGATGTAGTTTCGACTACATGTTTACATGATGTTCTATCGACTGAACAGCGTTTTTTCGACTTGTTTTCATGTTATTGTTGTTCAGCAATGGCATGGACGTGATGTTTTGGCAAAAGAAGGGTGGGATGTTGGTTGATGGTGACTGAAAGCGGTGACTGAGTAGATTGGACGTCACAGCAGCTCGTGAAAAGGCAGAGCTACTTTATGCAGGCTGTGTGCATTCTACTGTGGATTGACTGTTTTGAAACTTATATGGTAGTTACGTAGCCCCTAGACCTCAGTTACCATGAAAAAAGCCATGAAATTTCAGTTTGGACCATATGGGATCTTAAACAAGGACGTCATCTTTTTTTAATTATTGTTTGTTCGGGGAGGAATTATAGACCACAATGTCAGCATGATCTTGGGTTGTTTCCTTATCACTTCTTGTGTGCGTTTGGCTGTAGCTTGCACACCAGACAGAGTTGTTGGCGATTCATCCTATTGTAAAGTCATGCAGTGTGTAATCTCCTGTCGCCAATTCATTGTGCAGTGTGAACACAGCAGCAACTAAATGCTACCACAGATAGTACAGTGTGAAAACAATGGTGATCCGATGACTTTGAAAATCATGCAGTGTGAGTTTGAGGAGAAGGTAAAAAGCAATACAAAACAAATAATGTACAGTTTATGTTGTCATTACTTTGCTCTCAAACTAAATGCAATGTAATAATAGGCGTTATTTAATAATAACATTAACAGTGCAGCATGCATCTAACTCTGGGTAAAAAGCTTATAATAAAATCACCAAAATAAGTCTTCATGTTAAGAATAAATATGCAAACAGTACGGTATCTGAGCGTACGGATTGGAAATTTGTGCATACAGTTTGTTAATCCGTGGCCACGATTTGTTAAACTGAGGGAACAGTTTAAGTATTTGTGAGTGCGGGGGACAAATTGCAAAACCGTCGCCACGGATTGATTTTTTTTTTTTATTTATTTATTTTTTTGGTCCTACAGGTTTTTTTTTTTTTTTTTTTTTTGCACATAAAATACTACATTGTTACATTAAGTATATTTGTTTTCATAGCATTGAATATGTACATTGTAGGACAACATTTGCAGATTGTGAAATAACACATACAGGTCCTTCTCAAAAAATTAGCATATTGTGATAAAGTTCATTATTTTCTGTAATGTACTGATAAACATTAGACTTTCATATATTTTAGATTCATTACACACAAACTGAAGTAGTTCAAGCCTTTTATTGTTTTAATATTGATGATTGTGGCATACAGCTCATGAAAACCCAAAATCCCTATCTCAAAAAATTAGCATATCATGAAAAGGTTCTCTAAACGAGCTATTAACCTAATCATCTGAATCAACTAATTAACTCTAAACACCTGCAAAAGATTCCTGAGGCTTTAAAAACTCCCAGCCTGGTTCATTACTCAAAACTGCAATCATGGGTAAGACTGCCGACCTGACTGCTGTCCAGAAGGCCATCATTGACACCCTCAAGCAAGAGGGTAAGACACAGACATTTCTGAACGAATAGGCTGTTCCCAGAGTGCTGTATCAAGGCACCTCAGTGGCAAGTCTGTGGGAAGGAAAAAGTGTGGCAGAAAACGCTGCACAACGAGAAGAGGTGACCGGGTCCTGAGGAAGATTGTGGAGAAGGACCGATTCCAGACCTTGGGGGACCTGCGGAAGCAGTGGACTGAGTCTGGAGTAGAAACATCCAGAGCCACCGTGTACAGGCGTGTGCAGGAAATGGGTTACAGGTTGCAAATTTTGCTTGTCATTCGCAAATCAAGGTGCCAGAGTCTGGAGGAAGACTGAGGAGAGGGAAATGCCAAAATGCCTGAAGTCCAGTGTCAAGTACCCACAGTCAGTGATGGTCTGGGGTGCCATGTCAGCTGCTGGTGTTGGTCCACTGTGTTTTATCAAGGGCAGGGTCAATGCAGCTAGCTATCAGGAGATTTTGGAGCACTTCATGCTTCCATCTGCTGAAAAGCTTTATGGAGATGAAGATTTCATTTTTCAGCACGACCTGGCACCTGCTCACAGTGCCAAAACCACTGGTAAATGGTTTACTGACCATGGTATTACTGTGCTCAATTGGCCTGCCAACTCTCCTGACCTGAACCCCATAGAGAATCTGTGGAATATTGTGAAGAGAAAGTTGAGAGACACAAGACACAAGTACCTGCAAAAGGATTCCCGACCAAGTATTGAGTGCAGAACTGAACATAATTATATGAAGGTTGACTATTTTTGTATTAAAAACACTTTTCTTTTATTGGTCGGATGAAATATGCTAATTTTTTGAGATAGGGATTTTGGGTTTTCATGAGCTGTATGCCACAATCATCAACATTAAAACAATAAAAGGCTTGAACTACTTCAGTTGTGTGTAATGAATCTAAAATATATGAAAGTCTAATGTTTATCAGTACATTACAGAAAATAATGAACTTTATCACAATATGCAAATTTTTTGAGAAGGACCTGTATATTAAAAAAAATCTAATGTGTGCATTGTATCTATGGAAGATTGTAGGACATTTCAAAACATATGTTGCATATCTGTACATTTGTAAAAGTCACATTTCCAAAAATTTAGGACCCACCTTCTGTCATTCATAAACAACTACCACTCCAAGTTTTTAGAGCATTGTATAGTTCTAACCTTTTGTTTGTTTTTCATTCTTTAGATGCACTACAACAACAACAGCTGAAAGCTGAAGAAAAGGAGGCCACAGAGTTTCTTTGCTTCAACAGTTCAGAAATGGCTTCGTTATGCCCCAGAACGGCTGGGGGGGGGGGGGGGAATTGCTCGTGGTGGAAAACCATAAGTTCAGACTTGTGTCTTATTATCTGTTTTGCTGAGTAAATACATTTCAACTTACGAATAATGTTTCAGTCATCTGTTGTGTTTCTGACTTGGTTGTTTCTATTTGCATTTGACTGAATTTTGCTGAGGCAGGCTGCCATTTTTATATTATGGTTTTCCAGTCTCTTCTCTTGGCAGTTAGATTCTGTTTTATGAATTCAGAATTAACAATCTCTTCTAATAGTTCTCTTCTAAAAAGTCATATTGTCATCCAGTTTATAATAATTTGTATGTAAGTTGTAGTGTGTTTTATTATATAGTTGTTTTATTGTAATTGTGATGTTACTTCCTGTTTAAATGGGTATGGAGCATAAATAAATAAATATGTTTACATGTAAACTGAAGGATGTTGAGTTACTGACTTTTTGTTTAAAAAAAAAAAAAAAAAAAGCTTTTCAGCCCTACATGGTCTCTGATTTAAAGAAATAAATCAAAACGGACATGATTTACTGTCATAGAATCTTGCTGTTCATAAAGCAAGACTAAACTATAATTGTTTCAATGTTGATTCAATGTAAAATAAGTGATTGAATTTACGTTGAACAAACACTGATTTTATGCCCATCTTGATCTATTTATCATCATTGAAATAACATTATTTCAAGGTGCAAACCTGATGAAAAATCAACATTTAACATTGAAATTTCAACATTGATTCAATAACAAGTTGGTTGATGCTTTAATGTTGATTCAACGATGATTCAATGTTGTTCTGCTATCTGGGATGTGCCATAAATGTAATAAAACTGTTAAGTAGAAGTGAAGTTATGAGCATTTGTGCCACAGCATCTACTGTAGGATCTTTTTGGATGACTATAGTGCTTTTGCTGCATCGATTACACAGACAAAAAGGCAAGTGGACTATGAAAACTAAACCATCAAAGATGAATAAGTGGGTCAATGTATATTTATTCTTCCGGCGGAAAGTTTAAAACTAATTGGTGTCATACTGTATGTTTCGAAACCATGGCGTTAATAATAAGCAGTAATATGAAGCAGCACAGGCGGCGTGGTGGTGTAGTGGTTAGCACTGTCGCCTTGCACCTCCAGGGTCTGGGTTCGATTCCCCGGCCAGGCTCGATTCCCGTCTCTGTGTGCATGGAGTTTGCATGTTCTCCCCGTGCTTGGTGGGTTTCCTCCGGGTACTCCGGTTTCCTCCCACAGTCCAAAGATATGCAGATTAGGCTAATTGGCGTTCCTAAATAAAGTGTGTGATTGGGTGTGTGAGTGTGTGTATGTGTGTGTGCCCTGCGATGGATTGGCACCCTGTCCAGGGTGTACCCCGCCTAGTGCCCGAAGTCTCCTGGGATAGGCTCCAGGTCCCCCGCGACCCTGAACACAGGATTAAGCGGTATAGAAAATGAATGAATGAATGAACATACACAACACTCCAGAAGAATTACGAGCTTACGTTGCTGAAAACATGGGCACTATAGGATAAGCAGTCCGAGATGAGTGCTTATAAATACCGGAACTGAGAGCACAGTGTTACACGCTAAAATCAAAACATGTTAAATAGAAGTCAATTTATTAACAGTTAATAATCTAATTTTAATAAACTACCAATAAGTTACTTGCTCAATGTAAACAAACAAGGGCACCAATAGATTAGAAAAGACAAACTACATATTTTACTGGGATTAGTTAATATTTTCACTTCTGAAATAACAGTGTTGAAGTGGTGTAAGTGAATTTTAACATGCTGGAGTTATTTTAAGAAAAAACTTTATCCGATCTGCTTTTTAGATTTCTCATCTGTGATCCATTCTCCGATTACCAAACAGGGACTGTATTTGGCTGACAAAAAAAACTAAACAAAAGAACTACAACTTAATGTAAACAAACCATAAGATACTCAACCTTTCAAAATTTGATTTCTTCGTATTAATAAGTTAGGCAGGGAGTTCTGCCGTGAAGAAAGAGAGGTACACATGTAAATGGGCTTCAACCGAAAGGATAATACAGTATCACTGATTACATTAAAACTGATCAGTTTATTGTTAGCTTTAACCTTTTAACTTTTTTTTTATTTCCACTTTATATAGTTTATCATAAAGTTTTGGTTTACTTTGCACACTTCATTTATTTTCATTGCCAATATTTTATATTACTGCTCTATTTTCTAAAGAGCTGCAGGTGGATTTGTTATGATGAAGCTGAAACACTCAGGGAGTTTTTTGTTTTTTTCCATTAGCATGATTGATGGGTTGCTGTTCGATGTGACACCCAAAGGATGCTGCGGTTTTAGCCAAATTTACGGTGTTAATAGAATAATTTTTTTCTCCTAGTGAGTTTCAGTGCTGATACTATGTACTGTGAGGGCCTGGCAATGAGTTAATGTGAGTGCTATGATGTCATCATTATTATCTGTCACGATAATTATATGGAGTGTATAAGTGATTAAACGTTTATGTAACAGAGTTATGTAACCAATTCTGGTTACATAACTCAAATTTTATCAAAATTGTATTATAAACTATTATATATATATTTTAAAAAATATATGTTAAAATGATCTAGGGACTTGTTTTCAGATTATGTTTTTTTTTGTTTTCATGGTGATGTCACTGCACAGATAAATAATACACATACTCGTATAATGATCCTATACCTCCTATTTAATCTCATTCTAATCTAAATGCTTCTAAGCAAAACCATTATGCGGAAGTTAAGAACCCTCCTTTGTTGAAGAACCATTCAACCAAGGGTAGCTCAGTGGTTAAGGCATTGGACTACGGTTTCGGAAGATCCAAGGTTCAAACCCCACAACCACCAAGTTGCCACTGTTGGGCCCTTGAGCAAGGCCCTTAACCCTCAACTGCTCAGTTGTGTAATGAGATACAAATGTAAGTCGCTCTGGATAAGAGTGTCTGCCAAATGCCTAAATGTAAATGAAGAACCCTGGTTCTACCCTGAGTCTACAATGTATACAGGTCCTAGATATTAGTAAGAAAAGAATGATCATAATGTAAAGTTTGTACAGCATACTTATCTCACTTTTACCTTACAATTGTATTAAACTGAATTAAACACCTGTTGAAGCAATGACTCAGTCTGATCTCTGTCTCACACTAACACAAACACACACACACACACACACACACCTGTGCATGTGCGTGTTTCTGTGTCTGTGTATGTGCTAGAGGTCAGTGCGAGCAGGATCTGAGGCTCTTGTGTTGTTCAGGATGAAAAGCTCCATGCAGCTGGATGACTTCTGAACACCACCCCCTACCACCCACTTACATGCACACACACACATACACACTTATTTCTCTTGTGGCTTTTCATCATTCTTCCCCCCAATTTGGGAGGAGTGGTTTTTTTGGAGATTGCTTTTTTGAATCAGAGGGACAGTACAGAGGCAGGAAAAGAAGCATTTTAGACTGAAGCTAAGACTGAGAAAGACACACAAAACACTAAAATAGTCATTCGCAAATGCTCAAACATTGACACAAAGACTTCCTGTCTAGTATTGTGTTGCTCCCCTTGTATGTTTTTGAGTGCTGACACATTTCTATCATAAGCCAGCCTTAACTTCCTTCCCTATCTAGTGAGTCTTCTCTAAACCTTGGCATCAGGAAATGCATGATGCCCTTACTGAAACAACCCTCCCATTTTATCTGGGCTCGGGTCTGGCATATTGTGTACACGGGATATTATGTAGTGGTATGGTGTGTGGCAACCCATCGACCGCAGATCTCAAACCCGGATCTTCAGACCCCCTAACCATCAAGCTAGAGCCGTCTGAGTCACCACGCCCCCCTTACACAGTGCTGTGAAAAAGTATTAGCTTCTTACTGATTTTTTAGATTATTGCACATTTGTCACACTTAAACAATTCAGATCATGGAACAAATTTTTATATTATACAAACATAACCTCAATAAACACAAAATGCAGTTTTTAAATGATGATTTCATTTATTAAGGGAAAAAAGATCTTCAAACCTTCCTGGACCTACAGTATGTGAAAAAGTAACTGCTCCACCAAACCGAAAAACTGGTTGTGCCAACCAGGTTGCAACAACTGCAATCAAGCATAAATGGTAATGAGTCTTCAAATCGCTTTGGAGGAATTTTGGCCCACTCTTCTTTTAGAGAATTTTTTAATTCAGCCATATTGGAGTGTTTTGCCCGTTTAATGTCATGCCACTGCTTCTCAATTAGATTTAAGTCTGGACTTTGACTAGGCCAAAACAAAACTTTAATTTAGTTATTTGAGCCATTTAGAGATGGACTTCCTTTAGTATTTTGAATTATTGTTCTACTCCATAAATCAAGTGTGCTTGAGCTTGAGGTCACAAACTGATGCCCATTCTCGATCAGGATTTTATGGTAGAGCACAGAATTCAAGACATCCAGGTCCTGAAGCTGCAAAGCAGCCCCAGACAATCACACTACAACTACCATGTTTGACTGTTGGAATGATGATCTTTTTATAAAATGCTGCGTTAGGTTTACAGCAGATGTAATGGGACGCACACCTTCCAAAAAGTTCAACATCACAGCTCTTCAGTCCACGGTATATTTGCCTTGGGGATAATCAAGATGGGGAAGTCTTGGATATAATCAAGATGTTTTCTGCCAATGTGAAAAAACATGTGTTCTTTTGGTCAGCTGTTGCTTTCGCCTTGGAACTCTTCTGTGGATGGCATGTTTTTCCACTCCCTTTCTAATTTTTTTATCATAAACACTGACCTTAACTGAGGGAAGTGAGGGCTGTAGTTCCTTTCGTGTCATTGTTGTGCTCTTGAAGAAATTTTGGTAGGTCGGCCACTCATGGGAATGTTCACCACTGCTCCAACCATGGTTCTCTGGAGTCCTAAAGCCTTAGAAATGGCTTGTTAACCTTTTCCAGACTGAAATGTCCTTTACTTTGCTTCTCATTTGTTTCTTGATTCAACAGGCCTGACAGTGAAACCCTATTCTATTCTAACATCCAAGATTTCCCCAGCAATCTTTCTTTAATATAAAAATTTCTTTGATGACCTCAATCATTTAAGTGTGACAAATATGCAAAAACTTAAATAAAAACAGCAAGAGGGAAAATATATAGTACCAGTCAAAATGTTTTTTGTTTAGTCGTTTATTTTCTATATTCCAGAACAATACCGTTTTTTTTATGATGATATATAAGTTAATTAAGTAACTACAGTTGTTTCTATGAACAAAAATAGTAATAATATAAGAATTTTTGCAATGTCATTCCCATATTCTGGTTTCCATAAAATAATGATACCTTTGGCTTTACATGACATATCCGAATACTTAAACCTAAACCTTAAGATCTGAAGCCTTCTCTGTCGAACTTCCAAATAAGGAGTTTTAAATCAGTCACTGACTAATGTTGCGTTTCCATCATAGATGCATGCTGCTTTAACAGTAAGATTTAAGTGTCAATTAAATGTATGTACAGTATTTATCAGTCAATATTTTGTGAATCAAATTATTAAATGTCTCACTGCAATAAGGAGTCATTTCGGTTTTGCATAGAAACCAATGTCTCAACCTTCATTTGTCCTGCTCAGACAGTCTAAAACAATAATGATTACACTCAGAGCTCAAACAACATACAAATCTAAAGTGGTTATTTCAGTCACTTAATCCATGACAGCATTACACACTAGTCTCATTATTTTATTTTTAGATAATGTAAATACTGTTAAATTATTTACACTGATTTCTTTTCATTAAAATTACTTTTAGATTTAACTAGCTAACATCCTCCTTCAGCTAGCAGCTCTGTTTTTTGGGAAAAAATGGCTGATGGTGTTAATGTTGACCTGATTTGAAAAAAGAGTTTCAATGCTCATATTTCTGAGACTGAAAAAATTATCAATTTAGACAAGAGCAAGCTTTTATTTCAAAATGTCCTTGTTTTAGTTTTCTTGGTATACCTATATAATATATCAGCATTGTATGTAAACTCCAGATGTGTGTTAGTTGGTTTATTTGAGAAAAGCCTATCAGGAGCTCCACAGTTTCTCAAACCAGCAAATCTTGCACGAAAAAACATGCCACGGCCTTTTTTTTCTTCATTCTGAAATGTTTCTTCAATAAACATTTCCTGGAGCTCTTGAACTGTACTGCATTGTGCCGCTGATGATTGGCTGATTGGCTGATTGCATGAATGACCAGGTATTCCTATAAAAGTGAAAGTAAGCGGATAACACACAGCTCTTTATGTCATAACAAACAACCTCCTCGTCACCAGAATTACACTGATCTTTATACTGAGGATAACAAACTAACCTGGAGAGCAAGAAGCAAGGCTAGTTAGTGAGACTAGTTAAGTCCTGCCATGATTACAGTGTGAGCGCATGATGAATATGCCATTTAATAATCCCTTGGTGCTACTATGATGGTTTTTGAAGGCAGATCATTGCTACTGATATCCGATAGAGATAGAGGGGTGCCAAAACTTTGTGTTGTGGAACAAATGGACAGTTTCCAAATGTGAAGTGAGTGCAGTTTGTTGTTTATTTCATTTTAAAAACGTTACTTAAACAGTGATGTAACACAAATTAGAGAAATTATACATGCTTGTGTTTGTGTTTTAAAAATGTCTACACTGATAAATAATATTACAGCACAGAAAAAAAACTAAACACAAAAAGTGTAGATCAAAAATATAAAATAAAACCAACAAAATTACTGACAAGGTCATTCAGAAGTTTGTTGCAGTTTGACTTTGATCCTTAATTTTTGATCTTTCAGCATTATTAACACTGTATGAATATGCTATGTACTCTCTTAGACCTTGTTAAGACTGCAGGCAAAATAGATTTCTTTCTAAAATCTGATCACTAGTACTGACTGTCCACACGGCTATGTGAAAGTGGTTAAATAGAATTTGACTCAAGTCTGACACATTGTCGATGCACTGGCACTAGTCACATAATTATTGGTAATAGTGCAAAAATCAGAAAAGATACCCTCCTCAAGCATGCCAACTTAACTTTCTAAATATTTCTTTTTTATTTTATTTTCATCTCCATTTTTACCATTATCTCCCTACTTGTTTTTAACCAGTTTTCACCATGGATCCAAGTCCCATACCACATGGTCGCCTAAGCTTGAGCTACCATGCCGGGTTGCGAGTGACATAGAGTTCAAAATTAAATTTGAGCAGGTAGAGGATCCAGACTGAAACACTTCTTTGGGAATCTGATTTCAAACCACTTCTGTACACGGTAAGGGTCGCATTTGTAAAATTCAGACTATATATTATTACTGTTCAGACTATTCAAAAGCAAACAGATTCCAACCTGATTTCTATCTGGATATGTCAAAAATCAGATTTGGGCAGGCAGTCTGAACATTGCCTCAGACACAAAGAGCTTCTCATGAAGGAGCTCTACATGGAAGCCCTCGCTGACCGTGTGATTTGTTGTAGAATCCTGGGTGTTGGTGGGAAGGTAGTTTTTTCTAAAAGAACAGAGGTTGAAGGAACAACAGTAAACACACTCAAGAAAACCCAAGAACCAGAAGGAGACACAAGGAAAACCCAAAATCACATTATTATTATTATTATTATTATTATTACCAAGGATAGATGTCGCACCTTACAATAATGGCTTTTTTCTTATTAGAAGGTGTTCTCAGGTTCTAAGAAAGTTTCCATCTGTTACAACTTTTAAATGGAACAGTGCTAATGCAAAAACTTAAGACCTAAATTGTTAGTTTTTTTCTTTATCCTTCCTCTCTATGGTGACTGATTATGGATCACCGTCACTCGTTGATGATCTGTCCCGGGATCCCGCCGCACTCCAGCATGGCGGTGGAGGTGAATGGTGTGATGGTGTCCAGTGAGATCTCTGCGTCACACTCGCACCGGCCCACGCTAGGTAGCAGCACATGCGTGTGATCACGAAATACTCCGCCCACCCCGACACAGGAAGAGGAGGAGCTCAGAGAGGAAGTCTTACGAGCTCGCAGAGCACGCTCTTCCTCTTTGGGAGGAATTGGAGGCGGAGCTTCTTTCTGTAGCGTCGTGTCATGATGATAAGACACAAGCTCGTTGCTGAAGTTCACGGCCTCGACAGTTGTGCTGGGGAACAGTTTGTGGCAGCCCAGGATGGAGGAGAAAGCTTTGCGGAAGTCAGCATTGAAGGCGTAGATTACAGGGTTGAGTGAGGAGTTGGCCCAGCCGAACCAGACGAAGACCGCAAAGGTGGTGTCACTGACGCATTGGCAGAATGGCACCACGCAGTTTAGCACGAAGAACGGCAGCCAGCAGCACACAAACACGCCCATAATGACAGACAACGTCTTCAGGACCTTTGTTTCTTTTTTGAAAGCCGTTTTCAGCGGGTTTGAATTTTCTCCGCTCCCATCGTGTCCTGCTGCTCTTTCCAACGAGGAAATTCGTCTAATCTGCGTCTGTGCAATTCGGAAAATCCGTGTGTACGTAGCAATCATGATCACCACTGGGATGTAGAAGCTAATTAGTGAGGATGAGATAGCATACGTACGGTTCAGGTTAGCTTTACAATTATCATTGCTAACATTTGCACTGAAGTTCGTTTCTCCAAGGATGTTAGTGTCTTCATCCTCGTCTGCCTCGTGCCAGTTGAGCTGCACAGGGATGAAGGAAATGAGTACGGACAGCGTCCAGGCCACACCAATCATCACAAAGGCTACACGCTGCGTCATTTTGCGTTCATAGCGGAACGGGCTCGCGATGGCCCAGTATCGATCTACACTAATGATGCACAAATTCAGGATTGATGCTGTCGAGCACATGATGTCAAATGCCACCCAAATAGCACAGAACACACGCCCAAATAGCCACGCCCCTGCCACAGCTGACATCGCCTCCCATGGCATCACTAGCACAGCCACGAACAGGTCTGACACGGCCAGAGAGATCACGAAGAAGTTGGTGACTTTGGAACGTAGGTGCCGGAACTTTACCACAGCGGCACACACAAGTGTGTTCCCCAGTAGCGTCCACACGATCAGCACAAACAGAACGAATCCAAGCAGGACCCTTGCGCTCCGCCCACTCTCTGCTTCATCGTCATCTTCGTCTGCCCACACCACTGCCGTGTCGTTTGTAAAGTTTGTCATTTTGAAAATTAAACAACACGTCTCTGTTCCTTTCTTTCAGGTTCGGGAATTTACACACTCGTGTCCATATTTTAATCAGTGCAAATTGACACTTAGCTCTGAATTAAAAATTTTTTAGAGGACACAATCCAAATCAATTCAAGGTTAAGAGTCCGGTCCAAGGAGCCATGCGGGGTCCTTGGTTTGAACTCACGATACACAAAAAGGCTTCTCCAATTGTAGTTAAAAAAGTATGATTTAAAAAGATAATCAGCAAAAAAGTTCATTCTAATTTCTTTAAGCCACAATAGTGTAGATTTTAAATTTCTTAGTAAAGATTCCCCAACAAGTTTTCCTGTTTTTTTGTCATTTGTGAAATGTTTCATGTCTTAAACTTCACTTCTTCATTCTGGACTTTTGGAGGGGAAAAAAAAGAACAAAATCAGCACCGTGTTCTTCCGTGTCTTTCTCGTCCTTTAGGAAACTCGTGTCTCGTGCATTGTGTTTTTTATTCTCCAAATCCAGACTTAACTCTAAATTTACTTTTTTTTTTTTATAAGGACACAATGCACATTATTTTATGGTTAAGAGTCAGGCCTAAGGGGTCACCATGCTTGGTCCTGGTTTCGAACTCACGATACACAAGAAAGCTTCTCATTAGGAGATTTAAAAAACTACGATTGAAAGAGATGATCTGCAAAAACAGTCCATGCTAATTGATTTCAGCCAAAATAATGTCGATTTCAAATTTCCATAGTAACGTTTCCCCCAACAAGTTCTCCAGTTTTTCTGTAATTTGTGAAACATTTCATGTCTTAAACTTCCCTTATTTGCTCTGGATGCGTTTATTCTTTAGAGGGAGGGAGGGAGGGAGGGAGAGAGAGAGAAGAAGAACAAACTCAGCAGCACGGACTTCCATGTCTTTCTCATCCTCTAGGAAACTCGTGCCTCGCGCTTTGCTTTTTTTCAGTCTTATTTTCCTGTCTTTCTTCTTTACGCGGGCGCTCGCGGTTCTTTACCGATTCCTCATTTCTCACTCCTTTCACAAGATTTCCGAGTCCATGGCTTACAAAAAGTCCATCGTTTGTAGCAAAGAAACCCCAGAAAATGTGTATAAACCTCCAGGTTTCTCCCAGGTGTGTAACGTGTAGAGTCGGTTCACGCGCACTCCTCCTCCTGCACCCGCTTCTCCCGCGGCGCGCGCGCTCTTGTCTATTTTATTTTATTTCCCTTTTAACATAAACCGCGAATGTTTCAGATTCTGACGGTTAACGCAGATTGTTCGTTGTGTTAACGCCGTTCTCTCCATCCTTCGTGCTGTTCCAACTTTTTAAATCGTCTTTATCTATCCTTTCTTGTCCGCACGCGCGCTCCGGTTGCTGTGTCGTTCTGGCACTCCTGCCTTCTGTCCATCGTCCCCCCTCCTGCCTAGATGTCTCATTCTGTATGAAGAAATGAGCTAAAGTCATCATCAGGCTCTGATTGGACTCTTCTCGAAACGCACGCACACACACACAGAGACACGCGCGCGCGCACTAGCACACACACACACACACACACACCTGGTGAATGAAATCAAACCTAATAAACTGTTCAGTATTTGTCCTAACAGTCAATGTGGGTCATTCTACAAAAATGGTGGAAAGTGCTGTCACTTAGTTTTCCTGATGCCAAAATCATATGAGTTAACATATCTGACACCTGTTCAATAAATAAAAAATCTGACCTAGGGTTTACTTAAAAGAATTATGGCAACAAAGTGACACCTAACATATTTAAGTAAATTTTACTACTATAATAATAATGAGTAGGAAACATAGAATAAATTATTTAAATGTTAGACAAAATATATATTTAATTGTACATTAAATCAAGTCTTTTATTGTGTTGGATTTAATATTAACTGAAAATATAATGTATTCAGCATAAATATTTAAGCTAAATTAAATAATTTTAAGGAAAACAGTTTTATGTTTACAAAAAAAATTGTGTTACATTCAATGAATATCTGAGAGAAATCTGGAAGAGATTGATTTGTTTTTATTGAATATTTGAGAGAAATTGACTGACATTAATTAAATATTTAATATTTACTTTTACAGATAAATCTTCATCTGCACCTAAATACAGTTAAATTCTAAATCAAATCTACTCAATAATATTGCATGTCACGTCATTGAAACAATTTTATATTTCTAAGTTACTTAAATGCTTGTGCTGGGTTAATATAAAAGCAACAGGAATAGCATTTAACATTTTTAACACTGACATTTATTTGCAGATGCGATAAACATTGTCCAACATTTTTTTAAGTGCAGCATCAGAAGCTGGTAAAATGGACAGTAACTGTAAACTTTGTGTATCAAATAAGAATATACTGCCAAATATGTTTCATCTGAACATCAAGAGTTTTTATTTTAACATTAAAACTAGCAAACAGCACTATGAGATGGTTACAAAGGTGGGCCATATTCATCATAAAGAAACATACAATATTCTGTTACTACACGTGTCCCCTTTAATTTAATAGTTTACATTGAGCTCAATTCAAAACACAAAAGGTAAATCTTTAAGTTTTAAAGATCTTTAAAAATCTTTAAATCTCACCTCTAGAGCAACAGTTAACTGCTGCAGTTAGACACTCAGTGTTAAGGTCAGCTAATCACTTGTTAAAGTGGGGGAGGGGAAGCTAACGCTAACACTCGGAAACATTGACTAGCCCGACTGTCTCTTCAAATAATATTATATACTATATACCGCACATTGTAATACAATTCACACACCAAACTAACTTCCATGCTAAGCTCGACTTTTAGCCAAATAAAAACAGAGCAGACTGAGACGACATCTTTGCTTTAGAACAGACTGAGTGGAACTATTAACCTAATTTAACCACACAATACATTCACAACTCTCTGTAAAAAAATTTAACTGCTACAAAATTATTTGTACATTCATATTACTAACTAAACAAATCTCACATTAAGAAAAATGCAGATCCTGCAGCATGTGGCATCTTGTGTGGATGTAAAAACTTGGGTGGAAATTGCATGGCAGTAGAACCTAGTCTCTCTAAATGAGTCAAATTTACTAAAAAAATTTATTTTGACACGGCCAGAAAAAAGTTATTAAAATTTCCCCATTTTTTCCCTCACTGGTTTTAAACTGAAAAAAATTAACTTGAAATGGAATTAATAAATAATCAGCATTTGTTTAAATCAGCTCCAGAATGCAGTAAGTAAATTTTATTATGTACTTGTTACTAATATTAATTTAACAATTGTTACTTAAGCCCAGTCCTACTTTTTACAGTGTATATGCATACTTTCAATCATGAAACATTCAAACATTTTCTTACTTTAATGTTTTTTTTTCCAAGTTCAAGGAAATGTCTTGTCACTTTGATCATACATCAAAGTGGGACCATATACTTTTCATCTAAAGATATAATTTTCCCATGGAATAAAGCTGATTCACAATAACATTGATATCCTAAAATGTGTCAAACACTGAAATCATGAAACAATAATTGTTTATAAATTATAAGGTGAAATAAATATCAGTCACCCCAAACTGTCATTTGTGTTACTCTTACACACAAAAAAGTTTTATTTTGAAATACATTTGACAGTTCAAAAATGTTTCTGCAAATGCAAAAGGTAGGTGTTTAGAAATGGCAATTTATTAAAGCAATTTATGTGAAGCACGTGCAAGCGTGCAAACAAGAGTGACAACACAACACAACAACATAATACGTTTTCAACACTCTGTGGTAATAATTTGAGGTAGTGGAATGAGAAACAGTAAACATTTACTTGTAGATAGCAGCAGAGACAGAAATGTTTTTTTGTGCAAATAACAAATATTGTGCAAAAGAGCAATTTCAGGTTGGTATGTACAATTGTTAGATGGTTGTTGGTCAGTGTGTTTGTGAATGTGTGTTTGAGTGTTTATCAGTTCAGTCCCAATGTTATTAAGGTGAGTGATTTTGTGTGTGTGTGTGTGTGTGTGTGTGTGTATTAGACCAGTCCCTTTGTGTTGAGGAGACGGATGGCTTGTGGAAAGAAGCTTTTACACAGTCTAGATGTGAGTGCTCGAATGCTTCAGTACCTTTTTCCAGATGGCATGAGAGTGAAGAGTGTGTGAGAGGGGTGTGTCCGGTCAGCCACAATGCTGGTGGCTTTGCGGATGTAGCGTGTGGTGTAGATGTCTTCGATAGAGGGAAGATAGAACCGATGATCTTCTCAGCTGTCCTCACTATCCGCTGTAGGGTCTTGCATTCTGGTATGGCACAATTCCCAAACCAGACAGTGATGCAGCTGCTCAGGATGCTCTCAATAGTTCCTCTATAGAAGGTGGTGAGGATTGGTGGTGGAAGCTGGGCCTTCCTCAGCCTTCTCAGGAAGTAAAGACGTTGTTGGGCTTTCTTGTGCAAAGAGCTGGTGTTGAGGGACCAGGTGAGCTTCTCCTTCAGGTGACACCCAGGAATTTTGTGCTCTTGACTCCACAGAAGAGCCGTCGAAGCTGAGCAGAGAGTGATCGCTCCGTGTCCTCCTGAAGTCAACAACCATCTCTTTTTTCTTATCAACGTTCAGAGACAGGTTGTTGTCTTTGAAACCCACCACCATGATTGGAGCTGTGTGTCGCTATTCAATCATGAGTCAGCAGCGTGAACAGCAGGGGACTGAGCACACAGCCCTGGGGAGCCCCAGTGCTCAGTGTGGTGGGGCTGGAGGTATAGTTCCCGATCTGCACTGCCTGAGGTCTCTCGGTCAGAAATTCCAGGATCCAGTTACAGAGATAGGTGTTCGGGCCCAATAGGCTCAGTTTCCCTATCAGGTGTTGGGGGATAATTGTATTGAATGCTGAACTGAAATCTATGTATGAGGTCTTACACAGGAAAGCCATTCTGTAAATAGTTTAGATTGTTCTCTAAATTTTCATTGGTGTTAGTTTCATTGGTGTTACCATCATTGGTGTTACCAGGAAGAGAATTATATATTAAATGTATATTTAGAATGTATTATGGTCTATATTTTTTGGATTCACTTCTTGCTATTAAAGAAGTTCTAGGTGTGCAAAATAAATCAATTTCAGGAGATTTTTATGACCCAAATTCCACCTTTTCATTAGAATGATCTGTTACTCGCAGCATTCAGAATACCAGTTGGCTTAGGGCATGAGACAAGGTACATACTGCACAGGGTGCTAATCCATCGCAGGGCACACACACATACACTCACACACTCATTCACAAACTACGGGCAATTTGGGAACGCCAATTAGCCTAGCCTGCATATCTTTGGACTGTGGGAGGAAACTGGAGTACCTGGAGGAAATCCACCAAGCAGAGGGAGAACATGCAAACTCCATGTAAACACAGAGACGGGAATCGAGCCTGGCCGGTAATCGAACCCAGACCCTGGAGGTGCAAGAAGCAGTGCCAACCACTACTCCACTTTTTATTGTTCATTTTACTAAACCCCCTGCAACCAGGAATACAGGATAAAGCGGTATAGACGATGAGTCAGTGAGCGAGTAAACAGTAGTCCAGTGCTAAGCATCAGAAAAGCACAAAGAGACACAAAAATTATGAAAACTACAAGGAAGAGGAAAAGAGACTGAGCGAAAGGAACAGACAAAATGTCAGGAATAATTAGTGATTTAATAATTACGTACTTGGTTTTACCATTTAAAATATTTCATGTTCTCTTTCTATTTGCTTTATTTACTGTATGTTGTTTGTAGAGGGCTGATTCAGATCTATATTGTAAAATCACATTTATCACATCTATAATGTAAAAACAGCAAATAAATAACACCATTAGTGCAAACCTGAGCAGCTATTCTCTAAGTAAAAGTTCATGTGTATTATAGTTATGACAGTGTGCATGTCATAAGCGTGTCTCAGTTATGCTCAATTCTGATGTTGGGCAGATTTTTTGCATGAGTTTGTCTTTTTTGCTAAATAAAGCTGGTGTGATCATTACGTTTATGCAGTGATGCATCAGTGATACCCAACACCACTGTCAGAGTTGTTTCAAAATTTGTTCAAATCTTCTCAGTCTTCATCATCATATCAGTCTTTTTATTTATTTATTTTAAAAGCGCTCTTACATTGGCAGCAAATAAAAAATAAGCATCATTAGATGATAAGCTGGTAACATCACAAATGCCATATTTAAATTTAAATATAAATGTAACATCTAGGGCGGCGCGGTGGTGTAGTGGTTAGCACTGTCGCCTTGCACCTCCAGGGTCTGGGTTCGATTCCCCGGCCAGGCTCGATTCCCGTCTCTGTGTGCATGGAGTTTGCATGTTCTCCCCGTGCTCCCGGGTGTGATTGTTTGAGTGAATTATTTGTCCGTTGAAGTGTTTCTGAATGCAGTTCTCTGCTCCTAAACCAAGGAGAGAAATCTCACTTAGCTTGGACAGAAAGTCGGATTATTTTTAGCAGGTTCATAAATAATAATGAAAGTCATTTTCACAAATGTCTGTGAGATAATGAATGACACACACTAATAAAGAAGCACACACTCGCCTCTGTCACTGAAGGACAAGAAAAACAGCACTATTTATTCTATTATCATGTATCTTTCCATCTGTTTGTCTGTCATTGTACCTGTCTACCTCTTTGTCTACTTAGCCATATGCCTTTCTTTCTATCTATCCACCTGTGCATGTTTAATTACGAGGTTTCTCCTCAATGGTGGTCTGAAACTTCTTCACTCAACATAAGACATCAGTCTGTGGGGTTTGCATTCAAGGGAGACAGATGTGGGAAACCAGGTACAGTACACACTGGAAATAAGTCAGTTGTACTGCTGAATGGTGCAGTGAGAGGAGGATTTGAGACCAATCCTGCTGATTTTGTAGAAAATGTTATTAAAGATCGCAGATTTGATATTTCAGATTTGCTTCAGTTCAGATTAGACTGTAGGTGATAACTAGACATCATATTTACAGAGACCACCAGTCCTCCATAATGCTTGGACCATCTTGCAGTGTCTTTAGAGAACATGTGTGTGAATATTGACTGCTGTTTTGACCGAGGATGATAAACCTGATTGTGGAATAAAATGCAGGGACTTTTTAGAACCGATCAACGATGACCATGATGACTGTATTTCATCAACGTTTCATCATAGTTTCATCATGTATTTCATGAGGTCTAGGCAACCTTAATTGCCAGTTCATTCCATTTACTTCACATGGGAGGAGTATGGAAGGGGTATGCATTTTTTTTTTTGTTGTGTAGCGCCTATTAAGTTAAATCAAGATGCAGAAATTAAACAGAAAGCTTTTGAGCTTGGGTTTATCGTTGTGCACTTAGGTTTATCTCTCTGAATTAAGGTTTATCTATCAGTACCCAAGTGTCTCTAAACCTCAGTGTTTTGTAATAAATCTGAAGGTCCTGAATATCTCAGCTTTGTAACCAGAGAAAAGTCACACTTGAATGTAATAAAAGAAAATGACTGCATGTTTACTCCGTAAGCATGTTTACTCCGTAAGGTCCTCTAGAGAGTAAAACAGATAAGACAAATGTGGATGATGTTCATGATGGTGTAGTGCCACGCAGTGGTCATAATGACTACATTTTCTCTGTTTAGGTGCTCTGCTTATTGATTTCTTAATTAATGATATAATAGAAAAAATTGTTACTAAATAAATTGTTTAAATATACAGATATTTATGCCAAAATAAATTACATTTTCGTTTACATTTCTAATGATAATTTCATTTATTAAATGTATTTAATTAATGTAAACTTTTTTTTATTAATCTTTCAATTCATTAAGTTTCAGTATTTTTACATAACCTTTTAATTTGTTGTTTATATCAAATTGCAAAACCTTATATATTTTTCTAAGTGTGTGAATTATCCATCAATGAAAGATTATTCTAATTAATCTAGAAAAAACTTTATTTTAAATATCAATTTATTTTTAGGACTTTTATGGTACTTATGGAACTTTTTTTTTCATTTTCTATACCGCTTAATCCTGTGTTCAGGGTCGCGGGGGACCTGGAGCCTATCCCAGGAGACTTCGGGCACAAGGCAGGGTACACCCTGGACAGGGTGCCAATCCATCGCAGGGCACACACTCATACGCACATTCACACACTCATTCACACACTACGGTCAATTTGGTAACGCCAATTAGCCTAACCTGCATATCTTTGGACTGTGGGAGGAAACCGGAGTACCCGGAGGAAACCCACCAAGCACGGGGAGAACATGCAAACTCCATGCACACAGAGACGGGAATCGAGCCTGGCCGGGGAATCGAACCCAGACCCTGGAGGTGCAAGGCGACGGTGCTAACCACTACACCACCGTGCCGCCACTTATGGAACTTAGTTTGTACAAAATTTGTACAATGCTTTTAACATTTACAACATCATGTATAAATGTTATTTTATTATTTTGTTATAATAAAAACGGGGATCACTTTTAAATTTTTGCTTTATTAAAATTTAGCTTTATTACTCGTGTTTTACTATAGACCATTATAGATTATTGTGTATATATGGATATTACTTAATAATAATAATAAGAAGAAGAAGAAGGAAAAAAATATTAGGTATTAGAAAAAATATTTATTAATTAGATTACAGTTTAATAAAAAATTTTATTTGGGTTACTATGAAAATATAATGAAATTAAATTTTGTAAACTGATTTATTTTAAATATATAAGAAATTATAGCAAATATAAACTAAATATGTAATTTATTTTGATGATGTGAATTGTAGTTATAATGTAGTTGCCTGTAGTATTAATTAGCATTGTTTTAATTAATAATTAATTACATAGATTTATGTAATTACTCTCTTCTACCAAGAGATGTCGCTTTAATTCTTCCAAGGTCCTCTGTATATATTTTGTAGGGCAGAGGAACGACACTAGGATTGAATCCCTAATGGAGCGCTGTTGGATATGACTCGCACTACGTAGGGCGGAGAGTGGCGGTACTTTGTTCCCTAAATAGGGCACTTGAGTAGGGAGTAAGGATGCGGTTGTAAACTCAGGCGCCGGCGTTGCTCCATTCAAAATGGCGTTTGTGTTTGCGCGTGCGGTGGACCGAAGCTGAACTCGGCTTCGATGTAGAGCAGGATATTACCCATTATCCGCGATGGCTTTGGCTTACACCGAATATTTGTGTTTCTGCGTTATGAAACAGATAATTTTGAGAAGTTTTCAGTTAAAGATTTCTTCGTGTGCGCGTACATGGGTATAAAATGATATCCCGGTGTGGAAACAGAGGAATAAGCCGGTATAATCCTCGCAGTCGGATAGAGGCGAAGCTTATGTTTTGTATTTGCACTTCCGGGTTCGGACCGTGATGGAAATGGCCCAAGAGGACGGTACCGAGTTCGTCCTGACTTTCGCCGTGGATGTTAATGAAAACCGAACCGAGAGCTGTAAATCACACACTCTCCACCCTCTGGCTCAGACTCAGTGTGTGAACAATGTGTTTAATCCAGGTCCAAAATGTCTGGTTGACTCAAGAGGAACCTGGGTCACTTCTGAAGAACCTCAGATCAATGGTTTTCCAGAACCTGATGGTGTGATTGAGCTGAGTCTGGAGCCAAAGGGTGGGGAATGCAAAGCAGACACATCTGGACACATCAGGACACCAGATGGAGAAACAGGATGTTTTGGAGAAATCAGTCCTAACCTAACTCAAAACAGACATTGTGATGGTTCTGAAGGTCACCTGACCGTAAATGGGAAAGTTGTGGATCTTTGGGGGTTTCATGGCAACCCGGTTATGAGTGATGGAACAACAGTTATTGGAATAACCAATGGCAATCTGATCACATCTGTGGAAACATCAGAAACGGAAAGAGGAACCCACTCCAGGTGGCTTACATCTGGTGAAATTTATGGAAATGATGATCCTCTGACCCAATCTAGGCACACAGTCGCATCACATGGAACTCATCCAGCTGTTTGGGAATTCCATGCCAGGGCATTTGGCAATCAGACCACATCTGCAGAAACATCAGGTGGTATAGGAACCAACATAAACTGGGTTATAACTGGAGATGCTTCTGGGGTTGGTGAAACCAATGGCAGCCTGAATGAAACTAGACCTGTAAATACATTAGTGGCAGAAGGTCCGATTGTGATTGGAGAAACTGTCAGTACTGGAGAATCTAGTGGTTATCAGATGACTTCGGGAGAAATAACAGATTGGATCGACGTCAATTCGGTTGCTTTAGTAGAAACGATGGGCACCAAAGGCTCTAATGCTGTACCAGCAAACCAAACCAATGGTGATTTTACTGCAAATGAGGAGCATGATGGTCCTCAATTCACCAAGATCAGACATGTTACTGCAGATAAAGCCTCACAAACTTATGAAACCAACGCAAGTCCAAGTGTTGCAGATAAAATGGTGGATACTGAAGGAACCAGCGCCAGTTTGGCCACATCTGGAGAAAGTGCAGCCAGCAGGACAACCAATAGCAACTCAGTTGATCGAGAAGAAACTGCAGGAACCTGTTATAACAACACCTGTTTGACTGTAACTGGAGAAACCATGAGTATTGGCGAAAATCATGCTAATCTAACTAGATCTGGAGAAACAGCAGTTACTGGTAGAACCAATCCTGGTTCACTTGTAACGAGAATTGGTGTCAGCCTGACCACATGTAGAAATGTAGATACAGTTGATGTCAAAACAGCTGCTGTTGTAATTGGAGAACCCATGAGCATGAGGGAAACTAGTGTGAGCCAAGTTTTATCCCAGGATCAGGTTCCTGGGAATCCCAAGCTGGGGAATGATGCAACGAAAGCCAAGTTTGACATTTGGGGAAATCCAGACTGCCAATTCCACTCTCGGGTGTGTGTCAGGAAGCATCCAAGTTCCTGCTGTACAGAATCAGAAATGAAAATACCTAACGGAGACGTGACCTGTCCTGAAATCCAAATGGACAAAAGTCAGCATGAAGGAATGTTTAGAGCCGAAGCTCTAGGCAAAGGTGTCAGGGTGGGGAACTGTGGATATTTAGTAATAAACCCAAGAAGCATTTCAGGAACCTCCTCCATCCCTGTTTATTCCATCAGAGAACCTTGGAACTCTGTAGAATGTGGACAAGAAGTGAGAAACTCTTTTGATCATGGGCCAGAAACCATCTCAGACCTCTCAGAGCTTTGTATAGATAACATTAATGAAGAAGTGATCAAGGAAGAGATTGAAACACGACCGGAGCATGAAGTAGATTTTAGTGACCGTGTTGGTGTGGGAAGACCACGGACTCTGAGGACTAATCCTGGGCAGGCATTGTCTCTCAGCTGTGACTCCACCCCCCTGAACGACAGTAACGTTGGCTATTTCGTAGATGATGAAGACATGGATGTTATTATGAACAGTTTGGAGCTTGGCCGTCGACAGAGTGCTCCTGATAAACTTCAGGAGAGCGAATGCGCCAATCCCGAACCATCAGCCCCGCAGATGGAGAACAAGAGGCAAGGATTCGCTGACTTCCTAACGAGGTATGAGCGAGAGGTTAAAGATATGGCAAATAACTGTAGTCATGTAGCTTCGTGGAGGAACAATGTGAGATATCGTAAAATAAGGAAGTGTTTTTTCTTTTATTAAAAAAAGGTGTTCCTGCGTTTCCTGTTGTTGCGTGCCAGCTTGTGATGTTTATTTTAACAGGAAAATGTTTAAAACATTTCATTAAAATCACAATTTTTTATTTTTTTTCCCTAGATTTGTATATCTAACAGTATAAATAATCATACGTAAAATAAATTATAAGTTTAATTTCTAAATCATTTGTTATATTGTTATATATTCAATTTTCAATTCAATTTTATTTGTATAGCGCTTTTAACAATTGACATTGTCTCAAAACAGCTTTACACAATCAAAAGAATTATTTAAGTTGTATGGAATGTGAATGTGTATGAATCAAAATGGTCAGATTGTCCCTGGTGAGCAAGCCGAAGGCGACAGTGGCAAGGAAAAACTCCCTGAGATGGTAATAGGAAGAAACCTTGAGAGGAACCAGACTCAACAGGGAACCCATCCTCATCTGGGTGAAACAGATAGCAGGAAATGATCTGCATTTATACAGTGTGTTAGGTGGCAGCAGTTCAGCTATAATAGTTGATGTTAATTGATGTTAAAATGGAGTCCAGGTAGTTACTGGAGACTCGGATAGACTTGTCGAAAGTTCCAGTCCTGAACTATCGAATTGTCAAGTCCTCAGAGAAACAGTTGCCAACACCATATATAAATCTTTAAAAAAAAATTTTTAACTGATACAAATGAAAAAACAAACAAACCCAGCAATAAATACATTTAATAATGTAAAATTGTCAGTGATGCTAAGGAAATCAGAATCTAATAATTATTATAATAATAGTGGAAGTAAATAATGCATAACACCAATATATATAAAATAATATAAATATAAAAAAGGAAAAAAGTAGAAATGAAGTTGCTAATAATGAGTAGTAATAAAAATTAAGACACAATTGAAACAATAATAAGCATATTGTATATAGGGCTGTATGATTTGATTAAAAAATTGCATGTTTTGACATTATTTTGAAATTTTGATAAAGATTTAACCTGCCATATGTAATTAATAAATGTACCATTAAAAAAATAATAATTCAGTTGTATATATCGGGGCTAACAGCAAGCCACAGCAAAAATGGTCTTGAGGATGTACATTTTTATTTATTTATTTATTTTTTATTTATCCTTTATTTTACCAGGAATGTCCCATTGAGATACATTATCTCGTCTTCCAGGGAGTCCTGGCCAAGGTGGCAGCAACAAAGTTTAAAAGTTTCAACATATCTACACATAGAACATACAATGTTAACACATATAAACATACAGACATTCCAAAAATGCAATTACATAAATAAACTCGAACTAAAAGGCAAGCAGATGGGAATTCCAAATGTCAAAAAGAGACAGGGAGAAAAGAGAGGAGAAAAATAAAGAATTAAAAATTTATGTATATATGTAATAAAAATTATGAAAAACAATGACGTTGTATAATAACTGAGTTTAAAAGATTTTTGAAAACAGAGAGGGTAGGGAGTACAGATTTAGGATATTTTGTAATGAATTCCACTCGTGGAGTTTTGCCTAACTCTGTCCGTGTTAGAGGAGAATGAAGGAGGAGTTTTACTGATGAACGTGTACTGTAAGTGTTAGTGCAAAGTGTAAGTAGATTGCATATGTACTGAGGTAGTTTACCCATTAAGGCCTTTGCAATGAATAGTAGGCAATGAGATTTCCTTCTAAGGTGCAATGATGTCCATTGCACCATGTCATATAGATTACAGTGATGTGCTCTTGATGCAGCACCAGTTACAAATCTCAAAGCAGAATGATAGACAACGTCCAGCTTTTTTAGATGGAATGAAGATGTATGCATATATATAATGTCACCATTATCTAATACTGATAGGAAACTGCTCAGTACTAATCGCTTTCTGGCAGTGAAGGGAAAGCATTTTTTTAAACGGTAATAAAAACCTAATTTAGGACGAAGCTTTCTCAATATACTTTCTATATGGACTCCGAATGACAACTTGTCATCAAGCCAGATTCCAAGATATTTGTAAGAAATTACCCTTTCTAGCTGTGTGCCATCTAATGTTAAGAGTATGCTCAGAGGAAGAGCATGAGCGAGTAAAAATCATAAATTTAGTTTTTTTTGGCATTTAACACCAGTTTTAATTTGAGAAGGTTCAACTGTAAAGGATTGAAAGCATGCTGTAAGGAATCCATTGCTACTTGCAATCATGATGCAGTCGTATAGAGTATTGTGTCGTCAGCATATAAATGTGTTTTTGCTGGGTCTAAACCCATGCACATATTTATGTAAATGGAGAATAAAATAGGCCCCAAGATTGAACTTTGGGGCACTCCAGTTTTTAGAACCAGTCTAGAACAGTGCTACCAAAGCCTATAGCCTGTAATCTTTGTAAAAGAAGACCATGGTCAACAGTATCAAATGCTTTTGTTAAATATATAAATAGTGCAGCACATGATTTTTTTTTTTGTTGTCCAATGCAGTGATTATATCATTTGTGACAGAAGTTACTGCAGTTATTGTACTATGGCCTTGTCTAAAACCAGACTGAGTAGGGGATAAAATATTATTTCCAGACAAAAAGTTTAAGTTGTTCATTTATAATTGATTCAAATAATTTGGCTGTAACAGACAACCTGGAGATAGGACGATAATTGTCTAAGCAGGGAGAGTTGCCTCCTTTTAATAATGGGAGGACAAATGCTGACTTCCAAGAGCTAGGAATTACCCCACTGCATAAACTAAGATTAAAAATTGAGGCAATGGGCCCAGTCTGCAGCTGTCTTTAAAAAATAAGGTTCAATTTGGTCTGGCCCAGCAGACTTTTTACAATCTAGATTTAACAAAGCCTTATGGAGTAGTGGAGATAGAGGAGAAATTAAAGGTCACAGGACTACTGGCATTGGTAGCTGGGCAATCTCCAAAGATTCCAGTTAGACTAGTCTGAGTATGTAAGCCAGCATCAATGAAGTGCTTATTAAAGGCCTCTATCATGTTTTGTTTGTTCTTTATATAATTTTGATTAATTGTAAGAAACTCAGGAAGAGTAGGAGGTGCCATGTCTCCAGCCATTGATTTAATTAATTTCCAAAAATTTTTAGGATCATTTAAATTTTTATCTATTAAGTGAAGATAATATTCACTTTTAGTATTTTTTTTTATCAGTTTAGTGCACTTATTTCTCAATGCTCTATAATCTGCCCAAAGTTTAGCCTCATTACCGACTTTAGCTTTGACCCAAGCAGTATCTCTTTCCCTGATAACAGCTGCAATAGCATCATTGAACCATGGGTTATCTTTACCACTGACCCTAAACTTTTTCATAGGTGCATGTTTATTAATTAAGGAGAGAAACGTGTTTTTAAAAAAAAATTCCATGCACATTCTACATCCACCATTTCATAAACAAGGTTTAAGTCACTATGAAATACATCATGCAGGAAAGCCTGCTCATTAAATCTTTTATAATTCCTTTTAAAAATAAAACGTGACTTAGTTTTGGGGAGTTTACAACTTCTTACACGTGCTACTATATAATGCTCACTGACATCGTTACAGAATATTCCACCAGCAGAATATTTATGTAGAGCATTTGTTAGAATGATGTCCAACAAAGTGGACTTGTTCATGCAATACTTACTTGCATATTACAGTACATTATTGACAAACTATATGAATTCCTTTTTGTATGTGATTAATTGTGCAGCTTTAAAGATGTAATAAAAAAAGAATTCATAAGTTAACAGTTAAAAGTAAAATAGAAGAATATTACTGAGACGCATCTGTCACCTGATTTCGGTTTGTTTTCAATAGACAAACATTTTATTTTTACGTGTGTATAACCACAAGTAAACCTTGGATTGCGAGCATAATTCATTCCAGATCACTCGTATATCAAAGTTAGTTTCCTTATAAGAAATAATGGAAACTCTGACCCAATATATTAATGTAAAACGATTAGTATAAAGAAAAATTTTAATTACATTTTATTTTGTATAGGGCTTTCAACAATTGACATTGTCGCAAAGCAGCTTTACACAATCAAAAGAAATTAGGGAAGTTTGTTTGAAATGTTGAATGCATATAAATCAAAATAAGATTGTCCCTGATCAGCAATCCGAGGACAACGGCAACAGTGGCAAGGAAAAACTCATTGAGATGGTAATAGGAAGAAACCTTGAGAGGAACCAGAATCAACAGAGAACCCATCCTCATTTATTTGATAACGGATAACAGGGATTGATCTGCAGTCATACTGTGTGTTAGGAGGCTGGAAGTTCAGTATAGCAGGAATACAACCATTTAACCTGCACTTTACCTTTTGAAAAGAAACGTGGCAGGTATAAGATGAGAGAGGGGTGGAGGCGCTACTTTGTAGGACGACTTTCCGTTTTCTGTGTTTTTTTGAATCGCTGTTCTCGGACAGTGTGTCTCTGTCTGCAAATTTCTTTACCGTCTTTAACACATGCTTTTGCCTCCTTTTTAGATTTCTGTAGCAGGAAATGTGTCGTTACACACATTCATCTTCCGCCTTGCTACAGCCTTTTTAACCTATTTTTCTTCACGGAGACCGTTGTTTTAGTTAATTTACTAAAGACAAGTTACTACACTTGGACACACAAAAAAAATATGATAAACACGCACACACATACACACAGGGTCACTTCTACAATACAAAGTACACACGCGCGTATTTTGTATATACGAGTGACGCACGCGCACTGAGCCTGAACATGGGAGATGATTACCCACAATTCCATAGCGCGAGAGAGAAGAACTATTGGCATAGTTGTGATCATATGACGCTTGAAAGACAAAGCACATGCGTACTACTCCTCCTCGGTGGAGGATTTAAAGCAGCAGTCAGGGGTTATTAGAGGTCACTCTCCTCATCACAGCATTCATGACTTCCTGTATACGTTTGTTTACGACATTGACTTCATAGTTTTCATATCGATTCTCAGGTGTGTGTGTGTGAGAACGAGAGACATTCTAAATATATTTTTAGCTGAACTGGTTCTATGCTGTTCGGTGTGTGGAGATTAGATTGTCTCTTGGTGACGTTAATAATACAAACACTTCAGCGTTGTAGGATTTAAACCCGTGAGCCACACCTTACCCTTGAACATGTTTAGCCTGAAGCCAGGGAGATAATGCACTGAGTTTTCTTACAGTACCAAAGTTAATCCCGCCAATCAGAGACATTGATGTAACCATGGTGATATGTGGCATGTGAATTGATGTGTTGCTCTTTTAGTTTAGATATTCATATAAGGTGATATACAGATGGACTGGCTGACCTTAGAGCGAGTGCATTAATGTAAATCTGTGCTAATGTCAGAGCTGCTGCTGCAGAGAATTAATCAACACCTTCTGACAAATCAGAGGACGGGATTTAGCAGCACTGTGGCAAAAGCTACTACAAATCAACGTTTTATGACATTCTGTTACTCCTTTCTGCCTCTACAGAAGCCTGTTTTCCTGGAAGCTCAAAGACTCCAAGGCCACGGCAGCTGCGCCAGGATGGAGATTCTTCGGGAAAATCTCCCCAAAAGGGAGCAGCAACACCAGGGACGGCAGACTCCCCCTGCAGGTGAGGGAGCGACACTGTGAGAGACGCTGTGAGACTGTGGATTTGATTCATGTTTAGGAGTCAGTATCTGGTTTCCAGAAAGGGTCACTGTGTGTGTGTGTGTGTGTGTGTGTGTGTGTGTGTGTGTGTGTGTGTGTGTGTGTGTGTAGGCCATGAAATGAAACCCACCGATATTTCAGTTATGAAATAGGCAAGCCCTTAAACACTGCAGCACCCCAGTGCACTAGAGTGGTGTAATGAAATCAGTTTTTTGTTAGTTGATTTGATTCAATGAGTCCGGTATCGATTCAGAATCGGTTCACTCTTAAGAAATATTGACGCTCATGACTTGGTATCGGATTCCAAACAAACATTAAGCTAGCCTGGCCGTGAATATTAATGTGATTGTTAATTGTGTGTGTGTTTAGGTTGCAGCTGCCATTTCTATAGCTGTCTGGCTTCCTCTCTCTATCTGTTTGTGTGTGTGTGTGTGTTGAGTGGATTTGAGCTTGCTTATGATTCAACCCACGCTATCCACAGGTGCCTCTCTGTATTCTGTGCGAACACACACACCCAGACAGATACAATCGCGTGCACATGCACACACACACACAGTGCTCCTCATTCAAAACACTTTTCACTAAAATGAGCAGAATTTACATCTTCCATTCGTGCAGAGTGAGGACTTGCATGAAGCGCACTCACTCTCACACACGTGACAGGATTTGGATGAAATGTTTACATGTGTTGTTTATATTAAATAATAACCTAAATCACATTACTGATAAATTCAACATCCACCTTCGCCTTCTCTAGCGATGTGTTTAATAATTTAGAGGCCTGAGTGTATGCATTTTATTTTTGAGTATGTGAATTTCTGAGCTGTTAAGGTTTTATGGCTGGAACAAGGGCATGTGGGTGTATCCTAATTTGCATGTTCATGTGTATTCATGGTCAATTCATTGGTAATGAGAATAGAGATGTGATTAATGCTCTCCCTCAGGCAATAATGATAAAAGGTCATGATTTAGGACGTTTCTGTAAACGCTGAGGTGTTACGGTGACGCCCGGAGGAAAAATGAAAGCGGTGAACGCCCTGACGCTGTGACGGGATAGAGTGCGTAGCTGTGTTTGAGTGGGAGGAGTCACACCTAATGTATAGCAGGAATGTTTCATTAGCACATGTTAGGATTTCTGAAAACACCCTACTGAAGATTAGGAGACAATGACAGGGTGTTAAAGGTGGACTAAAATATCTCACCTTCTGTCTCTCTCCCTCTTCTATCTCTCTCTCCTTCTTCTATCCCTCTCTTCCTCTGTTCATCTCTACTTTTGCGTATCTTTCACTTTCTTTCTCTGTATCTGTCTCTCTCTATATCTGTCACTATTTTTGCACATCTCTCACTTTCTTTCTGTCTCTACCTCTTTATCTCTCTCTCTCTTTCTCTGCGTCTGCATTTCTATTACTTTTTTCTCTCTCTTTTTCTTTAACTCTGTTTCTCTTTAACTCTCTGTTTCTCTCTGTCTTTCTGGCTGTTTTTCTTTCTGTTTTACTATTCCTGTTCCCTATCTCTCTCTCTCTCTCTCTCTCTCAGCATGTGCCAGTGAGACGCAAGAATCTGGAGTTCGAGCCTCTCTCCACCACGGGCCTCATTCTGGAGGACAGACCTGCGTAAGAGTTCTCTACAATTAAAACAACATGTATATAAATAAAGTCAGAATGCTTTACCACCTTAAATCAGTCTGAAAACAAACACGCACAAGAAATAAATAAAAATCTCCCTTCTCAGGAACCTGCCGGCGAAGTCTGAGGAAGAAGCTGAGCGACACAGACAGCAGTACAGTGAGATGATGGCAGGAGTCAAGAGGAGAGGTGAGGAGCGACTGCACTCGCTTTCCCACCTACACAGGACACTTCACACTTCCTCACATCACTCTCATCAGGCTGGGTGTCAGTAATATGAGTGTAGCCAGTAGGGGAAGTGTCACGTACATTTAAATAAATAAAAAAAAATCAGAATTTACAGAAAAAGAGAAATGACTCTTTTTGTGTTTGGCAGCGTGTTATGCTTGATGTTGAGTGTGTTTCTGTTTCCTGTCTTTTCCTTCGCATCTTCTCACCTCCTCTCCTTCTTTCCTCCATGCTCAGAGCTAAAGGAGGCTCAGCTTAAAAAGAAGCAGATGAAGGAGCGCCACCGACAGGAGGAGAGCATTGCCCGCGCTCTGGTGGTCTGGAACACGGAGATCCTGCCCAACTGGGAGAACATGTGTGTGCACAGACTTATTACAGCTTCACCTCTGTTACTGTTACAAAGCACTGACACTGGAGACTCCTTCTAAAAGCATGTAGTAATTTCAGGTCCATGAATGTTAATGAGCTGTTACTATAGAAACCAACAAGCTTTTGCTATAGAAATGAACGAGCTGTTCCTGATATTGCTCTATCCAAGAACAGTGAGGTTATTAATGTTTGCACAAATATCTCAGTCAGAGAGATGATTAATTGGAGGATGCATTAGTAGAGAATCTGGTGGATTGATTAATTGTTGGGTGGATTATTCAGGAGGAACACGCGACGTGTGCGGGAGTTGTGGTGGCAGGGTCTTCCACCGAGCATCCGGGGCAAAATCTGGAGCCTCGCTATCGGAAACGAGCTCAACATCACGCCCGGTAAATATGGAAACGATCTTTTAACTTGTGCATCGATATTCTCTTCTCTTAATAACGTTATTGGTCATGAGCAGGTTTTAAACTTACAGGACTAGTTCTCAAATCAGCAAATGTTAAATGTACACAATAGTGAGTGTGTGTGTGTTTGTTTACAGAACTGTATGAAATCTTCTTGTCTCGAGCTAAAGAGAAGTGGCGCAGTTTTAACGAGACCGGGTCGCTCAGTGAGAATGAAGGTATGAGCTCATGTTCCTTCAGGGTGTACCTGGTTATGGAGACGTTCTAGAATGCGAAGTGTTTATTAGCCTTCGAGATAGATAGTTATATTTGTTATAATAAAAACGTAGTATTGTAATTTCTGTAGCATTCTGTAAATTTTGTGGGTTTGTTCTTTTTTTTTTTATTAAACTTTAATCTTCAGCTTTATTTAATTGCTCGTAAAAACTTATATGATCTAAAATAGATCAAATATATTTCATGTTACATATTTATTAATTTATTGAGTCTATTCAAACTTTTCTTTAAAAGTTTGATGAATTAACTCTTGAAAATAAATTAAATACAGTGGGACCTTGGATTGCGAGTCTTCGTATACGAGTACTGTAGAACGCATGCACTTTGTCTGCCGAGTATCACGTGATCACAATTGAGCAAATGTCTCTCCTCTCTCTTGCGACGTGTGTGTGTGCGCCCAAAGCATTTTCTAAATTTTGTGTCTAAGCGTAGTGACTGTTCTTTAGTAACTGTACTGCAACAACTGCTCCTGTTAAGAGAAAAAAAAAAGTTTAAAAGGCTGTAGCAGTGCTGGAGATTAAGCTGTTTTGAGTAGTATTTCCGGTTGTGAGTGTGCGCATGTGTGCAAAAGTCGTACTACACAATATCCCCCCCCCGCTTCTTTTCTCGTCACCAGTCACGATTCTTTTCAAAGGTAAAGTGCAGGTTCATTTTTAAATTCTAACTTTATATTATGTATTAATAATTTTTATGTGAAGATTTTTGGGTTGTGGAACGAATCATTAAAGTTTTCATTATTTCTTATGGGGGAAATTTCCTTTGATATACAAGCACGCTTCCAGAAATGAATTGTGTGTGTATATATATAATGTAATTGATGCTACAAACAGGTGTGTACTCAGGAACATGTGACCTTACTGTTATTTTAATCTTGCGTTGCATCACACTGCAGAGTAACACACCATCTGCCCTCTTCTGCATGCACAGGAGAGAGATTGACAGGAGAGAGATTATGCCCCACCCACTCATAGTACAGTTTGGGATTTCCTCTAGCCGAGGCGAAGGCACTTCTCTTTCTTACACGTTTATGATTTTTCCGGCGTGCCACTATGCAGATAAGGGAGGCGCCTGATAAAATATTTTTTCCTTGCTAGCGATATCCGCGTGTGTATTTATGCCTCGTCCTGCTACATGTGCATTTCAGTTCTAATATAAATGTTAGTTATTAACCGATTTCTTATCATTTCTGTTCGTATTCCAGATTGTGGTGTAGACAAGGAGTCGAGTTTGGACCTGATTAAGCTGGACATTTTCAGAACCTTCCCCTCGCTCTATATCTTCCAGAAGGTGAGGAAGAGGTTTGACAGAAAAAGAAAAAAAATGCACCAAATTGGTTAGGAGCGTTCGATGTTGTATAATCTCACACTCTCACCATAATTTTCTCTCAGTCTCTGTACCTCACACACACTTTCACTCTTACTGTTATTCACTCACTATTGCTCTAATTCTCACTCTCACTCTTTTCCATGACCGCACACACTCTTTCCTGCTATCACTCTCTTAATAGCACTCTATTACATATTTACTCACACGCTTTCTCTCTGAAGGGTGGACCGTATCATGATGTTTTGCACAATGTTTTGGGAGCGTACACCTGCTACAGACCTGATGTAGGATACGTGAGTATTTAACTTTTTATCACACGTTGTTCTTGATCACGGCACACTAATCACCGTATGACTGTGTGTTGTGGATTTTGGTACTGATGTGTGTGTGTATGTGTTTAAGGTGCAGGGAATGTCCTTCATAGCTGCTGTCCTTATCCTGAACCTTGAGGAAGCCGATGCCTTTATTGCCTTTGCCAACCTCCTCAACAAACCGTGCCAAATGGCTTTCTTCAGGGTGGACCATGACCTGGTAACACACACACACACACACACACACACACACACACACACAAACCTCTGACAGAGTTAACCCAGGTGCTGTCTTGCTATTCATCAAAGCCATTTAATAGCCAGTTAATATTACCCAGTCTCTGTAACAGTCTGCGCTATATTAATATTTATAATTGTAAAATGTAATTAACCTGGAGGTATGACAGAGGTACACTCCTCTTCCGCCTTTTCCGTAAGTCGTGTCAGCGGGCTGCCACTATCTCAGACATCATAACTGTGTCCTGAGTTCGGATTGGGATTCTCCTGCTTTAACTGACTCTGATTGCTCTGCAGATGCTGAAGTATTTCGCTGTCTTTGAGGTTTTCTTCGAGGAGAATCTGCCCAAATTATTCCAGCACTTTCACAGCAACAGTCTGACTCCAGACTTTTACCTCATAGACTGGTAAGTGTTCCCTACTCCTTCTTGCCTATTCTCTAGTCCCTATTCTATATTCCCTAACGTGTTCTCTCCCCTACAATCACGATTCCCTACTCCCCTTCTTCTCTCCTCCATACTCTCAATTCCCTAAAACCTCTCTCTTCATACCCCGTTCCCAATCTTCACTCCCACTTCCCTATTCCCTACAACATATTCCCTACACTGTTTTCCACTCCCTAATCCCAGTTCCCTTCTTTATATTTTTTTATACCCTACTGTCAGTTCTCTGCACCCTATTCCCTACTGCTTTCTGCATATACTCTACAACCCATTCCCTACTGCCTATGTCTCATTTCCTATTTCTTATTCCCTACTCCCTAGTCACTCCTCACTTCTGCCTGTTCCCTACCTAGTCGTCCATATTCCCTACACCTTGCTGTCCAAGAGAATCATTGGTACACTCCGTGTGTTTGTTTGTGCGTGTTTAGGATCTTCACGCTCTACAGTAAGCCGTTGCCCCTGGACGTGGCATGCCGCGTGTGGGATTTGTTTTGCCGTGACGGAGAGGAAGCCCTGTTCCGCACTGCATTGGGAATATTGCGACTCTATCAGGACGTCCTGCTGCAGATGGACTTCATCCACAGCGCCCAGTTCCTGTCCCGCCTCCCGCAGAACACCCCGGCTCACACGCTCTTCACCTGCATCTCTAACACACACATGCTGAGCAACAACCGCCGCTGGAACCAGGTACACACCGACCCAATACTCTGCGCACATCCGTAAAGTACAGGCGTGTGTGTATCCGGTGTTCTGGAAAGTGTTTTCTGTTGCAGGTTTTTTCAGCTCTCGTGAAAGATGGACCTAAAGAGGCTGATAAAACAGGAAGTCCTGCAGAAAGAAGCTAACGCCGTACAGAGTATGAGATGTTTAACGGGATCGTGGTGTACAGTGTTAACGAGTCTGAGTCGGGGAAGATTGCGGGAAGAAACTCAGGCGGGATTCGTCTGATGCATAGAGGACATTTCTCTGTGTGTGTGTGTGTGAGTGAATGAAGTTGTACCATGTGCCAAATGATTGCGACTGTAAAGCAAGTAAACACAGACACAAGTGCAATACACACTAACACAAGTGTATGGCCGTGCGAATACAATGAACAACAATCCTTTTGAGTTATTAAGGGTGGAGCTTAACTTAAATTCAAACATCCTATTACAAAAAAAATAAATAAAAATTGTATACGACATCTTTTAAATTTTTTTTATTTTAAGTTATGCTAGCTTCCTGCACGCAATACTGAGTTAGCCAAGCGAAGTTTAAGAATACCTCAGTAGCTATCTAACGTTTCCTAGCAGGCTAGCTCAAGTTCACATTCTGTAACTGTTGTTGTGATGTCATAAGATTTAGTTAACTTAAGCTCCGCCCTCCTCGAGCCAGGGACTGGTGTTAAACAGCAACCTAAAGGACACAACGACAAGCCGTTACCCTGAACATTACTTGAAGACGAGCAACAAAAGCGACACTTTATTATTCTGACACGTTTCCAGATATAATGTCGATGACCATATGTGCAATGTCACCCTCTAGAGGGAGCTCTTTGCTTGAGATTGATTTTATTTTCTTTAGAGCAGGCGTCTGGGTTAAAAAGCTGAAATGATTTGTCTAACCGTCTTGTTTTGTAATATTTTACAGCCGCGAGCGCTGACAGAACATACGGTGAATATTTTTTTTTTTTTCCCCCACTACCGTGACCTTTAATCTGAATTTTGTCCTGAAGTTATATTTATAATATTTAAAAAAAAAATTAAATGATTTAATGAAAGAAACATGAAATGTCTGAGTGCTCAAGAATTGACCATCATTACAGGACATTCTTGTTTCCATACACTTGTAAAATACTCCACACACACACACACACACACACACACACACACACACACACACACAAGATTTTGCTCCAAATGCAGTAGTACTGACCGTGGCCAATAAACTTGGAGCTATGAGGCAGATACACACAAGTGCAATTCCTACACACACACACACACACACACACACCAGCAGCCTAAGATCTGATGCACCCACAAGTGCCAAACCGTATATTGCTAACGCACACACATGAACACTTGTGCCAAACCCTTCAAACAAACACCTTCAAACACTCCTACATAGACACTAGTGCCAAACCCTACATTATTAACAAACAAAAACACACACCTGCATACACCCTGGTGCCAGGCCCTCGTTACACACAAGCAGCCTAAGAGCTGATGCACACTCAAGTCCAGAACCCTATATTACTACCAGACAGACACACGCACCTGTCTACACACTCAGTTTCGAAGCTCTTACTTTGCGGAAGTCCAGGGAGATCATGTTTAAAATAATTTCTGCTCCTTTACACTGTTAAGCCTGCTAAGCCTCTGAGGTTCCGAGTCGGGCCCTGGATGGTTGGCCTAGTGATAAGGTTTGAGACTCTATAGCTAATGTATGTCTGTGAGTCTACACTCGCTTACGATTCTGGTACTGTGGAAGAAGGTTCTCTGTGGAGCCATATGATAGATCATCTCCAGTTAGATCCCTTTTCTTTTTAAGCTTAGCTTTAGTTTTCCAGGAAACCCTTACAAATCCTGAAATAACCCTTTTGTTCTAAGAGAGTGTATACAGTATGACCTGGGTCTACAAAAAGCTCTACATTTTTGTTCACTATTTTAGTCTTTTAATATCTATACCCATAAACATTTCGCTTCCTAGTACTTAAACCTGGTGCACTCCTACATCAGGGGTTCATTAAGGTTCTTTATACAAGTAAAATTAGATGGATTATATTCTTTAGATGATTGGATACATAAGTAAGGGTTCTCAGTGTGATTGGAATCTTATTTGACAGGAAAATATACTGTTTAGATATACTTTAATTACAGGACCTTTTTTCATTTATTTATTTTTTAAGAGTTATTGTGGGTTCCTATATTCAAAAATGGTTCTGCTTCAATTGGGGGTTCCATGTAGAGCCCTTCTGGATGGCTGAGTATTTTAGAAGTCTTTCTAACGAGTTCGTAGCTTCTGAAAGGGTTCTGCTTGGAAGCTTCTCTGATAGTGAATCAGAGTTCTGTGTGAGTTAATGCATCTCGACTTCTGTTAGCGTTCAACTTTCTAATAAATTCTCACTTGTACGATTCTATGTTCCTTTTGGGTCCCTAGCTCTCTAAATGGTTCTACTACAAAGCTTCTTCTATCAGAAAGGGTTTTGAGTATATGTCCTATTGGATAAGTTAGGATTCTCGTCAAAACCCTTTCTGATGATCACTAAGCTGTAGGGTGCTTTTAAATGGTTCTACTAGAAAGCCTGGTACTTAGAATTACGGGATGACAACTTACTAAACAGGCTCTGTGTGGAACCTTCTCTAAACTGGGTACAGAGTTCTGTATTACTTAAAGGCTTATTACTTATTGGATAATGGAGTTATTAGCTTTGATGTAATGGTTTTACTTTTTGTCGATCACTCATTTGTGTTATTTATGGGTTCTGTCACTTAGTTTTGTGAAAAACGGTTCTACTCAGAATGTTCCCTAATACAGAAACTGGTATTGGGTTCTGTAATGTTTACCGGGAACTTTGAATGGTGAGAAAACACTATAGAGCTGCAGGGTTTTACGTAGACGGTCAGCTTAAGAACACTTGATCTTTTTAGAGCGAGTGAGCCAGCTAGTGTGTCAACTTTTGAGCCAGACTTATTGTTTAATCAGTATACATATCTAAGAACCACCTGCTTTCAGAAAAGGAAGTCATTTGATTGACAGCATCAGATGACCAATCACAGGCTTTTCCTTAAGCATATGAAAATTTTTGTTTGTTTACTCACCATTAAATGCCTTTAAAAACTTTTTTAAGATCATCTTACATTAACTTTTATGGTGTAAGAAACCTGTGACCAGAGAACCAATCAGAACGCTGTGCATACTGTGGGCGGAGCATTAAAGGCTGAGGGTTTTGTAGCTTGTTTTTATTTTGTTATACTGCTTCTAATTTAGTTCTGCATTGTAGCATTAACTCACACTATATATATATATATATATATATATATATATATATATATATATATATACATTAGTGCTTTATCTCATAAATGATGTACTTGGATAGCATGCTAAGTCCACAGTTCTGTAGAGCTGAGGTGCAAGTATGACGTTGTGATGAGAAATTAATCTTGTGGTTGCTATCAGACAGTAGCAGACCAAGTTGAGAAACAGAAATAATAATAGTGCAGTCTCTCTGGACGCACTGTCTTCATAAGTTTTGGTACCGTGTGAGAACCATGGTGATGCAATAGTTTTCACTTTCTTCCATCATGTCTGCTCTATCAGGAAGAACAAATCGTAGCTCCAGAACGTTAAAAACACACTTCCTGTTTCAGAGTTTGTAATATTTTATAAACACTAAAAGCATCTTTGAAGGGGCATGATTGATATTTTAAATGAAATCCTATGACCAAATATATTTAATTTTAATCTCCTGGTTTGAGTTTCTAAAGTCACGTACAGTAAGAGTTCACATGGAACCGCTTTAACTCCTCAACTCCTGTACTTTTAGAAAAACACATTCTTTTAATCTGAAGCACCAACATTTAATGATGTACAGTAATGGAACTAACTTGTTTTAATTCCTTTTTAAATTGGAACTCGTTGCTGTACAGTTTCTTTTCTTTTTTTTTTTTTTTACACGCGCTCAGTGTTGTATATAAACTGTGAAATGATTAGAAATGTAAATATAAATTAACAACATTCCCTACATGCGCTCTGTGGCTTTTCTTTGACTGCTTTTTTTTTTTTTACATTTACAAATTTATGGACAGCAAGTTGTACAAAAATAAAGTAAATAAATAATTGTGACGTGCTCTGTCATTATTTCAACTTGTCATAATACTACTAATTATTCGAATATGCAACAATCCAAATGTATCATTAACATTTCACAATCTAAGTCGCCATAACATGGCATTTATTTATCTTTTAACTTGCAATCACCAACAATTTCATGCAGTTCCTATATTTAAGTTAAAAAAAAAAAAAAAAGAATACTTCTATTTAGGAAATAAGAATGATTCATTTGGAAAGCAAGAGTTGACTCCTTAGTGAGCCAAATGATCTGTATTCCAAAATTCCTGGCTTACAAATGGGGTGGGCATTATACCTGGTGGACAGAGTAATGTGTAATGATTGGGTAAAGGACGAAAATATGATGTGCTTTTGCCCGCTTCCAAACAGCTGCTGATCAATAAATAAGTCAGTTAACAGACATGACATCACCCATGCTTCATAAGACCAAATCAATTCTGACTCTTCAAATCCAGCCTCACCCACCTTCTTCTCGTTAAGTTTTGGCACCTCCCGATTTGCACAAGCTAAATACCAGTCGTGCACCATGAAAAATATTTTATTACACAAAAAAAAAAATCCAGTAATTTTAACATGTAATATACAGGTTATTTTCACTTGCAAATCAAAACATCTACAGTATGTGATATTTTTACGGCTAATCTGGGGGTGATAAGATTCTTTGACCTTGTAGCTTCAGGGAAAGTCTAATGCTACGTAGGAGGTGAATGCATTTAATGTTTGGCTCAGGTTCTCCTTTCACTGTTTTTTAACCAGCACCAAATGTTTAATTTCAGTTACATTAAGGTAATTTTTATCCTGAATCAGTGAAGATGTAGCGCAGCAGGGGGTGATATGCTGTGATCAATACTGAACGTAGAGGTGAGTGTGTGCTGTCGCTAATCCTACAGCCACATTACAGTAAGGATGAGCTGATTTATAATTGTTTTGCAATGTCCCCATCATGATGTCATGTATCTAGATATGATATTCCGTTCATATCGCCCTTAACAGCACTCAGGACATGTGCACTATTTCTTATCAGCCTTGTCCTTTTTCTTCTTCTCTTTCTTTTTGTCCTTCTTCATTTTCTTGTCCTTCTTCTTTTTCTTCTTGGGGTTCTTACTCGACTGGGTGTCATCTTCTTTCCTGTCTTTCGTCTCCTGGACTCTGGACTTCTCCTCCATCCTTTGAGGGCTCATATCCTCTCTCTGCCGTTTCCTCTCAACACCTCGCTCGTCTCGGAGCTCCAGGGATTTGTGCTTTCGCCGTCTCTTTTCGTCTTTAAGCTGCTGATTCTGTGATAAACAAACATGCAAGAGGTTTACGGGGCACGCTGCAGAAAGCATTTGAATCGGCTGGTATGCCAGGTGTTAAATATGTTATCCACTCAGATGTGTTTAATTTTACAACTGTAAATAATATTGAGTAATATTTTAAGTGCTGTCACTGAGTCGCCTTCCTGCTTTCAGTTCATGCTGAAGGACCTAGGATTCGATCCCAGAATGATGCGATTTCCTGATTCCCTTGAGTCAGCTGTAACATGTCCGTCACAATCTCTCATTAACTCAGCCTTCACTTTTGAAACCTGAGCAAGGCGGCACCTCCGAGTGACGGTAACTACAGTACTTCGGCCCCGTATTATTTGTAGTACAAATGTTACTATATATTTATGTTTATCATGTCAGCATTTTTATGTACAAAATCATTTACAATTTCCAAACATTACTTAAAATGTAATAAATAAAAAGCATTCCAGAAGAGTATTTGCATGCCTGTAAAGAAAGCAACATATTACATGGAATATCAGTTTTCAGATGGATGCAAAAAACAAAACAAAATGTAGACTCCTGAGTTTTGCATGAAAATAGAAAGGAACGAGTGTGACCAAGTTACCAAACTGTGACAAACAGCTTTTTACTTATAAAATGTTTTTTGGTAGAAATGTAATCTTTCCTTATGGCATTTTTCTTTTTGTACGTTCCAAAGATGTTTGCACAGTACTGCGAGTAAAATAACTTAAGATTTTACTAAGTGTGCTGGAGAAGTAAACGTTCTTCTGGGAACGTTGTCACACTGTCGCTCCTTTCTATTTTCAGGCAAAACACAGGATTATGCTCGTTTGTACATCATCTAAAATCTGGTATGTCACGTTGCTTTCTTTACAGGCATGCAAATATTCTATTCTATTTGATATTTATAAAATTTTTAAGGTATGTTAGGAAATAGTGAATGGAAGGTTTGGAAGTTAACTGCGCTTTGGCCGAAAAAAGAAAAGAAAAAAAAAAAAAAAAAAAAACAATGGACCTGGGCTCTGAAACTCTACAATCAAAATCATATCTAATAATCAAAGCCTGAACTCAGATGCAGGCCAGGTGTTGTACTCATGGTGTTCACCTGGTGTGTGTTGCTGTGTCTGTGTCCCTCGGCGCTGGTCAGATCCCCGAAAAACTCCTCGCACCGCTGACAAAAGAAACCGATCACGGGAATCAAATCACCCGAACCTGCAGCAACAGGATGAACTTTAGCCTCACACACCAGTGTTCTGCATGGAAGAAGGTTCTGTGTAACACTTGAGTACCTTCGTGCTTGAGCAATCCCTCCAGCTCCTTCACCAGGTACTCCTTCCTCTTCTTCTGGATCTGTTTCTCCCTCCGCTCCTTCTCCCTCTCATCACTCTGCTAACAGCCACAACAACTCTGCGTTAGCAAGTGAGCCTTATTCGTATTATTATTGTTTGTTAAACGTGTTCGGTAGTTCATTACCGCGTCTTTGTGATCGGTGTCTCTGTGTGAATGGCTGCTTTCAGATCGGATACTCCGACTGTCATCAGATGTCTGCACTGCACACAGCACAAATAAGAGTTATTATACACACTTTGCTTAAATCACACTGCTGTGAGTCTGATCTCATTCATACCTTTACTGCTTTACTGTAGCTGTTACTAATGTATAATCTACTTCTCATCATTTTATTGCAGTTCTAATATTAGTGTCTAATCTAGTTCTCAGGTCTTTACTGCATTACTACAGTTGAGATACCAATGTCAGATCTCGCATTTGTACATCTTTACTACTTTATTACTACAGCTCTGATATTGGTGTCTAATCTAGTTCTCATTTAGATGTCTGACCTATTTCCCCACACCTGTTTCTCATAACTTGTTTTATTACAAGGTGATTCCGGTCTCTGATTAGTCTTTGATGCCTCTATATCATTATAAGTACAAAGTGTCTGATCTAACTCTAATGTATTTAGTGCATGCTTGGTCTGATATCAATATCTGATCCATTTCCCACACTGTTAGTGTCTGATAGTGCATTATTACAGGTTTTAGGGTGTCCAATCTAGCTCCGATACTGATTTACTAAAAGTCTGATCAAGATAAAATATCTTAAGTATACTATTACAGCTCTAATGTCTGATCTAGCACAGCTATCTTAGCATGCTATTAAATGTTTCAGGATGTCTAATCTAGGGCTTACATCATTGGTATTTCTGATCCTGCATGATCTAATCAATTCAATCACGTTCATGTCCAGTCAAGCACTCGTACTGATGTCTGATCTAGCTGATATACCTTTACTGCGGTTCAGCAGTGTCTCCAGCCCCACTCTGAGAACCGAGTTCGAGCTCACTTCTCTTTGCTCCTCCTGCTTCTGCTTCAGTCTGATGGCCATCTTGCTGATGTCAGCCTGGTTCAGATTCAGCCCGATGGTCTTCAGCAAGTTCTTTACCCTCTCGCACTCCTCCGCAGTCACGTCTGGGGTCAGGGGTCGTCTAGAGGTCGACATGACCTGGATGTTGGGCTCCTGGAGGATAGCTGGTTTGGAAAGGAAGGGTGACAGGACGGGATTTTCGGCAGGTCTGGTTTGGGCGAGAGGGACGGTGACCGCTTGGGGTTTCTTCCTTCCGTCTTCATCTCCATAGAGGAACTCCTCCTCGTCCTCGATGCTGGAGAACAGGCTTTTATTTCTAAACACTTCAGTTTTTTGTCCAGGATTGTTCCAGAATAAGATTCGAGGCAATGAGCCATCACTTCCTCCTACTCGCTCATGAGGAAGTACGGAGTTCGGGTTAAAGTCGGCGTCTCGATCCAGTTCCCAGGAGTTTGTCTGGAGCTCTGAAAGATTCGGCTTTATGTCTTCCTGAACCTGCTAAAATTATATACATAATTTATACACATTTATATAATCACAAGAACATAAACATAGGTACAAACTAGTTCTAGCTGAAAAACACAGGTTAGTTTTTTGGGGGGGAGAAAAAGATGTCAATTCACTTTAACATATTTTCTTTCTTCTCTTCATTCATTTCTCGCTCCCTTCTTTTCACTGGTGAGATCAGCACAGAAGCTGTAGCTAATCAGGTGAGGTGGATTTGAGTGAGAGCAGACTAATCATTGTGAATGTAGCGAGTGAGTAGTAAGCTGTCGTACCTGGTTGATCATGAACGTGTTCTTCACTACAGCCAGGTGTTTCTCCAGCTCTTTGCTCTGTAGAACCTCTTTCAGGTTCTGGAAGAGGTCCGGGACTCTGGTGCCAACAGATGGAGCCGCAGTATCTTTAATGTTACACTGAGAGTCCTTGTGAAGCCGGGGCTGGCTTTTACTCCTTGCTAAGCTCCGCCCCCGGCTGCGGCTGCGACTGCGACTCCTTGGCCGACTCTTTGCTCTGGTGCGGCTTTTCCCCCGACTTCGGTTCCGACTTCGGCTCCGACTCCTACTCCGAGCACGGCTCCTGCCACGGCTTTTTGCTCGGCTCTTCGCTCTGCTCCTCCCCCGACTCCTGCTCTTACTCCGGCTCCGCCTTCTCGAGTGCTTTTCTGAGCCGTGTCTCTCAGCTTCACTGTCCACGCTGGAGCGTCTCGTGCCTTTATCTACTGAATCACCGTGTCCTTTGAGGAGATCTTTAGCTTCCAGGATGCGCAGAAATTCTTCCGCTTTCTTTCTGCAGCGACGTGGGGAAGAAACACCAAAACTTTGTTTACACTTAATTTCTTATTCAACAGATGAGGAGTGGCCTATGTCACTTGTCAGCCTCAGTGAAGGAGGCGTGGCCTATGTTAGGTGTCAGCCTCAGCGAAGGAGGCGTGGCCTATGTTAGGTGTCAGTCTCTTCCTTTATTTAATTTCTCCACCCTTTCTCTCCTTAGATTTTCGCTACCTAACCAATAAAAATAATTGTGTGTGTGTGTGTGTTACTTACTTCACCTCCAGAGTTTGCAGCTCGTCCTGGTGAAGCGTCCATCCTGCAGGAAACTGTGCTGCTGCCTGTTTATACACAACACACACACAATCAACTTGGAATTGATACAACAAAAGCATGTGACCATAGGACATTCGATTCTGGCATATACATCAATAAAGAAATGTGAATTGTGTGAGGTTGTGATGTACCGTAACCCGCGGTACCGGTTATCATACCGCACTGTGACTCACCGCCGTGAGCATGTCTCTGTGTGCTCATTAGCGTTACCTGGTAAGGCGGCGTCTCGGTGCTGAAGCTCTGAAATACCGGAGGAGGAACCGACCTGGGGTAGGACACAGTGCTCGGGAAGTGCGGCGGGAAACTCGGTTTGTTAAACGAGCCTGGGAAAGGAGGCCCGGCCCCGGTAGCGGGTGGAGGTCCAAACCGAGGAGGGGGCACAGGAGCCCGGGTATACTCCGCGCTCGGGCCGCGGTGCATTTCTTCTGCTCCTAACTTACGAACCAAGTATTAATAATACAAAAACATTACTCAGGAGTCATATATTACAACCTTAGCATACATTTCTGGAAATGTCAAGTAATTGGAACAGCGTCCAACAATTGAATACAAAATAAATAAGCTAAACACTTTAAATAAAGATATGTGGGATGTTCAGTGTATGGGACTGGATAACGCTAACAACTGAATCCTATCCCTGCGTAATACTGCACCCTAAGGACCCTGCTGTTTTGAAGCTATAATATTCGCCTGATTAAAGAAATATATCTCCCAAGCGTGACAGTGACTAAAATTGGTTCAGTTAAATTAACATCAATGACCTGAAATCGATTTATCTCCGCAGGATTGACTTAAGGACAGAAGCTGATTTTACTGAATACGAAAGTTAAAAACATAAATCATGCAGTGAGCACAGGTAGAAATGTAGTTATTCTAATGTTGTATAGATCACATATACTATACAAATTTATTTTCTTGTGTACTAATTACGTTTTCGCTTAAAATTTGTTTCGCTTATTTGTTTAAAATTGTTTAAATGTACAGAATCTACATGTTTAAGCGTTACACACAAAAACAGGCACGTAATTTTCTACCTTAAAGATGGCGGTCTTGAAGGGGATGCAGGATGAAGACAGACTGCATGAAATACCAGTACACTACGACCGATTCAGCAATAATTTTTGTGAGCCTGTCTATTAATATGCCTGTGCAAAAAGGTATCTTCATATAGTTTTGTTTGTAGTTTTGTTTGTTGCTACTTTGCTATTTGGGACTTTAAATGAAGAAGTAATACATAGCGAAATATTTAAATAAATATATTTGTATTTTGTTTTGCTTTATTTTTCTCATGATTGCGGGAATGCGCTTGGTCATCTATGTAGTCGCTGTTAGGACCCCTGTCCTGCCAACCGAGCATATCATGCAGCTGGAGCAGCAGCACGGCCGCTAGCACGAGAGTCCCAGTCCTGTTTAATTCTTCCGGATTAAAGCTGAAATAAAGACCCGTCTCCATGGAGAACGACATTCTGGACTCTCTGGAGGATTTGGGGTGAGGAGCAGAGATAATTTAGTGAATATGTGTGAGGGCAGGGTGTGTCAGAACAGAGAGGTGTTTAACATCCTGAGTTCAGTTTGATTTACACTTAGGAACAAAATCAGCTTCAAGGGTTTGGATTTAAATCCTGAATAAAGGAAGGGGAAGAGAAAGTGTGTGAGACTGGGAGCTGACACACACACACACAGACACACACTCACATACACACCAACAGGGGGATTAGTAACTGTCCCTCTACAGCTGTGGGTATAATAATAATAATAATAATTGAGTAGTACAGTGTGTGAGGGTTCTTATCAAAGTCATGATGAAAAAACTGATAACATCATTAAAGTAATGTTAATGTGTTTAGAACAAACAATAATATAATGTATGTATCATACAAGTCTGACTTTACATTGTAGTCAGTACTGATGTGTTGTTTATCTATATGGTTGATTTATTTATATGGTTGCTTATTATAAAGTATCTGATGCTAGTGGAAGGCATTTAACAGAGTAACAAGCAGCATTATATATTTGTTTGTTCTCTCTCTCTCTCTCTCTCTCTATATATATATATATATATATATATATATATATACACACACACGTGTGTGTGTATAAATAAGAGTGTTAAAATGTAAGGCATGGTGAAAAAAGTGATCTAGTGATGTATAAAGATTCTTTAGTTTATCACCACACTGACAGCAATATTGTTTTTTCTTGTTTAGTTTTTTTTTAGTTTTTAAATTAATCTTTATCGTTTGTCTGTGCATTCGAGGTCGTACAGTGTTGCTGTTCCTCTATTCACACAGCACAGCTTAAGAGCCTTATGAGTGAATTATTTACTAAGTTTGATTATAATTTTAACAAAATCTTAGAATATGTTCTTTCAATTCAGGATAGTTATGAAGCTGTGATACTTATAGAATCGCAATACAAATTGAATCGGCACTGTGGTATCGCAATCATATTGTATCGGGGAGCCCTTGTCACCCCCATTCCTTATATGGATAGACTGATAGGGCATTGATTAGGTAGCTCGGTGGAACGTTTCTCTCCTTTCATTTGGAAAGCCCGGGTGCAATTCCCAGTCAGAGAGGGCATCCGGTGTAAAACCTGTACAAAGTTGTTGTGGGAATCAGATGGTCCTTGATGAGTTCAGTGAAAGACTAAAAAAAAAAAAAATATATATATATATATATATATATATATATATATATATATATATATATATATATATCAGTGGTGTCAAAAGTATTCACATTCATTACTTGAGTAGAAGTATAGATACTAGGGTTCAAAAATTACTTCTTTAGAAGTTGAAGTATCAACTCAAGCTTTTTACTTAAGTAAAAGTGTAAAAGTACTGGTTTCAAAACTACTAAAAGTATAAAAGTAAAAGTAATTTCTACTTAAGTAAGGTAACGAAGTATTTGTACTTCGTACTTGACACCTCTGAGATATATATATATATATATATATATATATATATATATATATATATATATATATATATATATATACATACACACACACACAGAGTACTGCTCAAAACCTCTTAGGCACCATATTATATGTAATACAAATTTTTTATGTCTGTATTATTATTATGTTCAAAACTATTCAATATTTCCCATGAAAATGGTTAATAAGTAAATAACTTTACAAAAGAATATGTGCATGCCTGCAAAGAAAACAACATATTACATGACGGACCATTTTTCAGATGGAAACAGTAAAAAGCTAATGTACGCTCCTGGGTTTGGCATTAAAATAGAAAAGAGTATGACAAAGTTAGCAGTAGATCTCATTTTGTCCAGCACACTCAGTAAAACCTAACAGCTGTTTTACACTTAGTCTTTTCTATTTTCATGCAAAAACCAGCAAGCATGCAAATATTCTTCTGTTCTGTTATTTATTTATTAATTTTTAACTTATGATTGGAAATTGTGAGTGATTCTGTACATAATGCAGAAATGTTAAACATTTATAACAATATTTGTACTACAGATGATACGGCACCATCTGAGAATCAACACTGGGTATTGTGATATTATTTCAGTGGGTCCCTGGTAATTCCCATCCTTACTATTTTCAAGAGAGTAAGTCAAAAATTATCCGCACTCTGGCTGTAGAAATTATTTTAATTAACTTTTCAGAAAAGACAAATGCATACATTTTCGATATAATCTCTGTGATTTTCAATTAACATGGTCCATCTGTCAACAAGCTTTCGTATTCCTTCATTAAAAATGTTTTACAGCGTGTCATGTTCGATCCATTAGCACCAGACCAGTACTGGTTGACTGGCTATCAGATCAGTTGTTGTTATTATTATTATTATAACTTTTCTTGATCTATTAGTTTATTGCTGGTTTCACTGGTAAGATCCCCGCTCTTAAGTCTGATCTTCTGTCCTTCACTGGCTGATCGAAGCTTTGGGAACTCTGTTAAATTCTGATTAAATCTTTTCTTTAATGTTCCTTCTTCTTCTGTTTTCGTTTTTCAGTTTCACGTCTCCTTCGCCAGTTTCATGTAGTTCCTAAACTTTTCAGTTTGTTCAGGCTCATTTGAACAGCTGTATTTATTAATAAGCACATTTTCTCCTCATTTGTCCTACTGTGTCAGGACGTCTCACTAAGACGGTTTTCTTAGTTACTGCTGGAACATCTCACATATAGCATTGGTGATGTTCATGACCTTCTCTGGTCGATGTTGGTAGGATGTGTCGCACACAGTCCAGTGAACATGCACGACTTCTTTACTGTGTCTGTGTGTTGGTGTATTCATACGGTGTGAGTCCGGCACAACCTGCACCATCATGCTGCTCTGCTATCAGACCCTCATCCGCAAACAGACTTGTCCATGCAGCGGTTTCCTCTTCAGCAGCTCGATTTCATTTTTCTCCTTGTTGTTGTTTAATCTTGTGTCAACGTTCTGAGCTTCAGATATATTTTTTAAACTCATCCTGGACTGGCATGATGTCATGAAGCACGTTCTAGTTTGACAAATCCACGACCGCCATGACATAAACTGCTCTCACTATTCTCCTTCATCTAGGTGTTATCAATACCATCATTCTCTTCCACACCGAGCACACGTGCATCTCATTCCTTCCCATATTTTTTATAACGTTTAGCCGTTTGTCCACTGTGTTTAAAGACAACCTTGGCATCTTCGTTCTGATCTTAATACTGAATCCTTAACGAGTTCCAAGACGTTCCTATAAAATAAATGGCTTTGACTTTGTTATTGTTGTCGATTTTGAAGCTCATACCCTGTCTGATTAGCATGTTAGTTCGTGGCCTTGATACTAAACTGAACAGAAGAGCCGTCGTGATGACCTGCGGTGTAAAGAGGCCATGTTTCAGTCTCACCCTCTTGCATCCGTGCTTCAACAAGTCAACTTATAGCTGGACAAACTTGATAGATGACTGTAGCAGGTGTGAAGCTCTGTATGACACGCCTTCAATCCACATCATGCCTCGATCTCTCAGATGTTTATTCCACAGAAGCTGATCTATCCATCCTCTACACGTCCTTCTGCATGCTGTTGGCCGGCAAGCGATTGGCCTTGAGTTATGAGTTCTTGCTCTTTGAGAGGAGGGATGTGCTTCCAGATGTTCATCACACGGGTAGGCCTCGGTCTGGGATTCTTAACAATGTCATTAAACGCTCCAGTTAGGTGCTCATGAAGAGCAGTTAGTGGTTCGAAGCAGAATTTTGAGGGTTTATCAGGACAGGTTTCTGTCCTCGGCGTGAACGCTGCACTGGGGACTGCGCTCACTGTCTCGGTGGGCGGGGCTTATCTCATCAACGATCAGGTGAAACATATAAAGTTCACTTTGGTATTTCTTTGAGAAAGCTGCTAGTCTCCTCATGGTGCAGGTTTCAGGAAAATCCCCAAGTGCTGCCAAAGTTTCACAGAATTTTTGCATGATGCTGTGAAAAGCTGTGAACTTTTTTGGAAATGAAACATAATATCATTGAAAGAACGAGGTCTGACCAATGTACAGACAAAACCTTTCTTTTATTTAGATAGATGCCTCACGTCTATTAACTTGTACACCACAAGAGGGCGCACTTGTGTAGTATTAGACAGTGTGTGTGTGTAAATGAGAATAGAGGGACAAGCGTGGTGTTAGTCTGTGTGAACAAAGTGTTTCGGTTTCATAAGTCTTTCTTACAGACTTATTTAATTGGCTAAAATGCGTAATCGATTACTGATTAACGTGTTCAGCTGTTTAATAAAAACGTGAGATGGTTGTGTGACACTGATAATAAACCTTCTTTTTATATACATCACAATTAGTGGGGGGGGGGGAAATCACAGGCTTCGGCATAATGGTTATCCGATAAACATGACATCAGATGAAGTAGACTGTAAAGGAATTAAAAGACACATTTAAAAGAAAATGACACAACCAGGTACAAACCTCTTTAGATTTAAAACTACGAACGGAACACTTTGATTTCTTAAAATATGGAATTTCTCAAATATATTCTTTGCATTATGTTGCCTTTTGATTGTAGCCTTATTTAATGTTTTTTTTTTTTCTCTCACACACAGTAGTTTTGTGTGTGAAAAACAGATAAGGGAGAAAAACAACTGAGGAATGTGAAGCCTTGAGAGAAATATACTACGAGAGACGGGGGATAAAGTTGGTTTGAGTACGGCATGCTGATTCTTTAATGTAGTCCATCGCCACACTCACTCAAAAATCTATTTTGTGAAAGTATATTTTTAATGTGACCGAGTTAGACGGAGACAAATGGTCTGCGTTGGCGGCTCCTAACGGGAGCAGCCGCAAGACTTGCATAGATATTTTTTATGTATATACAGTATGTTAGCTTTAAAATGTTGCAGTTCCCCTACAATCCTACAGGTGGTGCACTCCACTTTATGTGGTAGGTTTAGAATTGTAATAAAAATAAAAAAACAAATAAGAATAAAAAATAGTTTGGCTTCCAGCCACGCGCGCCCCACAGACCTGATGTTTCAAACCAAACCAGTTGAGAATCAGACTGTGATTCAGCTTCAGCATTGAGTTTTGAGTAAACACCTCCTCTTCACCTCAGCTGTCCTTCATCGTTTAACAGTAAACACAACGAGCTGACCTGACGTGTGTATTAGTGATGAGCTGTTCGGTTCAGATTGTAGTATAAACCCGGAGCTGCACTACACAGAGAGAACTGATGAGGAGTGAAAGACAAACTTGTTTATGGTTGTGTGTGTGTGTGTGTGTGTAGGTACCAGGGGCCGCTTTTAGAGGATGGCGCCCTGCAGTCGGCTCTCGGTGGCGGCGCTGCGTCTCCTGAATTCACTAAACTGTGCGCCTGGCTCGTCTCTGAGCTCAAACTCTACTGCAGGCTGGAGGAGAACGTCCACGCCACCAACTGTGAGTGTTCTGTTAGGGTGTGTGTGTGTGTGTGTGTGTGTGTGTGCACTTTATATTCATTCACTCACATTAACATGATTCATTGCTTTAGTACTAATAAATATCCTACGGTTGCCTTATATTACGTTTAATTAGGAGTGTGTGTGTGTGTTTGCTTGTAGGTCCAAGTGAGGCTGAGGGTTTCCAGTTAGAGATGAGCGGTTTGCTAACAGAGTTAGCATGTCCATACTCATGTCTCACAAGTGGAGACGTCACACATCGTCTGCTGAACGCCAACAACTGTCTACTTCTGCTCAGTGAGACATACACACACATTATATATATATATATATATATATATATATATATATATATATATATATATACAGTGGTGTGAAAAAGTATTTGCCCCCCTCCTGATTTCTTATTCTTTTGCATGTTTGTCACACAAAATGTTTCTAATCATCAAACACATTTAACTATTAGTCAAAGATAAATGAGGGGTTTTATTATTTAGAGAGAAAAAAAAATCCAAACCTACATGGCCCTGTGTGAAAAAGTAATTGCCCCCTGAACCTAATAACTGGTTGGGCCACCCTTAGCAGCAATAACTGCAATCAAGCGTTTGCGATAACTTGCAACGAGTCTTTTACAGCGCTCTGGAGGACTTTTGGCCCACTCATCTTTGCAGAATTGTTGTAATTCAGCTTTATTTGATGGTTTTCTAGCATGAACCGCCTTTCTAGATCCTATCTCAATAGGATTCAGGTCAGGACATTCTCCTTCAGGATTTTTTGGTAGACAGTAGAATTCATGGTTCCATCTATCACAGCAAGCCTTCCAGGTCCTGAAGCAGCAAAACAACCCCAGACCATCACACTACCACCACCATATTTTACTGTTGGTATGATGTTCTTTTTCTGAAATGCTGTGTTACTTTTACGCCAGATGTAACGGGACACGCACCTTCCAAAAAGTTAAACTTTTGTCTCGTCGGTCCACAAGGTATTTTCCCAAAAGTCTTGGCAATCATTGAGATGTTTTTTAGCAAAATTGAGACGAGCCTTAATGTTCCTTTTTGCTTAAAAGTGGTTTGCGCCTTGGAAATCTGCCATGCAGGCCGTTTTTGCCCAGTCTCTTTCTTATGGTGGAGTCGTGAACACTGACGTTAATTGAGGCAAGTGAGGCCTGCAGTTCTTTAGATGTTGTCCTGGGGTCTTTTGTGGCCTCTCGGATGAGTTGTCTCTGCGCTCTTGGGGTAATTTTGGTCGGCCGGCCACTCCTGGGAATGTTCACCACTGTTCCATGTTTTTGCCATTTGTGGATAATGGCTCTCACTGTGGTTCACTGGAGTCCCAGAGCTTTAGAAATGGATTTATAACCTTTACCAGACTGATAGATCTCAATTACCTTTGTTCTCATTTGTTCCTGAATTTCTTTGGATCTTGGCATGATGTCTAGCTTTTGAGGTGCTTTTGGTCTACTTCTCTGTGTCAGGTAGCTCCTGTTTAAGTGATTTCTTGATTGAAACAGGTGTGGCAGTAATCAGGCCTGGGGGTGACTACAGAAATTGAACTCAGGTGTGATAAACCACAGTTAAGTTATTTTTTAACAAGGGGGGGCAATCACTTTTTCACACAGGGCCATGTAGATTTTGAGTTTTTTTTCTCCCTTAATAACGTAAACCTTCATTTAAAAATTGCATTTTGTGTTCAATTATGTTATCTTTGACTAATAGTTAAATGTGTTTGATGATCAGAAACATTTTGTGTGACAAACATGCAAAAGAATAAGAAATCAGCAGGGGGGCAAATAGTTTTTCACACCACTATATATGTGTTTATATATGTGTTTTTATATATATATATAACACGCGCACAGTGATGGACACTTATATAAAGGATTGTTAAATTTTCCACTTTTTATTTTAAATTTAAAGATGTACAGTAAATAAAGAATCCTTTTCATTTTGAGTCACATGACCAGGGCTCATTATAACATTTAAGTGTGTCAGGTCTAGTAATAATAATGATGACAATGATATGGTTGTATTCAGCGTTCCTGATCTCGGAGCTGGAAGCTGCTCGGATGGTTTTGGTGAACGCTCCCCAGAGGAAAGCTCAGGATGGAGGAGCACCGTCCGGCTGCAGCGAGCACTTCCTGGAGCTGAAGGGCATCTGTGTGGCGCTGGGCATGTCCAAACCCCCCTCCAACATCACCATGTTCCAGTTTTTTAGCGGCATTGAGAAAAAAGTACACATTTTTACACACACACACCACGATTTTTGGTTAAAGGTCAGATCATTTTCAAAAGTCTTAAAAAAAAAAAAAAAATGCAATTTTCTCCCTAATTTAGTCGTATCCAATTCCTCCCTGTCACTAGGGGCCTCCCATTTAAGCTACTACTCACGGACGCCACTGATTGGCCATAGAGCTGTAATTAATGTGCGAGCACTAAGTGCCTCCCATCCCAAAGAGCTCGGCCAATCAGCTCTCTCTAGACCTCTGGCTGTGAGAGGCTACAGCGTCACCCGGGGATCGAACCGACGAACACTTTACCAGTGCGCCACTCGGGGGTCAATTTTTCTTTGTGTGTGACTATGAAAAACAGATCTTGTCCATAGCCTTAAATAACAGCGTTCCTGATGTCATGTATTTAAAGTTTTGAAATAAAAGCTCAGTTGTTAAATTAAAGATCAGTATGAGGTGTTATTATATTTGGTGATGATGTGGGCGCATGCTGGGTTTTCATTCATGTATGGTAGAAGACAGGCATGAGATTCTTTTGAACAAAATCATGTGAAATAATCAATACGGATGAATTTGAGTCAATCTAATGATATAATTGGGTTACAGTATAAGTTGTAGTACAGAGGTTATGCTGTGGATGTGGGCGGGCTTTATCACTGCATAGTGGGATTTTGTGTGTGGCGAAATAAAAATAAAAATTCTCACGGAAGAGGCCCAAATATAGCACCAGACAGGAGCAGAAAGGTTTTATTTTGCACTATGTTTAACTTGGAGAAGCAACGTGTGTGTGATCTGTATGTGTTAATCCAGCACAATTATTTGTTGCAGTTTGTCTTAAATTGAAACTATCTATTCTTCATTAGTGCATATTGAAGTCTTCAATTTAGTAAAAAAAAAAAGTTTTAATCTGTAAAATCGAAATGGAGTTATGTTTTATTGAAAGTTCTGTTGTATGTTTTTTATTATTATTAGAATTAAATGGGTTTTGGATCATTTTGTTAAAATTGTGCTACTGTTCTGCTTGTACACTAAATCTGTGTGTGCGTATGTGTGTGTGTGTGTGTGTGTGTGTGTGTGTGTGTGTGTGTGTGGTCTCCTCAGCTGAAGGAAGCGTTAGCTAAAGTCCCTCCTCGTCATGTGGGTGGGCCTCTGATGAGTAAACCCCTCGGCCCCCTCCACTGGGTGAGTTTAACACCCCGATGCCCCAGGGGTCCTATTTGCATTTGCGTAGGTTTCATGAACCGTTATTTTCTTTCTCCTTTCCAGGAGAAAATCGAAGTTATTAACCAGTCCCTTGTGAACGAGTATGAGGTGAGGAGGAAGATGTTACTGAAGCGTCTGGACGTCACAGTGCAGTCCTTCGGCTGGTCGGACCGAGCCAAGGTGGGCTTCCTGTCTGATTCCGAACACACTCTCTATTCCCTGTAAATCCTCAGGGAGAAAAGTTACTTATTAAATTACATTAAATCGATTTTAATCAATTTAAAATGTAAAATGTTGCTGTTCCACTATAATCCTACAGGCCTACAGTATCCTGTGGGATCTGAATGAATTATTTGCTAAGTTTGTTTAGAATTGTAACAAAATCTGAGCTAAGACTTGCATTAAATTGTTAATATTTTTAAATCACAATACAGATCGAATCAGTACCTTTGTATCATGATAATATTGGTGATTATATTATATTGATGCGTTATATTCTCATGTAATGTTGTCACAATACCACACATTTGATTCTATCCGGTACAATCTGAAATTTCTGTTTTTCTTTACTTTTCCTCTGAGCCTGAAGCGCTAGACTTCTGTAGCTGAAACAAAATGGTTAGAAAAGTGCTTTCATTCTCTTGACCACCACTCATGGAAAGACTCGCACTCAGATTACTGACTGTTGTATAATGATTGTTTACTTTTAGAGCCAGACTGAGAAGTTGTCCAAAGTGTATCAGCCCCTGCGAACAGCACTCGGCTTTAAGAGCAAGGTGTGTGTCGCTCACCTTCTCGCCGCCAGAGAGGATTTGTCCAAAATCCTGCGCACGAGCAGCGGCCAGACTCGAGAAAAAACCTCCTGCGCCATCAACAAGGTCAATATTTATCTTTATATCTCTGCATAAATAAAATCCCAGTGTTCACACTTGTTTTTGACAAGCTATGAGTTTTTTTTTTTTTTTTTTCTTATTGACTTGAAGAGAGAGAATAAAAAGAGACTGGGGGGAAAAATGTTCATAGCTGCTATAACGTGAGTGATACTATTCTGTTCTAAAAGGAATAAACCACTTCCTGTTGTAGGAAATAATTAATTCTGCTTCAACTCACCACTGCACCACTCATTAGTTTAAGTTTACTATATATATAGAATTGGGATTGGGCTATAGTTTATACATTAGTTTCCTATATATATATATATATATATATATATAAGATTAGATTGTGCTCTAGCTGTGACTCAAGGGTTCACGTCATCCTCCCTCACATCCCAAGTTTTAATCAGTTGTTTTCTCTTTCTTCTATAGTTTTCGCCCCAGTGTCACACCAGTCACTAGGTGATCACCATGACAACCATTTACATTTGCATTCCGGCATTTGGCAGACGCTCTTATCCAGAGCGACTTACAAAAACTGCTTTGAAGTTTCCGTCACTGGATAGATACTTACACTGGGTTACTAGCGAAGTGCCATTAGTCAAACACAATTGCGAAAGGGATTTAAAAAAAATTATTATTATTAAATGGGAGGGGGATTAGTCCAAGTACTGAAAAAAAACAGTAAAAGTGTTTGAGAAATCCAAAGCAAAATATTCATCATTGAAGACCTGAATTGTACGTGTGTTTCCCTAAAGTCTGGTTTGAGATACAGTGGAACCTTGGATTACAAGCACAATTCATTCTGGAAGCGGGCTCGTATTCCAAAACCCCCGTAAACCAAATTTTATTTTTCCATAGGAAATAATGGAAACTCAAATTATTTGTTCTACAGCCCAAATAAATTTATACATAAAAATAATTAATACAAAATATAAAGTAAAAATAAAACAAATTAACCTGCACTTTACCTTAAAAAAAAACTTTAAAATAAATCCAGACAGATGCGTTTGTTCATGCAGGCGCTGTGTGTATGTTGGGTGTGTAATGTGCGTGCAGACTAGGGCTGGGCATTTTTGTTCATAATTAATTTCGAGTAATCCACAGGTTTGAGAAACGAGAACTTGATTCCCCCTACTAGTACTAGTCCCCCCCTCCCCCCCCCCAGACATTGCTGCGTGCTTTAGAAACCATTTTCGCTCTGTGCTCCGGTCTTGTCTCTAGACCGCAACTTCTCACAGCCGTAACCAATCAAATATCAGACTGCCGCCCAAATACCAGAATAACCAATCAGAAAGAATGAAAGTAGTTTACTTTTAAAAAAATACATTTTTCGAACCAATCAATCGGCAGTTTCACGCTCGATCGTATTTGATGGGTTCGAGTACTCGTGCACACACACACACACACACACACACACACACACACACACACACACACACATTATCGGAGAGACCGTTTTTAAAACCGTTTAAAAATTTGCAAGGAACATGGTTAGTCACACTTGCGTGAGCGCATAATAACGGAATCACTGCTGTAAAGTAAAACAACAACAAAAACAAATTAACCAGCACCTTTTGAAAAGACTCATGACAGAGCAGTTTCTGTGTAAGGCAAGAAGTGTGTGTGTGTGTTTGTTTGGGAACCTGAGAGGAGGAGGGCTGTAAAGCCGAGAGTGTGTGTGTGTGTGTGTGTGTGTGTGTGTGTGTGTGTGTGTGTGTGTGTGTGTGTGTGTGTGTTCACCCAGCAGGGGAGATGATTACCTACAATTCAGCAGCACAAGAGAGAAAAACCGTTGGCTCAGTTGTGATGGATGACGTGACGTCGGTGTCAAAACAAGAAGCGCATGCGTTGGCATTCCTATTTATTACACATTTTAATTTTGGAATGCGCCACAGCCAGATTTCATAAAGCTACACAGGACAATTAATGCCTGGGCTGCTGCTATAGACTTTGTTAAAGAATCGACAATTTGATTAGTTTTCATGTCTATTGTAGCCATGTGTGTAACACTAATCCCCCCCCCCCTTTTTACTTTATTATTATCTTATTTATTTATTTATCTTTTGGTATGTATGTGTTTAGATTTCCCTAATCTGTGATTCACTTATACATTGTGTGTTTTTCCCCCTTTAAATTATTACACCCCCCCTCAACTCTAGAAGCATTGCATTTGTTTGTTTTCATAATTGACTTCCCAGTAAAAAGTAATTAACAAAAAAAAGAAGCGCATGCGTGATACATTATACTCGGTTTTTGTAAACCAAGACAGCGCTCGTTTTTCAAGTCAAAATTTATTAAAAACCTTTGCTTGTCTTGCAGAACACTCGTAAACCGAGGTTCCACTGTATTTGGATTCAAACTGTCTCCATTTTTATTCCCACAGGTGCTGATGGGACGTGTTCCAGATCGTGGCGGAAGACCAAACGAAATCGAGCCTCCTCCTCCAGAGATGCCAACCTGGCAGAAACGCCAAGACGGACCAACAGGGGGCGGAGGAGGGCGAGGTGGAGGCAGGGGTGGCTACGATCAGCACCAAGGGGGACGAGGTGGCGGAGGGAGAGGAGATAGAGGGGGGAAAGTTCAAGGAGGTTGGTCAGATGGTGGGAGTCAGGGTCATTATCAAGACGGAGGAAGAGGAGGGTACCATGGGGGGTATCATGGTGGGCAACAAGGGCAAGGAGGGCCTGGATACACTGCAGGAGGATATCAAGGGCAAGGGTACCAAGGTGCAGGAGGGCATCATGGGCAAGGGTACCAAGGTAGAGGGGGTCATCAAGGTCAAGGATACCAAAGTGGAGGGCATCAAGGGCAGGGATACCAAGGTGGGGGGTATCAAGGGGGTAACCAAGGTCAAGGATATTCTGGAGGAGGTTATCAAGGAGGGCAGGAAGGTGGTAATAAAGGTTACCACCAAGATGGAGGGCGACAAGAGCGAGGAGGGGGTAGAGGGGGACGTGGAGGAAGGGGACGAGGAGGACGAGGTGGGCAAAGCGGCGGCTGGGGTGGAAGAGGAGGGCAGAATTTTAACCAAGGAGGGCAGTTTGAGCAGTTCTTCCAACATGGCGGGCATCAGTATAACCAGGCAGGGTTCGGGCAGGGCTTTTACTCCAGCTGAGTTATCATTAGGAAAAGAACCATAGAACAAGATACATTCAAGATCTATGAAAGGTCGATGGCTTTGAGAGCGAGATCTGTTATTAAGAAACAGCAGGTGGTTTATTTTATCGTCTGCTAACAGATAAGCTAATTGCGTACCTTGGCTAAATCCGTTACTTTATAAGACCTTCAGGACGTGGAAGACTCAGATATGTTATATCGGTTATTTGTTATTTTTGGAAAAGCCTTAACTTGGTGTGTTGACCACAGGAATCAGTGGTGTTCATGACATTATTTATTGCCAGCACTTGACTCGTTGATTTAGTTTCACCACTTTTAGCACATTATAACTCACTAGCACTCAATATTGTTATTGCACCTACTTGATTATTAAGTTGATTGCATTGTAGGGTTTTTTTTTTCCATTTCTGCTTTAAGCATTTGTTTACAAAAATTGGATGATGATGAAAGCAGAGGTGTTACATCATCATCATCATCCAGTGCATGAGTGCTACTTTGGGTTTGAGTGGAATAAACTGGGTTTCCGTTAAGGATTTCACAACATTTTTTTGACAGTGTTTGAATGTGTTTGAAGATTGACTGCAATAAAGAAGAGTGTGTTATGTCTGTGTCTCTGAGTATTTAATTTCAGGTTATCACATGATTCGAGCTTGATTCAAGAGTTTCCTGATCTGTTTAGTACTGAATTATTGATAAAATTGTTAGTGTATAATAACTGTTAATATTAGTGCAGGTGAGCATGTTAGCAATGGTTCTTCTGTGAACTTTGACCAATTTACTGGCCTCTGATGCTACCACCAACATGCTTCACCAGGATGGAATAGGGATTATCAGTACCTAGCCTTTGCTTAATGTAATGTTTGGAGCTCAGCGTACTGTCTATCTTAATTTTTGTGTACAGTTATGACTTCCTCTGACATATTAACTACTGCATGTGAAGTAAGGCATGTTATTCACCATAACAAATACCATACCCTGCTATTACATGCTACACTATAGGTTATAGTATAATTGTGTATACTGTAGGTCGTACAAGGTCTATGTGCTATGTGTCTATGTACACTTGTAGGTGGATAGATTTTAATAAAAATCACCTAGTCTATTCACAGTCTTCACTTACCCATAACCGCCTCAGATTCCTGTTCCTGACTGACAGGAGAGGAACCTGATGTGCTCTCCTTGGTCTAAGAGCTTATCCACCACAAGCTGTGATGTTCAAAGCATCCTGAGATGCTTTTTTTGCTCATCATGGTTACTACAATTATTACAGATTCCTGGCAGTCTAGTCATTCTCTTCTAAGTACACCCCAAACATTTCAGCAACCACTTTATTATATGTTCTCAAAGGACAATTCTATAGAAGTGAAAATTGGATATACTTTAGAGTGGTCAATGTGCAGCTTGTATATCAGTACAGAATTACTGTCCTCTAACTCATCGTGCAGCCTTATTTGTCTACATTAAAAATCATAATCATAAATCAAACCCTTACCATTTTGAAGATCTGTTCTCGGATCTTCCCTGAATTCACACTGTAAGGAGGCCAGACTAATACAGAACTGCACTTAGTTCCATAACTAAACATAGTACAGGTGTTAGTGTAATTTGTTAGTGTACTTAAGTAAATATTTTACATGTACTTTACTTGAGTAGTTTTACTGATGATTGAATAAACTTATTATGTATGTGACAAAGTATCAGGTAATCCAGTAGGTCATCAGGTAATATTTCTGTTATTGATTTTTCTGGCTCTGAAATACACATCAAAAGTGGTGTGTGTGTGTGAGTGACGTCACGTGTATGCAAAAGATCAATAAAATAGCAAGTGTGATAGGACAAAACTAAGTGCACTTCTGTTAGTCTTGACTGTTCTAACACATTATGTGAATTTGGTGAGTATCAGAAAACATAACATTTTGGCCCCAAAATACACAAAGGCTTACTCAAAGGCTTTTTCACCCTTACTATTTTTGGGTGAAAAAGGTGATATTCTCAGATCTTCACCAAATTTGCACTGTGCCTTAGGGAGATCAAAACTAACGCAAGGGTTCACTTAGTTTCATCCTAACGCGCTCCAAAGCGTGTATTTCGATACCCGCACTATGTGACGAGAACTCACAGGATTGGGACTAAACAGCTGTGTGTCCATAAGAAAACCACTTGTTAATGAGCCTAATCAGAAAAAGGTTTCAGTTTGCTAGATAGCATAAGGTTTAAATTTTGGAGCTAAGGAGGCTAAAAGAAGGGAAGCACATGAAGCAATGCACCCATCATGACCCTATTCCAAAGTGGGAAGATAAGAAGACAAGCTCATGAAGCGATGCACTCATCCTGCATAGTGTCCACTGTACAAGCCCCTGGAGGCAGTGCTATGATCTGGGTTGCTTCAATTCCTTCAGGTCTAGACTTAGCAACATTATATGTCAATAAAATTGAGTGAGCTGTTGACCTGGATGTACTGAAAATCACATCTATCTTTTGTTTGGCCAGGCGATGTATATTTTATTGAGTGGAGTATACTGTAAATTCGAAGATTGAGGATAAAACTATGTGCACCCCTGTGTTAGTATTGGCTGTCCTAACACGCAGCGGGAATTTGGTGAAAAACAGAAAAATGTTTTTTCCCCTCGAAAAAAAAAACTTTTAAAACACAAAGGCTAGGTGTTTTACCCCTTACTATTTTTTCCGGGTGAAAAATTTGAGGTTTTCAAATCTTCACCAAACTCGCACTGTGTGTTAAAGAGGTCAAGACTAATACAAAACCGCACCTAGCGTGTGTGTAGCATAGCAGAGTTTTTTTTATGTGTAGCATATCACAGTAGATAAGATACAGAGTAAGGCAAGGTAAAGTACATACAGTGTGTTATAGTATCGTACGGGTAGAAATAGTGTAGCAAAAGGTGTTTTAGAAGGGTTAACATTACTAAATATACTAGATTTAATAAACTATAGACTGAGTAGATAAATTAGCTGTAGTACACTATAGCATAACTCATATCAGAGAAATTTATACAGTACATTTAAAACTTTTGTCTGGAATTGATATATTTCTGGAGAGATGCTTGGTGATAACGTCTGTTGATTAAAGTGTTGTACAAACAAAACTGAATAAAATGCATGCGCGCACACACACACACACACACACACTGATGAGTTGAAGTGTGTGTGGTGTAAGTCCACCTGAATATGCAGGTGATGTGCAGGCGGATGGACTTTGAAAGTCTCAGCGTTGCCATGACGACTGATTAACTCCATCATTCAGTGCTTAGCAACAGTGTCCAGAAAAACATCTGTCCTGAAACCATGAACATGATGAGCAATGATAAGAGCAGCTTCATTCTCTCTCTCTCTCTCTCTCACACACACACACATAAAGATAGGGAAAAAACGAAGGATGAACATACACGCATACTGAATGCTTCACTCATAATAGATTAATTACTTGTTTATTTGAAATCGTTTTTTTCCTGATTAACACGGTTTAACTCCACGTGTTCCATCAGAGCAAAGTGCCATGTCCAATTCGATCCAATTTCTTTCGCATGATCGCATTTATCCTCTAATTTAACATCCTGATGTTATCCTCATAGTATATGCCAAGATGATCCCCTCATCCCCTTTCCCCTGCCCAAATTCAAAATGCACAAGGTTCTAACTCATCTTGTTAATGTAGATCAAAATTATATAAACCATTAAAATAACAACTAATGGGATATCTCAGTGTTCTACAGCCTGGTCCTAAATATGAAGTGGAGATCTTTCTAAGACCCTGCTTCAACTGGACAACATAATTCGTAAGCATGGTATTAGTTTCCACTGTTATGCTGATGACACATAGTTATATGTCGAAGCAAAGCCAGATGCGAGGCATCAGCAGAATAAAGGTCAGCAGCTTCATTAAGTTGAACGTGTGAAGGCCATCACACACTGGATGCTAATTAACGTCCTTCTGCTTAATTCTGAGAAGACAGAAGTACTGGTACTAGGACCTCATGCAGCTAGAAGTAAGCTTTCTGATCATACAGTAACTCTGGATGGTCTTTCTGTTTCATCATGTGCAGCAGTAAAAGAGCTTGGTGTGATTATAGATAGTCTTTCATTTGACGCTTGTGTAAATAATATTACCAAGACAGAATTTTTGCATCTCAGAAATATTGGCAGGATATAGGCAAGAACTGTAATGTCACTACACAAGAAAAAAAACAAAGGCAGTGGTGTATCTAAGCACATTTCTGTAAAGTTGGATGGAAGGAAAAAATGTGGTAGAAAAAGGTGCACAAGCAACAGGGATAACCACAGCATTGAGAGGATTGTGAAATCAAACCCATTGAAGAATTTAGAGGAGATTCACAAGGAGTGGACTGCAGCTGGAGTCAGTGCTTCAAGAGCCACCACTGACACAGACATACAGTATCCAGCTACAACCATCACATTCCTTGTGTCAAGACAACGTCAGAGGCGTCTTATCTACTGTAGGCTAAGGAGAAAACGGACTGGACTGTTGCTCAGTCTTCTTTTCAGATGAAAGTAATTTTGCATTACATTTGGAAATCTGGAGGAAGAGAGGAGAGACACAGAATCCAAGGATAACGTTTGCACAGTCAGTGGTGGTTTGTGGAGCCATGTCATCTGCTGGTGTAAAAGTACTAATACCTGGTTTAAGGACCATGGTATGCCTGTGCTTGATTGGCCAGCAAACTCACCCGACCTAAACCCCATAGAGAATCTATGCGAGACACCAGACCAACAACACAGGAGAGCTGAGGGCTGCTACTGTATCAGAGCAACCTGGGCTTCCATAACACCACAGCAGTGCCACAGACTGAGCATGCAAACACAACCCGATCAAGTATTTGAATACTGTACATGTTTATACTTTTTAATACAACATTTCTATGTTGAATATCAAAAATGTTTGTTTGAGCATTTTCAGTCTGGTTTTAAGGCGGCCCACAGTACTGAATCAGCTAATCGACATCTTTTTAGCCACTGATACGGGGGATTCTGTGGTCCTTGTTCTTTTCGAGTTATCAGTTGCTTTCGACACTATCAATCACTCAATATTATTAAATAGACTAGAGTCTTGGGTGGGTCTCTCTGGCATAGTCTTAAAGTGGTTTCAGTCATTTTTATCTGACAGAAAATATGTGGTTAAGATAGGAGATTTCTCCTCATCGACTTCTTCTTTTCCCTGTGGTCTTCCACAAGGCTCTGTGCTGGTTCCCGCACTATTTTCTCCATTTTTAAGAAACATGGGGTATCTTTCCACTTTTACGCTGTGACACGCAAATCTATTTACCTTTTAAGAAAAATGATGGCTTGGCCTTGTCTGCTTTGTTATCTTGTTTAGATGAAGTTAAATCTTGGTTATCTCATAATTTCTTATCCCTTAATGAAAAGAAAACTGAGGTGATCGTCTTCGGCCCTACAGAACACATAAAGGCCCCTGATTTTGAGCCTTTAGTTCCTCACAGGTTCGGAATTTAGGTTTCCTGTTAGATGATACAATAAAACTTGATAAACAAATCTCTACCGTGATCAGATCTAGCTTTTATCAGCTCCGTATGCTCGCAAAAATTAAACCTTTTCTCACTGATAAGACTCTGGAGATGGCCATTCATGCTTTCATTACAACCTGGCTTGACTATTGGAACTCTCTTTATTACGGTATTTCTAAATCTCAAATCACCATCAACTGGTTCAGAACGCTGCTGCTAAATTTCTCTTGAAAAAGAAAAAAAGGAATCATGTGACTCCGCTTTTGAAGGCCCTTCATTGGTCAATTCAGAATACGTTTAAAAATTTTACTATTTGTTTTTAAATCGTTACACCAGCAAGCACCCATCTACTTATCTGAACTGCTGTACCATCATACCCTCCTGAGAAGTTTGAGATCCTGTGACCAGAATCTCCTCTTAATCCCACACTCCAGACTCAAGCGTAGAGGTGACCGTGCTTTTTCGATTATTAGGCCTCGTCTTTGGAATGACTTACCAATTGATATCCGAATGGTTCCTAGTTTGACTACTTTTAAATCCCTTTTAAAAACCCATTTGTTTTCACTGGCCTACTAGGCTTTACTGTGCCTATTAAGTTTTTGTGTTTCTGTTTGCTTCTTTTCTCTTAGGCTGTAAGTCGTTTACTTTTAGCCTTTTTATGATGTTATAATGTGGATGTACTGTACAGCACTCTGGTCAGTCTCGCAGCTGTTGTAAATGTGCTATATAAATAAACTAAACCTAAACCCATATATATACCTATAACCTATACACACACACACACACACACACACACACACATACACACGTTATACATTTTTTCTGTTTTCTTCATTATGCTGAGATTTATACAATTTTAATTAACTTATTTATTGTTAATATACTATAACAAAAATAACACAAGCTTTTTAAAACAGATTACACAAGTCTATATACATTTTTAAATACTATATTTAAATAAAAGAATCACCGAGTCAAGTCATAATGAACTGTATTAACTTTAATAAAGAAACTACATTTATTAAAATGTCCATATCTCTTTGACTATGTATCTGTAGATCTGTTCATCAGCTCCTCTGAATAATAGCATGTGGCGTACCTTCCTCTCGAGTCTGGAATGAGATCCTGCTCAAACATTGTTAGTGTTATCCACTCCTTTACCTGCTAGGTGACGTCATAATCCTTATAAAACTCCCTCTCTCTCTCTCTCTCTCTCTCTCTCTCAGGCCACTCTTCATCTCTCTCACTGTCTACCTCTCTCAAATAATTACAAAAATAATTAGATTGCAATAACTATATATATATATATATATATCGTTACAACTTCCTGAACCCTAGAATAAACTAGCATGGACTTTAAAAAAATCTGTCAAACATTCAACTGACTTTCTCATTCACCAAATCCTCATGTAGTGTTTTCACCCGATGTTTAAACCTACATCACTTCAGTTTTCTCCTTTCAGTAAGATCTACACACACACACATACACACAGCAAAGGATTAAAAAAATAATAAAATCGTTTTTCCGGATTAGCACATTGTTCCTTGCTAACATCGTAGCTTCAGTGCAAAACTAAAGAAGCTAATTTTAGGCAATACAATACAATACAATACAATAATAATAATAATAATAATAATAATAATAATAATAATAACAAGAACAGGAGTGGACAAATCATAAGTCCAGATACTCAGGACAAGCAGAGGGTGCATGTGGGGTTACATCTTTACAAAAACACTTTTTATATAAACGGAATGAAACACACCACAGTGTAAAAGGTGTGATGAAGCAGAGTTATTAATATATATAAATTATGAAAAATATATATAAAGTACAATTACTCTAACTCTGAATGAGTTTATACTGCAAAGAAGCGTCCTCGATATTCTGTTCTACAGATTTAGCATTAGAGTTTTACCTCTGACTTTTACACGGCCCTCACACTGGAGACTCCTTTACTGAAAACTTCACCATATCTTCTCTTATAGACAGATCTGTTTATCCTCCTTTTATTTTTCACATTTATTTATTTATTTTATATATATATATATATATATATATATATATATATATATATATATATACACATTCTGTCTAGTTGTTTATAGCTTCTCTGCATTGTTTGTTTTTTCGTTTTTGTAATTATTAATATACTTCATGTAAATTTTTCAGATACTTCTGTACAGGACTTTGGACAATAAAAGCAAATTAATCAATGCCTTCTCATCAGGACGCAGAATGTAACACTGTGTATTAACAGATGCTGTTTCCTTCATAACTACTCTCTCCCTTTCTCTCTCTCTCACTCACTCATATAGCGATTATCCTGTACAGGGTCGCAGGAGGTCAGGAGCTTATCACAGGGTACTCTGGGCACAAGTTGGAGTACCTCCAGGATAGGATGCCAATCCATTCCCGGGCACACAAGCACTAACACACTCACACATTATGGGCAAATTGGAAACAAATTGTAACCTAATGTGCATGTCTTTGGACTGTGGGAGAAAACAAAGAACCCGTAGGAAACCCTCCAAGCAGGTGGAGAACATGCAAACTCCACACACATACCCGAGGCAGGATTCGAGACCTTGACTCTGGAGGTGCAAGGCGACAAAACTAACCTCAGAACTAGTCGGATTTTTCTTATTTGGTCCATACCTTCTCCAGGACTAATTCATCACCTCATGACCTTGACCTCGTGACCCTGACTGTGACCCTTGCTACATGACGCTCTTCCGCTGACCACTGAATCTTATCAGCTTGCTTCACTCTGTCTTACTTCCTTTGCTCTTGTCCCTGGAACTACTCCTTTATTTTTCTCTGTGTGTATTAATGCATTTAATTATCCAATTAGCGAGTCATTCTTACATTAGCGTGAATGTATTTACACTCTGTAGATCTTTATGCTTTCCCTTGCCTGCCCCAAATGCTAATGAACATATGGTTTGTCCACCCCTGCATAAAAAAGCACTTTTCTGACAAAAACATCAGTGACACGTAAAAAGGTCCAAAATGAACCGTCCCCTGAACGCTCCTACACGAGATCCACATCTCTGCCTCCAATCGACTGTTTGAACTTTACACATAAAGTAAATGATGATGACGATGATGATGGTGATGAAGTTCTCTTTAGAAAAATATCACTAGATTGTGAAATGTTATTCAGTGTCCTCCACAGCATCAGCACGGACTTGTTTCAGACTACAGTTATGCAGCAGCTGTGGCGTCTCTTTCTTTAATCACCTCCTGTATTTCGGGGTCACTCGGGGGGCCTGAAGCACCCCAACACCTCCCCCAGAGAGGAGAGCATTCTGGGCCGCAGAGCTGAAGATCTCCCCCGCGTCCTGGTCTGGCTCTCTGAGCCGCCAAGTCAGCTGATCTGAAATGAAAGCGAACACAGAAAGACAGAATACAATCCAGGTTTAAATCACATGATCAAAATCATCACACGTGAAGTCTTGTGTCTTCGTTCAATGCGGGGTTTAATAAATAGATTGTACAATAAGACAAAGTGCTGGATCAAGTGCTATTCTCTGTGCCGCCGAATAACGAGTCTGGAAGCCGCTGTTTCTAATTAAACCACTGATTAATGTCAGTGTTACACCAGCGCTGATCATGTGACGCAGTGACGCAGCAGACAGAGTATGACCTTGTTAACCTGGTGATGTTTAATTCGTCTGGTCCTGAAATAACTCAAGTTTAAGCCACAGCAGCTTGTCAGAGCTGTTCAATATTAACCGTCCCCGCAGTGGTCGCCCCTCTGCCCTGAGCGAGATAATCTCTCTGCCGGTGACGGAGGGACTGGAGCGCGTAATTCCCTCTGGTTTCCACGGCGATGGAAATGGCGAGCGACCTTGAGTGCAGCAGCGCCAGAGATAAAAATCCAGACGGGGATTTAGTGAGAACCAGATCAGCCTGAGATCAAGCAAGAGTTTATTTTTACTTCTTAAATACCAAATGCAGAAGAGCCATAATGTGGAAACTAAATTTTGCCAGAATGCAGGAAGTGAAGTGAGCAGGGTGTATTCAGGAGGAACGCAGTGCAGCATTAACAAAAACGTAAAAAATGACGTTACTGAAAATGGACCTATTGGAAAATTCGTTCCAGACTAAATATATTTCGATATATCATTTATATTTAAACTATATAATGTGTGATCAGGTGAAACAGCACTTTAGCATGTCTCCCGCGTTTGACGTCAGAGTGTGACGTCCTCTGATAACCTCTGATAACAATCGACGAATGGCCGACATGGCTTTACAGTCAGAGTTTATCGCCACCTGTTGGTTCAGCATGCTTAGACGGTGTGTTTATCTGGACCAACGATTTAGTAATTGGACAAGACAGGGGCATTACATGAACGCGGATATCCTGGCACAACCGCACTTCATGCTGGATAAACTTTAACTGGTGATTTATAAGACATCAACATTGCAGACATTAAGCATGAGTGATGAGGACTACAGGCAGCGGTTTTGAAACGTTACATGTGACAAAAGTGTACGACTTAAGATGAAGACCAACTCAAGACCAACAACATTAGCATCGACTAGTTTTACAAGCAAACAGACTATCAGGCAAGGAGTGAAGGAAGTGTTGGCGGCGCTTGACTCAGAACCCTGTACGAACACACATTTTATCAGTAGTAGTAGAAGTGTGTATAAAGCCAAAATAAACAAATGACACTCATGTTCCTGGGAGTGTTAAAGGCGATCCCCATTAGTGTGATCCCCGCACTAATAATACTGGCCATATTATCTATTTTATAAGAACTGGTCCATATGGATATGAACACCAGGCAAATATAAGTGAACCCCTTAAAGCTCAGGACATTTAGCCATTATTTGATTTTCTGTTTTTTTAATAAACATATATAGGGCTCAGGATTGCACAGTATAAAGTGACACATCCTTTTTTTCAGCACAAAATAGGCAATATAATGAACTGAATTTTCAGTTTAACCAACTTCCCCAAACACGACACGAAAAGATAGAAACTGGGTCACAAATGATATACTGTATATAAAGCACAGATACACACAATCACATGTTTCTATGGTTGCTTTTGGTGTCTATGACCAAAATAATAATAATAATAAAATAATAATAATATGCTCTACATTTTTGCAACTTCATTCCAATATTCTGGTAGTGGTCAAATTTTCCCTTTATAAAAGTAACAATAACTTTTGTTCTATCCAAAAACCCAAATACACAGTTTAAAGCTAGCAAGTCTAAAGCTTCCCTGTTAATACACACCAAAAAGGCTTCTATATAAGCACATGTATATTGTATATATATTTTTATTGTTATTGACCTATGCTGAGTCGGCACATATTGTAAAATAGCACTTGATTTGGTGGAAAAACACTGCAGGTGCTGTTGCAGAAAGCGACCGGACTTGGCCCAAGTAATATTATTTTTGATTATATTGTGCTTTAATATTGGAACATAGCTGTTAAATGGAGTTGAAGTCAGAATGTAACGTATAGAATGGAAGTGATTGCAAGCAGCTGAGATTTGAAATATGTCAAATTATTCTTCATTTCATAAAGAATATACCATGAAATTTCACTGAATTCAGAAATTTTGGTTAAAGCTTAACATAAACTTTTTTTAAAAAGCTAAACACTATGTGATGAAAAACACAGCGTGTGTTGCGGTACATGTGTTTTTTACCACCTCACAGGACACAATGACAACATACTGTAGTTAGCGCACTACGGGTGATAAGATGCTGGTTAGGAGCGCGGTGCGATCTGATCGTACATACGTAGTGATAACTCGGTTCGATCCAACCAGACCTGGTGGGCATGTGATCGTATGATAGGAGATAAGTGACAACATGATAAACGTATCGAGATGTACTGACAGGCACGCGGCTAGAAAGTAGAGTGAACTTGATGAGTACACATTGTAACATTTTGCTCCTGTTCCCTTTGTGTTCATGGTCTTCGTCAGTGTGTCACAGTGGCTTTATATAATTAAAATATGTGCCTTTTACTGTAAATGCACTAATTGTCTATATTAGCAAGTAAAATAATTAAGTTTTATTATCCTACTGTATATATTATGGGGTTTTACAAACGTCTCCATTCAGACAGCGTTTAGGAAAGTTTGTATGGAGTCTTTCGGGACGTTCTGTACAACAGATATAGATGGAGATATTTTTAGCCTGTTCCGTATAAACCCATTTTAAGCACCGTCAGTAATATTTGAATAAACTCCAGTAAAACAGGACCCTGGTCACCTTGGCATCCTGGGTGTAATGGTGATGCAACGGCGCGACTCCGTTCCTTTCCTCCTCCTGCAGTTGCTTGTGCGATTCCCTCCTCTCGTGGCCGCTCGTCTCGTTCTCCCAGCGAGCGAAGCCTTTGTTTTTAGAGTTCTTGCGATGTGGCCTGTACCTCATCTTGGGGAAAGTGTGCGATCCGGAACCGGACTCGCTCCAGGCGTTCTCGGGCCACAGAGGGTCGGTCTGAGTGGCCTGACTCGTCGTGGCTCTCTGGAAGCGGACTGAGATCCTCTGAGCAGAACCCGTCATCAGAGTGATGGATTTGGGTTCTAAATGAGAACTGGAAGGCGACACGGCGGGAAACTCAAACACCTCGTCTTCATCTGGAGAAGAAATTTGATTGAATCAGAAGGCAGGTTAGGGTCAAGATAAGGTCATGTTTTTAATTCGATGTATTTGTTTTTTCTTTGTTGAATTGACCTTAAAGACACACGGTGTGTGGTAACGGTGTACCTTTCGAGGTGGTCAGCGCGGGGCTGCTGGGTAACGAGCTGTGTGCTCCGGGGGAGACGCTGCAGAGAGAGGTGGAGCGCGGAAGTCTCCGACACGCTAACACCAACAACTCACGACACTGTTTATGACAATTAACTCCACAATCTGCAAGAAAACACAGGTCGTTATTTTTCGGCTACAGCATGACCCTGAGTGTTTTGTTCCTCTTACATCACAGCAGGTTCAATCCTGTTGTCACTTACATTATAGCAGCTATAAACACTCGTTCCCTCACCAGTCTCTCTTTATTCTCTCTTTAAAAGTTAATACGAGAAAAATGTTACTGAGAAACCACAAAGCAGCGTAAACTCCTCTGTCATGAAGACGTGAGAAACCTACAGTATAGTTACAGCTTTACCTGACACTGGAGACTCCTTCCTTACAAATGTTACGCAATCAATTCCCTGTGAATGAGCTGTTGCTATAGAAACGCTAAGTATTATCCTGTACCAAGAGCAATAATATAAACCTGCAGTATTGTCAGAGCTGCAGTTATAGAAGATTAATCAACACCTTCTGACCAATCAGAGTGCAGGACAGAGTGCACTAGTGTTGCATGATGATGTTACACTTTCCAAGTAACATACTGATAGCTGCAGAAAATATATCTAATCTATTTATCTATCTAATATTTGTCTATTTCATGTTGTGAGATTAAGTTTAAGAGTATTCAGCTTGTTGAATTTGGAGTCTTTACATCTTCTATTTGCCCCTAATGCCATTTTCTGCATTGTGCATGCATACTGGGTTTAACACATTTACAATAAGACATTTCAATATTATAAGAAGAAGTGAATTTATTTTAATAACGAATGGCTGGAACAAAGAAATAAAGCATACCTTTGCACTTGTAGCCCTGTTTAATAATCCCCCAGAGCTGAGAAAACAAGAACATGCACACAGAGAGAGAGGGGGGGGGGGGGGGGGAGATGCTTAAATTTTCAACCTCATACTGTCTTTAAACACTTCCCTTTGATTATGTATCTATTTAAAAAAAAAAAAGTCTGTTTATATTCTCTTGTAGAATAAAAATCAGTGCCAGAAGCTCGTTCAAGCCGGCAGTGTGTAATAACGAGTATGTGCCTGATATCTGGCTGCGGCTGGAATCTAATCGTCTGGTGGTTTATCGTTATTCCATTCGTTAACTTGTAGAGTTGTGTGTGTGTGTGTGTGTGTGTGTGTGTGTGTGTGTGTGTGTGTGTGTGTGTGTGTGTGTTGTGTGGCGGAAACATAGGCAATGCTTCATGGATAAAAACACTGTTATCATTCTATTTGATAAAACATGCCTCTGAAATTCCTGACAGTGAAAATGAGTGTAATGTACTGTAGAGTACATCCTATAAGATAAAGTGAACGTGATGCTTACAAATCCAGCGCAGTGCTCACAGAAAGTGGGCCTCAGGTACGTCATCTCCTGGAAGTTATGGATGAAACCCGGCCCCATTTTACACTGAAGTACAGGATTAGCGCGCAGGAAATACGCCATCATCTCATCTTTACTGATCAACCCGTCTCTACAAAAACACACACACACAAACGCACACAGACAGACAAGAGAAGAGCGAGAGCGAGAGATGGAGATTGACAGAGAGAACAAGACAGCAGACAGAAAAACAGAGACATAGAAAGATTGAGACAAACAGAGATTTATAAGAAAGTAAGAAAGACAGAGAAAGTGAGATGGACAAAGAGTAGGCAGAAAGAGTAAGACAAACAGAAAGACAGATAGACAGAGAAAGGTCAAGAGAGTGAGACAGACAGAGACAGGTAGGAAAAGTTAGACACAAAGACAGATAGAGAGACAGTTAAACAGACAGACAGATATAAATACACAGACAGACAGAGAAATAGGCAGATATACGGCCAGACAGATACACAAAGAGGTTTTCATTAGAACAGTTTCAGATTTCACATTTTGAAAAATGAAAAATCTTTGTTTGTGTGTTAAGCGTTCGGGACTCACTGATCTTTATCCAGCACACAGAAAGAATCCAGGAAGGGAAAATTAGCCGCTATGCTCTCGAAGTCCTCCTGTGAAATGTAGCCATCGTGATCATGATCGTAGTTACGGAACACAGACTGTACAGGAGAGAAACAACAGACCATCACATTTAATTTCAGGAGGAAGCATCGCTAATAATCAGCAATTTAAAAGAAGAGAAGAAGAATTATAAGAGCTTCTTACATCCACCACTTTGCGGATGTGTTTGTTGATGACAGAAGGATCAGGTTTAGTCGTCACTCCTGCAGCCCAGTCCAGAGGAGCGTGAGTTTTATTCGGCGTCGTTGGAGATGTAGGCTTTAGATAAACAACGTGATAGAACAAAGTGTTTAGAGGAAACTCCTGCCTAAATACATTTCGAACTCCAGTTGACATTCCACATGAACAATTCCAAAAGTACAATTTGAAATTCCAGAATTGAAACTTTCCAAACTTTTCAAATCTACCCTAAATATCAAACAAATCAAGTTTCAAATAAACACTAAAAAATAAAATAGAATTAAAATTTTAAAAACTAAATGTAAAACTCCAAATTACAATCCAAACTACACTTCTACTAAATTCCAAACACCAATTTAAATTTCAAACTACATTTTAAATCGCAATTTCAAATACAATTGTAAATGCAATTTTAAATATCAAACTCCAGCTTAAAAGTAGAAATTTAAATTCCAAAATTCTATTTAAATTCCAAATTGTAAATAAGAATTCCAAGGCACAAATTAAATTCTTGACTCTTGTTTAAATTTCAAGCTCCAAACTTTCTAAGCTTAAATTTTTAAACATTCATTTTTACTTTCCAGTTCTCTTTGCACAGGTGAGAAGTCTGCTGGTTTGAAAAAAAATATATTTTACAATTTTCAAATTTTAAATAAAGTGTAAAACTTTATGAGGGAGTTAATCTGGGGCCAGGGGTAGCTCAGTGGTTAAGGCATTGGACTACAGTTCGGAAGATCCCAGGTTCAAACCCCACAACCACCAAGTTGCCACTGTTGGGCCCTTGAGCAAGGCCCTTAACCTGCTCAGATGTGTAATGAGATAAAAATGTAAGTTGCTCTGGATAAGAGTATCTGCCAAATGCCTAAATGTAAATCAGGAAAAAACTGATTTCAAATAAACAAGTAAATAATCTATTATGAGTCAAGCATTCAGTATGCGTGTATGTTCATCCTTCATTTTTTCCCTATCTTTGTGTGTGTGTGTGTGTGTGTGTGTGTGTGTGTGTGTGTGTGTGTGTGTGTGTGTGTGTGTGTGCTCACCACGGATTTGGTGTTTCGTGGTTCTCGTAATAAAGACAGCTCATAGATTTCGTCTTCAGTGTAGTAGAGATCTAGTGAAAGCTATAAATAAAGATAAAAAGGTCAAAGAGCCTTGGAATTATATTAATAGTAATAATAGTTATATTTTAATAATTACTCTTGGTTTTTTGATTTACAGGGACTGATTGCACTCAGACCAAGGGACCCTACGGTAAGTGACCTACAGCCAGCAGGTAGATGAGGTCCATGTTGGGCTCGACGTGAGCCGCTGAGCTCTGCAACGCCATCAGCTCTTTAAAGGTGATGTACAGATGCTGCATTTTCACCAGGTTCAGTTTGCTCTGGTCAATCCAGTCAGGAAAAATCACATGCACAGCGATCAGGTCCTTCAGGTGCACACCCAGGATGGGGATCTTAAACCCCTCACACTCGCTGTAGGCTTTACGGTAGGCACTGTAATTCCCCTTTGACGACACCAGATCCGTCATCTCGCTCCAGATCTGCTCCAAAGAAAAAGAAAATTTGAAGCAACTAATACTAATTAGGACTAAATGAACAAAAACATTAGAGGTCAATCTTTCCGAACTGCAGTTTAAATTTCAAATGTTCCCCGACCAAACCAACTCCCTAACAAACTTTCTGCTGTGATTAAAATTTAAAATTCAAAATTTTTAAAGTGCCGATAAATGTCAAATTCCATTATACAATTTAAAGTATATTTTTTATGTAGAATTGTATTGTCTAATTTCATTTCAAACACTTTCTACTCCAATTTATGTCACAAATTCTAAAATCTGTGCTAAACAATAAACGAAGAAACAAAAAAGAAAAAAGTGCCAAACCGCTAATTAAAATACAACTTATTACAATTTACAATTTAAATTCCAAATTGCTAATTTTCCAAGATAAACTGAAAAATAAATTTAAATTTCCACTATTCAATTTTAATTTCAAACTGCCATTTGAAAGACAATTTCCGAAATCTACTTAATACAACAAACAAATTCCAAATTTCAGTTAAGACTATGGCACTGAGGTTGACAAAGGTTGTTTTGTTGTAGTTCATTCCAAAACAGACTTGTTTTTTGGGACAATTTTAATATTCATTTATTCATCTTTAGTAAAGACTTTGATCCGAGTGTGGAGGTGATGGATCCAGAGTATATCCTATGAATACTTTGAGTGAGGTGGGAAAAAAAATAATGAACAATATTCACTCTGAATGTGAATATACCTCACTGGCCAGGACGTAAAAACTGATGATTAATTTAAATGCATTTTAATAAGTAATAATTGATATCACATCACTGGAGAAACATTTTCAACATTCAATTGTCATATAAATTTTAGATTTCATATATAATTTTTATGATCCATAGCTGGATTTTCAGGAAGAATTGCCATCAGACAATCAAAAATTGAGCAAACTAAAAAAATTATATTAATATTATTATTGTTGTTATTATTACCTTGGTGACATCAGCGCTGAGGTGTGCATGAGTTTCTTTCAGGCGTGAGATGGAGCTGTGACTCAAACCCCCAACCACCGCCATAAGTGTGTTGAAGTTCTGCAAGTGGAGAAGTTTCTGTGTGTGTGAGAGATAGAAAGTGAGAGTGAGTAAAAACTTGTCTCACTCATAAATGCCCATCTGTCTCATTTAGTCTGTCTCACTCAGACACGTCCATCAGTTTTACTCAGACATGTCTGTCTCTCACTCAGATACGCCCATCTGTCTCACTCAGACACACCTGTTTGTCTCACTCAGATATGACCCTCTGACTCACTCAGACATGCACATCTGTCCCACTCAGACACACCTGTCCTTCTCATTCAACCACGCCCATCTGCCTCACTCAGACACACCCATATGTCTAACTCAGGCCATGTCCACCAGTGGATGTCCAAAACAAGATTTTTCTCTGCGGTTTTCGCCTTTCGTCAACACGCAAACGCAGTTTTGGTCATTGAAAACGGAGCTTGTGGAAAACTTTGTCCAAAGTGAAGATTTTCCAAAACTCGTTTTAGTGGTGTTGTGTGGACATGGGCAACGGAGATTTTGGCTTGTTGTAACGTCACCTTGTGCCAATGATGTAATTGTCTGTGTGCTCGTCTCTTTGATTTCAGCTTTGTTTATGAGGATATTTTGTGCAATGGTGGATGTACGTACAGTGACTGTGTTAACGTTGCGTACTGGACTTGCGTGTACATACATGCACAGTTACTCACACATGATGTTAATGAATAGAGGTGCCTGAATGTACTACTAAGCTCACTGCTGCTACATACTGCACAAAACTCTGACGACACGGACCCCTCAGACAGACAGCTGTTTCGGAACGAGAGCCATCGGACTTCTACAAAGTGCAACAGGTAATGATGTTTTGTCTAGGATTCTGATTGCCCCCCTGTTGATTAAGGGGACTCCTGAAAGAACTTAATAGGGTGTTTTGCGTTTTCATGTGGACAAAGATATTTTTAAAACGTAGGTCGCGTGGAGAGAATTATTTTTAAAAACGAAGAAGAAAAATCTCCGTTTTTAAAAATACCCGGCTACATGTGGACATGGCCTCAGACATACTGGTCTGTTTGAAAAACTTTTCTTTCTTCCATTAGTTCTTTTTCCTTTCTTCCTTTTACTTTCATCTTTTTTCCTTAGTCTTTTTGCTGTCTACCTTTTCTCTAGCTAGTACTTTTCATTTTTCCGTTCTTCAGCCATCTAACGTGAAGGAACTTTCTTCTATACTTTCTTTCTTTTGTTGTGCATCATTTTATCTTTCCTTCTTTTTTTCATCTGTACAATCCAGGTGTTTTTTTTTTTTTTTAAGTGAGAAATAGTGGTACAGAATGGAAGAGAGGATGGAGAAAAATTGGGAAATAAAAGGTTAAATGGAAAACAAGGAACGATTTAGAGAGGAACAAAGCAAAGAAGAGACACCTCTACAGCCCCCATGTAAAACATTTCCCACAATGCACCAGGATGAGCCATTTAGTGCCCTCGAAACACAAAGAGAAGTCCTCCCTCGCTCGCCATTGTTTTTGTGCCTGAAACATCAGTGTGGTGTTAATGCTAATGCTAATGCACTTCACGCACTGTGCTGTAATTGCCCTGAGTGACTAACGCTGCTTTGTTCGATTAAAAAAAAGCCCAGAGCGCTGAAGAGCTCGTCACTCGTCTGAACACGAACAGCTTTTATTGAGCAGGCCGCTGAATGTGAGCGCATTACATCCTCATCGCTCACCTACGCTCACCGTCCCGCTCTACTCCTCATCAGCACCATTAGCATATCAAACATTAGCATATCCATCATTAGCATATCCATCATTAAAATATCAAAGAGGCAGCAAAATGTCAGTGTCCTCCATCTGAGTGCTTCACATCTCAGCAAACTCCCACAGATCTCCTCTTTTATTACTGATACACTGTACATACTCTTCTTCTTCTTCCTCCTCCTCCTCCTTCTGTATTTTCCATACTAATGAAACGTTATCCTTTTAAAGGTGTGAGTTTTCAAAATAAATTGTGACTCTCTATCCTTGACAAGTAATGATGTCATAACGTCCAGCACGGCAAAGAACAAAGTATTCTTCTAGCCTTTCTTTTGAGTCAGTTGCGTTTTCTTTATATCTATCCTTTTATGTTCTTTTTATCATTCTATCCAGTGTTTTATTTATCTTCTCTTTTTCCATTCCTTACTTTGTGTCATCCCTTCTTTGAGGTCTTTCTTGTTTTAACTTGTTTTTTATGTGTTTTCTTTATTTCTTTCATATCTTTTCTTATTTACTCCCCACTATTCTTTTGTTTTATCTCTTCATCACTTTTTCAGTAACGCAAAATTTTATAATGACAAGCATGTTTAAATAGAAGATATATGAGTGTAGGTGTTTGTGTGTGTGCATGTGTATAAGTGAATATTTGTGTGCATGTGTGTGTGTGTGTGTGTACGTACCTGGGCCACATGGATAAACTTGCTGATGACGTCGGCTCTGTGCTGTGGTGTGAGTTTACTGAGGACCATCAGCTGGACCCACTGGGACACGCCATTAAACAGAGCGATAGAACGTTCCAGTGTGGGGTTCTCCATCACACAGCCGTTCACCACATAGCTCTGATAGTCTGGGAACTGACACACACACACACGTTTTCTTGGAAAATGTCTTTGTTATCTCTTGGTTTTCCTGTGTGCTGGATAAAGTTGTGCTTGATCAGTGGAAAGTCTGTATCAGAGCTGATAAATAACACCTGTGGTCACCATGAGTGGAAAATGCAAACACAACTCACAATTATTATCATTACCATGATGATGATGATGATGATGATTATTATTATTATTATTATTATCCCTCACAGCTGGGTGCATTTACTTTTGGTGTAATGGGTTAGGTTTGACCAATAGTACAGGCGCTACTATAAAACAATGACAACACACACACACACACACACACAGGTGCACGTTTTCCCAGGTGAAGTGAGTGTATTTATTTTTCCTGTCAGACTCACTGATATCCTGCGGATGGATTTGTACTCCAGGAAGGTGAGGTGCTCGGCCAGCTCCATGGGCTCCAGGTGATCGAACAGCAGCGATGCTTTGCCTTTCTTCACCTGCTTCTTCCTCTGTGTCAACTTCCTCATCCAGTCGTATGATGGGCTGTGCGTGTGTGTTTAGAAGATTAGTTACTTCCATTTAAAATTGCATAATGGCTCATTCTGCAATTATAAACAATAGCATTTGCACTAAATCTATGTTCCCTATATTAATAAAGGCTTCCTAACATCACATCTGCTTCCTTGGTTAAGGCCTACTGTAAATGTACCTTACAGGACCAGAGCACGAAAAATTTAACTCACTGTACACTATACTGTATGGCCAAAAGTATTCGCACCCTGTTCAACACACCCATATGGGACAACTCCAAAATCATGGATATATGGGAAGGATGGAATCCTAAGGACACTAGAAATATAGAACCCTGGCAGTTTCTGGCACTGGAAATAGACAACCCTAAAAATGGAGGGCACTGGAATTACATAACCCTGAAATTGCTTGGAACTAGAACTATTGAACACTGGGAATGTAGCACACTGGAGATATAGAACACTGGAAATGTATGGCACTGGAAATATAGAATCCCAGAAATGTATTTCACTGAAAATATAGAACTCTGGCAATATAGGGCACTTGAAATATGGAATTCTGGCAGTGTAGAGCACTGGAAATTTTGGGAACAGGAAATATAGATCCATGGAAATGCAGGGACCTGGAAATATGGAATTTTAACTCTGGGAATGTAAAACACTGGAAGTATAGAACCCTGGCAGTGTAGGACACTATATGTATGGAAACCTAAGGATATAGGGTTCTGGAAATACTGAACACTTAGAATGTGGGACCATTGGAGTGGGGGAAGTGTGTGTTGATTGTAATCGATGTGTCTTTATTGATCTATTCTAAGAATATATGTATATTATGCTGGGATTATAGGACCAGACATTTTGGACATATTGCTACTGTAGGGCCCCAGAACCCTGTGTATAGACAGGGAATGAAATAGCATATAAACAGAGGACTTTAGGAAAATAGGGTCTTGGCAATATAGGGCCCTAAAAACAGCAAGCCTTTTAATATAAGGCACTGAGAATTTCGACCCTGGACATTTAACTTGAGAATGAGACAACTCTTAAAATGTAGATCATTTAAAACAGTCAGTTCTCAGAACAGGTACGTAGGTAATATGTTGACGTTATGAAGTAAAATGATTAGACCCAGGTGGTTAAGTGCTCTAGACATGATCACAGAACTTGTTTAGGAGAGTAGCGAGCACATCAGATGCTGCAGTCGGAATCTACTAAAGGGCAAAATCTGCATTTGTACGAAATTAACATCAATCAGAGCAGTGTTAATCAACATCAGAGCCATCGCTTAATCTGTACAGGTCAACCATGACTAATTTATTACACTCAGATCTAACAGTGTGCTAATGGATACAGAGAGAGGCTGAGGAGTGTGTGTATACTCACATGGTGGAGATATCAAGCAGTCGGAGGTGTTGGTCACAGCCCAGCTGCGCCGCTACATCTCTAAACTCCTCCGTCAGTCGGATCAGACCCAGATCCAGATCAAACTCAGCAGGGAACTCGACAATCCAGTACCTACACACACACACACACACACACACACACACACACACACACTGTTAATACCTCAAATTATCAAGTTTTTGTCCTTTGTAGCCTACTTTTGCTTCTTTTCTTTTTTTGACCTGTTAGCTATCTGACGTTAAGAAGCTAGCTAAGGTTGCGAGCAAGCAATCCATCGCTATGCTAGCAATAAAAAATAATGCTTATCGTTGAGTGTGTAATTGTTTGATAACATTAAAGTCACACTTATGAGAATGTGTAAGAGTGCATATGATCAGATTTACCTCATTAAATAGCAGATCTTTAGCCTCGTTTGCTCGCTCTCATCTCCTGTACAGTCCCGATACGTACACCAACTCGCTAAGGAATCTTACTCGAACACACTCTTGAAAACATAGCTATGTATACTCATAATAATAAAAATAAAAAATAAACACTTCAGACACTCCTTGACTTACTAGGTCGATGTTTCAAACACAAACACACACATGTAAAGGATATATGATGAGGAGTTTTCCCGCCAGTTCTGTTGATGAGACGTACCACCGGTGCATTAGCAGGAAAGTTCTGGGAAAGTGATTCCCATTTAGCCTTCCTTCATCGTCTACATAAACAAACACACACAAACACACACAGAAAATAGTGTTATAGACATACTTTTATCCCAAGGGTAAAACATGATCATGTGACTTCTCAGTAGTCCTTATTGTCATTGATTTAGCTCATTGTTAGCTAAGCTAGCATGCTTCAAACTAGCAACTACTGCCCAGAGAATATTGCAGTGCTAGCACCTGACATCATGTAGATTGCTCAATTTTCCAGGAAAGTAAAAATAAAAAATAAAAAAACATAGCTAACAGTGTACTTAGTATTCCTTTATTATACTTTTCCAAATAACTATTAATAATACTTTGTGTTTATAAACAAACAACATATCATTTATTTATTAGCTGGATGTTAGCTAAGCTAGCATGCTTTAAAGATGTGCTTTACAAAGATGTTTGCTAAATGGCTGTTAGCTAATCAAACTATTTTATTGATAAAGTAATATATATAAATAAATAAATAAATAAATAAAGCCTAGCTACTGTAACTGTGTAGTTCGAAAAATCACTAGCAGTGTTAATTTTACTACTAAGCATGCTAAGTCTGTACTTTTGATTTTGTGATGCAGCAGAGTTGATTATTTCCACATAACATCATATTCCATAGTGTTTTATTCCTTTTATATGATTTTAACTTATGAAAATAACTATTATTTATATATTCATATACTTATATGAAAATAACTATTAACAATAATATATTATGTTTATAAGCAAACAACACATAATAATTTATTCAGAGTATTTGTTTCATGCAGATTTTTTTTTCTGCTGCCCCAATGTGTTGTAAATGTTGATGTTCACAATCTGAATGTAAAAAAGGTGACAAAATTGAAGAAAAAAATATATATCAATGGATGAAATTTGACCTGTCACTGTTTCACTAAATGATGTAAATGTAAATGAGCTGTTGTTATGAAAACGATCATCTATCTTTTATAGAACGTTAATCAACATCTTCTCTTCTGACCAATCAGGACACAGAACTTAAATCTGAATCACTCACCAAACGCAGCGATGCAGGCATCTAACAGCAGCTCCAGCGGTGCTGCTTTCCCGAGTGTCATCGACCCCATGACCTTTAGGCCACTCTGAACTCACTGAGCTTTAATCAATCCCATCGGATCATCTTCTTCCTCCTCTTGTTCTGTTGCAAGAGCCTCTCAAACCCTCACAGGTTGATTAGCACTGTGGAAGGAGGAAGAAGGTCAGCTATGATATCCATCAGCAGATCTGATCTTTTCAGTTAAGCAGGATTTGATTTTTATAAGTTAATGTTTTTAAATTTATAAAAAAAATAGGCTGCAAAAGTATAGAAAACAGAAAAAACACGGCAGTGAATCTGTTTCTGGTCTTCATTTAGGTTCATAGTAAACAGGCTGTAAGTGTTTCTGTGTGTGCGTGTGCGTGTGTGTGTCTGTGTGTGTGTGACGATGTCACGCAGATGGTGTGTGATCACTCTGGCCCAATGAACTGAAAGAAATAACGATCACTTCTCCACCATGAGCAATGACTCAGAGTAATAAACATTTTACAGTTTAATAGTAATACTCATGTTACTCATGTATAATACATTATATACATGATACTCGCATAACTCCAACCCAAGCTATTAATATTACAAAATAAATCTTATTTGTGTATATGGTTTAAAATCACAGGAAGTGTGTGGAGTCCAGAGCTTAATCAACATCCAGGAAACAAAAACAGGATGAACAGCTGAATTCATTGATCTGACTGAGAGACAGCCTTCTGTCTGATCCTGAGACTGTGCTGTCACACCAGAAGAACATCATGGGGTTTAGGGGGTGTAGGGGATTAGGGGGTAAAGGTTTTAGGGTTTGAAATGGTTAGGGGTACAATTAAACCTTGGATTGCAAGCATAATCCATTCCAGAAGTGTGCTTGTATATCAAAGCACTCGTATATCAAAGAATTACCTCATAAGAAATAATGGGAACTTTGATGATTTGTTCCACAACCCAAAAAATATTCATATAAAAATAATTAATACAAAATATAAATTTCAAATAAATTAATTTGCACTTTACTTTTAAAAAGAACTGGTGTTAGATGAAAGACAAGAAGCAGGAGGACACACACACATACACACACACTAACGGAATCACAGCTCTAAACAGATTCATCTCCCATACTGCTACAGCTTTTTAAAAAAAAATTTTCTTCATGGAGACCATTGCAGTACAGTTACTAAAGAACAGTCACTACACTTAGTCACAAAATGTAAAAAATCCTTTGTGTCACAATGTTATAGTAAACAGTACACGTGCGCACGGTGTTGTGGTATACGACTGACACACGCACACTGAGACTTAGCATGGGAGACGATTACCCACAATCCCACAGCGCAAGAGAGAGAAGACCCATTGGCTCAGTTGTGATCATGTGACAGTCGGCAAACAAAGTGCATGTGTACTACAGTACTCGTATATAAAGACCTCGCTTGTTTAGCAACTTCATTTAAAAATATTACTCGTCTTGTAAAACGGCCCCAGACCAAGTTACTCGCAATCCAAGGTCCCACTGTATATAAATTATTGGTATGGAGTTTAGGGCTTTATGGGTATATGTGTGGAGTATATAGAAGTATAGAGGGTATGATAGGTTTTAGAGGTACAGTATATAGTTTAGGGAACATGAAGCAGGGAGTGGGACGGTAATAGAGACAGGAGCAAAAGATGTGGACAAGCAGGGGCAGGGGCGAGAACAGGAGCAGGGGCAGAAGCAAAAGGGGTGGAGAAGCAGGGTCAGGAGCAAAAAAAAAAGCAAGAGCAGGGGGGAAGGAGCAGGGGTAGGAGGCAGGAAAAGGCAGGAAAGGAGATAGGAGAACCCGAAGCAGGATAAAAAAGGAGCAGTAGAAGGAGTAGGGGTAGGAGGCAGGATCTTGGGCAAAAGCAAAAGAAGGGGGAAGAAGCAGGGGTCAGGAGCAAAAGTCTCAATAAATATTCCTATTTGTTACTGGTGAAGTGATAACTCTTTGAAGTCTGATGATGTCACTTTGATCTCATGGATTCACCTTCACACAGGCTCTGTCTGTGAGACGCTCTGAGACCCGCAGCACCGGAGAAGTCTAACAAACTGTGTGAAGGAAAGAGCTGAAGCGAGCACTTCAAACTAAATTTGTTTTTATCAGCTTTAAGTGTATCGCTAACCACACACACACACACACACACACACCTGACTTTATTGAGAACACACACACATACACACACATAGACACACACACATACACACCTTGGCTTATTGAGAACATGGGCTCCCACCCACAAACACACACACACACACACAGTTTAGCGTCTTGACTCACACCAGATGACCAAAAACACAACATGCCCAGATCCTCAAACTGAGCCACAGAGAGAGCAGATGACACAAAGCGGGAAGAGGAAATGAGAGAGAGAGAGAGAGAGAGAGAGGGGGATAGACGGAGGATAGAATGGACAGAAATTGTGTGCGTGTTAGTAAAGACATGTACAAAAAAACTGTGATCTGACAGTGGGATGCAAAGGCAACAGATGTGATGACTGCACACTACCTAGGGGTATGCTGTGAATGTGTGTGTGTGTGTGTGTGTGTGTGTGTGTGTTCCACTCTCAATTCCTCTTGTAGTAAAGTTTTGTGTGAAAGTGATTAATTTGTTTGTGTGTCACAAGGATGTGCTGTGATTACTCACATTCTTTTTTCCTTTTAAAGTATGTGTGTGGGTTTTTTTTAATATATTTTTTTATTTTTTATTTTATTTAATTGCTTCTCCTGAGTGGTTTCATAGACATCATAAACTGCACACAGATCAGCAGGAGGAGCAAGTCTGTATATTAAACACTAGAGGAGACATATGGGGCTGTTTATTTGCTCTGATGCCCTGCTCAGGGATGTTTATTTGCTCTGATGCCCTGCTCACAGATGTTTAATGGCTCTGATGCCCTGCTCAGGGGTGTTTATTTGCTCTGATGCCCTGCTCACAGATGTTTAATGGCTCTGATGCCTTGCTCAGGGGTGTTTAACTGCCTCTGATGCCCTGCTCAGGGATGTTTAGTTGCTCTGATGCCCCGCTCAGGGGTGATTACCTGCTCTAATGCCCCTGGGTTTGTTATACATTAAGTAATTCACAGGTTTAGCAAAAGACAAGGTAACAGAGTGCAGCATCTGATCAGTTCAGCACACCATAAAACCACATGCACCTGATCCCACCCATGCGCAGAAAACCATGTGCTTTAGTGATGCTCTTAAGTCTTAGACCCTGAAACTAAACATTTTACAAAACTTTAGACACGCCTCTAGGCTCCAATGCCACACCCCCATAGTCAAACGTGGAGTAGTGAAACTGCAAGTGATGTCGATTATCATAAAGTTTATTTGGAAGATTATAAAGTTTAACAATGGACTGTAGTTTACATTAATTGTATAAAGATTGAGGGTACCTCTCTCTCTCTCTCTCTCTCTCTCTCTCTCTCTCAATTCCCTTTACCTGTCTGTGTCTCTCGCCCACTGTTGGTTGATTTGAGGATGTGATGACACTGTTATCAGTAACAAGGTTTACAATCAGAAAACTGAAACATGTGGACACACGCATATACTCATATTGTAAAAATAATCAATATATTTTAATAAACATATATTCCTTTATATTTTCCAATAATCTAAGCGCCAAGGGGGTTTTCAGCATTAATATAATAGAAAATCAAAAGCAGAAGAGAAAGCAGAGCTTTACGCTTCACTGAAGTTTTTATTCAGGTTCCAGAAATGCGTGACTTTAACAGTGAATCAGAATAAAGTAGAATTAGTAGAATAGGATAAGTGGAACTACGAAGTTTGAGTGATATGAAGTTCAGTTCGACACCGAGCAGCAGATGCTCAGACCAACATAAAAAACAACTTTTAAAATAAATAAATAAATATTATAAATTAATTAATTAATTAATTAATTATTCTCTAAATAAATAAAATAGATGACATTAAGGTCAAAAGAAAATGACTAAATAAAACTTAAAAGAAGTGAGGTCACATGATTATTTCTATGAGTATATATATCAAAGCAGATGTTTCATATTTTAATGTTTTATTTAGCTACAAATAACAGTTGTTCTAATGTACTGATCTAAAAATAAAGGCGTAACCACAGTAATATTTTGAAATTCTTGGGAAACTTCACGCCTGTGCGCAGAGAGCATGGCGTACACTTTAATTTTCATGCGGATAAAAATATGAAGTGTTTCCTGCACACTTCTCTCAGAACCTTAAACAGGACTGAAAGTGAAACTCTGTGTGTGTGTGTGTGTGTGTGTGTGAGAGAGAGAGAGAGAGAGAGAGAGAGAGAGAGAGAGTTAAACTGAAAAAAGCTTGATTACTTTTAAAGTAATCTTATTATAAAATACTTTTTATTTTAAATGGTTGTTAGTACAGAACAAGTTTTATGAGTTTTGAACAATATGCACAATATGAGCTAAGAAGGAAAGAAAAAGTTGAGGAACACGAACATTTCTGACAAGGGGGGTGTTCTTCGTACGTCGCTAACTCAGTTAGCTGGATTTGATTGTTGTGGATTTGTCCTGATCTTGGATTGTTTCGTTCTCCGATGCTCATCTCGCACTTGTTGTCATAGCAACATGTCCGTAAGCTTGAACCTGCTCGGTAGCAGGTTTATTTCATGTAAACAGGATTAAGGCTGCGCTCCTGCCGGGTTATGATTGGTTGAAATGGTGAGGTCACATCTGATTGGTTAAAGAGCGCTGACGTGGACTGACTCACGTGGGGAAAGAAAAGTATCTTGCGTGCATATATACGGCTTGCCATAATATATATATATATATATATATATATATATATATTAGAACATAAATTCATAGATTTTCTATTATTATAATAAACTCTTGAGACAGCCCTCAAGACAATTAATTCAAATTCTTGTATAATGTTTATTTTGTAACACATTTATTTTTCAGGGGTTCGTTATAAATATGAAAAAAAAAAAAATATATATATATATATATATATATATATATATATATAATAATAATTTTTTATAATGAAAAAATTGACAAAACTAATTTTATTATAAAGTAAACAATATAAAAGTATACATGTTTTTTTAAAAAAATATTCATATTTCTATTTTTCCATATACAACATATTTATTTTCATATTTCTTATTTTATTTTATTGTCTCATGTAATTTGTAAAACATATGTGCATATTATGATACATTTCACTGCGTGTTGTACTTGTATAACTATGCATGTGACAAATAAAGAATCTTGAATCTTGAATCTTGAATGTTCTAATATAATATTTGATAGCGATTATGTGTGTGTGTGTGTGTGTGTGTGTGTGTGTGAGGAGGGGGAATCCATGGCAGGGGAGCATTTCAGCGCATAACACGTGGGGGGGCATTTCAGCGCATAACAGGTGTTACAAAAAAAATTGAGCTTGTTCTTTTGTCATTTCGTCAACCAATCAAAGGACTTGTGATCAGTGTTTCTACTGTCGATGCATATCGCCTTTTAAACCAACGCACGAGCGCGCAATAATCCTAGACAACTCAATCCAGCCATACTAATCATCAACAACAGGTGTGCTCGAAGAACCAACTTAGCCAGGTCTTAATTAGCACGATGATCTCATCTTAGATGTGTCAATTCATCCCGGATGTGTCAAGCGACGTACGAAGAATACCCCCAAGAGCAGAAACAACAAGAACAACACAACAACAAAAAGAACAACAACAAAAACAAAACCCGAAACAGCATTAACAGCAAATACAGGAATAACGACAACAACAATAACAGCAACAACAAACACAACAGCAAGAACGGCAACAATGCAACAAAAACAGCAACAGCAGTAATAACAACTAAAACAACAGAAACAACAACAGAAATAGCAACAAAACCAGGAACAACAGGAACAACACCAGCGATATGAGGAGCAGCAACAACATAAACAATAACAGTAACAGAGACTAAAGGAACAACAACAACAACAACAACAGAAACAACACCAACAACAAGAGCAAAAATACTACAACAGAAACATCAAAAGCAACAACTGAACATTATTTTCTGATGATTACAATTTCATTGTATTTATTTCACATTTTAAGTTAATAAGTATTCCCTTAAAAAAAAAAAAAAAAAAAAAAAAAAAATATATATATATATATATATATATATATATATATATATAAAACCAGCAACCCCCCCCCCCTCTCTCTCTCTCTCTCTCGAAGCCATATTCTCTCTTTTTGCCCCCCCTCTTTCATTAATTCACTCCTCCCGCTCTTTCTATTCATCTTACTGTGAATGTGTTTTCTCTGTTTCTCTCCATCTATCCGTCTCTTTTTCACTTTATTTCAGTCTGGTTTCCTCAATTTTTTTCCGACTCTCTCCCTCTCTTCCTCTATCTGAGCACAGAGAGACACAAAAGAGAGAAACAATGCTTCTCTTTTCCTTTATTTATTTTTCTCTTTCTCTGTTTTTCTTTATTTCCATCTATTTTGTTCTTGTTTTATCTTTCCAACTTTAAAGTTAGATTTCCCCCCCCCCCCTTTCGTCTCTCCAGTCTTTCTTTCCTTCTTTCTTGCATTATGGATACATGTAGTGCAGAATCATGTGTGTGTGTGTGTGTGTGTGTAAACAGTGGCGGGTCTTCCTGCTATTCTTTTCCCAGTGTGTGTTTCCTGCCTGTGTGGCTCTAAAAATACACACTACAGCTAAAGGTAAAGTGGAACACAACACAGGAGATGTGTCACACACTGTGTGTGTGTGTGTGTGTGTGTGTTGGTGTATGTGTTTAATTAGCAGCATGCTTGGTACTTTTTGTCCATGTGACAGAGACGTGTGTGTGAGAAAGAGAGAATCAATTCCCTGTAATGAGTAATGATAAAAGCGTTGTGTTTTTCGCGTTTTCTCTGCAGCCCATCAACAGGATGTGTGTTTAAAAAAATCACAACTTCCTGCTCTGCTCTAAAGCAAGAAAGTGACGTTAGCGTCTCCGACGCCTTTAGCCTCACCTTCAAATGACCTCTAAAAAAAGAACCCAGTAACAATAGCACATAAATCAAGCTTCTGAGGACACAATAGAACGAGCCGCTAATGTCCTGCTAACAACAGCACCAACGACACGTCACGCTACAGAGTTAGCAGTGTGTTTGTTTTTTTCGGCCACGCTGCAGACAAAACACTATCACCAAAGAATCTCACACTCTATCTCTTTCTCTCAGTGAATAACCTTCCCCCCAGTTAACATGAAAAGAAAACAACTAGCTGGCTAGCCAGGTAACTGATCAGGAAACTATGAACTGCTATATAGTATAGTATCCGTATTAGCATAAACATTAATTGTGCTAGCAAATTAGCGATCTGTTCCAGCCTTAGATGCTAACTGCAGACTGCAGTTTCTCTATCTTTCAGTCTGTCGATTATATTTATTTACTTTATTACTTAAAAAGTAATTTATTTATCTGTTTAGTTATTGGTGTATTGATTTACTTATCATTATATTTATTTATTTATTTATTTATTTACAGTCTTGTCTATCTGTCTATATATTTAGCTATAGTGGTATTTGTTTTGTTTTACTTATTTATTGATTTACTTATTTACCTATTGAATACAGATCATCAACAAGTTGTCTACAGGTGGTTTACACATCATCAACAGGTTGTCTACAGGTTGTCTTCAGATCATCTACAGGTTGTCCTCAGGTGGTTTACAGATTGTCTATAGATCATCTAGAAGTGGTCGACAGATTGTTACAGGTAGTCTATAGGTGGCCTACAGATTATCTTTAAATTACATAAAGGTGACCTACAGGTCGTCTATAGATCATGTACAGTGGGTCTACAGATCATCTACAGGCGGCCTACAGTGGCTTACAGATTGTCTACAGGTCATCTACAGATTGTTTACAGGTAGTCTATAGGTGGTCTACAGGTTGTCTCCAGATTATCTACAAATCCTCCACAGGTGGTATTCACGTAGCCAACAAGTGGTCCACAGCTTGTCTACAGATTTAACTTTCACTGTAGTGGAAAAGAACCAGGAGCCATTCATGCAAACTCATCAAGAGCTTCATGGTCTCTGACAGAGCAAACAAAACACACACGTTTATGAATGCATAAACACACTTGGGCAATGAATGTCATAAGATGTGTCATGAGATGCTGATCACATCATCAGCACTTACAGTGAACTTACAGTACAGTTTGCATTTACAGTGCACTACAGCCACAGCATTAGCGTCTTCAGTGCCATACCTAGGAGATGCTCTTTGTCACTGTTTACCCGCTGATCATTTAAACATAAATAAGGAATTACTGCACTTGGAAATCTGAACAACCACACGTCTGCTATCACTCATATCAGTACCATTCCGTTTCATACTTCATGTTTTAATCATACTGTCATACCAGCGCAACATATTTTTACACTTCTATATTCTTAAACTTTTATACTTAGTTTATAATTTATTTCTATTCATCTGCAAATCCAGCATAATGTATACCCTTCTATTTTAATGCTATTTTATTTTGATACATTTTGTAAATATTGTAAATTTTTTGTCTCAATTTGTATGATTTTCAAAAAAATCTTAAAGGTATATTACCTTTATGGAAAACAATAATTTTATTTTACTATTTAGTGCAATTTATTTCATCATGGTGAAATCTTTCAATTTTGGTCATGGCCAGTCATATTAGCATTTCATAACTTTATTATAAAAATATGTCACAAAATCCTACTATTCGTTTATTGCCATCTTTAAAAATAAGATGTAATTACGCAGACTGATTGATCTATCACCAACTGTAATGTCTGATTGGATGGACACATGATGACATCATCGATGTATCACACAGGTTACAAGCCTGCGCATGATGGGAAAGTGCAGCAGTGTATTGTGTGGTAAGTTTGGTAAGAAGGAAGGAAGTTTTTTTTTTTTTTATCTGAGTGCAGGCGGCGGCTTTGTTTGCAAGCGCACACACGCACACACAACTAAAATTAGAGCAGGAAAAATATGTTTGGTTAACTGATTAGTTTTCTATAACAGCAGCTCTGAAATTTATATTAATGCATGCACTCGGCCTGGTGTGTTATGGTTTCTACAGTAACGGCTCATTCACAGCTGCTGTGGTGTGAGATGAATGAAACACTAGGGGGCGTGCTATTAGAGAAAAATAAGCAGTGTTAGAGAAGTAGGTCTGATATTTCATTAGATTTTCATTCCTTCATTCATTTTCTACACCACTTTATATTGTATAAAGGGTCGGGGGGGGGGGGCCTGAACCCTATCCCAGGAGACGTAGGGCATGAGGCGGGGAACACTTGGACAGGGTGCCAATCCATCGCAGGAAACACACACACAATCGCTACGGGCAATTTGTGACTGGAGGAAACCCACCAAGCACGGGGAGAACATGCATAATCAGAAAAATGCACACCCAAGGCGGGAATCAAACCTGGACCCTGGAGATGTGAGGCCACAGTGCTTACCACTACGTCACTCTGCCGCCTTAATTAGATTTTCCTCAGAGAAAAACAACACCAAAAAGCTATCACTCACTCACTCACTCATATACACACACACACACACACACACTTCAAAAGAAAAGTACGTCATGAGTGGCCTTGGCTGCTTTTCAGAAACCATTCCCAAAGGCATTAGCATGCCTCATGGCTAGCAACGTCAACCGCTCATGCTGCAGCGCTGCCCTGAAGAACTTTGAATAACATTCCATCACTCTGATCTGAATGAATCGATGCATTCTGTTCATTCTGGCCGTGAAGCAGCGGTTAAGCTGTACTCGTCTCACACGTCAGACTTACACAATTCCTCATAAACAACCCTAACGCCATCTCCCCTGAGGAGTTATCGTTAGACAACCTTAAAATCCTAGCGTGTGTATCCTGAATGTGGCTTTCATTACAGAAATATCAGCAGCTTCCACTATATAACTGAATACGTCACTGTGACAAAATGTGTCAGTGTGTCAAGGTGTCCTACGTGTTCTTGGTATGTGTGACAAGGTGTCCTGAGAGATCAAAGGCAATCAAAAGCTTACAAAATGATACTAATGCAAAATTCGAGTGCGAGTTTATAACGAAAATGAAGAAAGAAAACTTTACAGAGTAGGTCTAATTGTCGCCCACATGAACATGAACCTAACTTTACCGCTATAATGACATTACTTTGAGAAACAACCTGCAGAACAAACTTATTTATTTCAAGTTAATGAGGGGAAAAAATTGTGAAAAACCCCCTGTTACACAGCGCTAACACTGGAGACTCCTTCCACATATTTTACACAAATGATTCTTCCGGTTGTGATCAGACCAGCGTACTCTCAGCATACACGACCCTGTGTATGAGCGGTTGCTATGGTAACGATACCGGATCAGAGAGCGAGCATTAATATAAACCTGCACTGCTGTCAGGGCTGCTGTTATAAAGAATAAAACAACACCTGTTGCAAACCAAACGGACCTGCTCGTAACACACTTACACACAGCAATAAATTTACACAGTGAGCTACGGTGGTTAGTTTTCAATATAATAGCAGTAAAAGGATATACGTTTTAAACGTTGTGGTTAGACATTGTATGTCTCGAAGCAAAATGAACAGGAGGAGGAAGAGAGCAGTGATGTCACAGACCAAGTGAACCAAATGCTCTCATATCAGGAGCCAGGCACCCCGCTACCTCTCTCTCTCTCTCTCTCTCTCTCCCTCTTTCACACACACACACACACACACACACACACACACACACACACACACACACACACACACACATACACATTCTATAAATAGCTAGTTTACTGGAAACAGGAGCTCCAACACAATCAGGGAGAGAGGGGGAGGGTTTGGTGTGTGTGTGTGTGCAGGTTTTCTGAAGGTCGCGATTATGATAGAAATGTGTCTGTCCTGATAGTGTGTGTGTGTGTGTGTGTGTGTGTGTGTGCATGTGAAAATACCCCACTGATTAACAATGAGGTAATTAGAGCAAGAGTAAAGACATTAATGACTCTGTGTGTGTGTGTGTGTGTGTGTGTGTGTGTGTGTGTGTGTGTGTGTGTGTGTGTGTGTGTGAACAAAGACAGTGTTGTGATCCGAAGGTTACTTATTGAAGAGACGTGCAAATCCACATGTGGATTTTCCCTGCAATTTGGAAAAAAACAAGCGAGCAAAACTATCATTCTTCCTGTGCACGAAAACAGACACACACACACACACACACACACACACACACACACATAGAGGCAACTTCCTCACCTGTAGCGTAGCAACTTTTTGAAGTGGGGAAGTCATGTTATAGCAGCGATCAAACATCCTGTGGTGCACTCACATGCAAACACACCCACACACACATATACACACACACACACACACACACACACACAGATTTTTTTAATTTTGCATTTGCAATACACAGCTGATGCACAATACTGCAGGGCAGGTGAGGGTGCAGAAACTTTCTAAGCATTTAAGTTTAGAAGAGAGCAGGTCGAGGATTTTACACTCACAGTAATCACTTTAACTTGTTTTCTTTTTATAAATAAATAAAACCAGCAGTAGCAACTTTTTTTTTTTTTTTTTTTTTTTTAACAAATGAATTTAGCATATTATTAACTGCTCTTTAAAAAAAAGAAGAAAAAAAAAGAAATAACAGCAGGTTAGTTGGAAATCATCCCCAGGAACTGAGAGGAGTCCTTGCTAAATATAACATTCTTCAGAAATTGCTTTTTTCTTTCTTTCTTTTTTTCGATTTTGTCTTACATCGAAGAACATTGTTGCAAAAGAGTTTTGTTCTTTTTGATAGTAAAAATACCAAACAGAAATAATTTAATTAAAAACTTTTGAGAAGCGTCATCATCTGTGCTGGTTAAAGTGCTGGACTTTTGGCACATCGCACCGGTTTAACAATGGCTGCATTTCTTACACTACACAACGTTTATCATTTGTGATCTGGTGTTTTGTGGATGTGGTGGTATACAATACTACACAAACATTTTCAGGCAATGCTTGTGCTACGACATCTTTCACCTGACAAGGTTTGAGGTTTAAATCTCTACTAGAACGACTGATACCAGTTCACCTAACATGGTTAATTCTGAGTCAACAAGGATGTTTCTCTGGCTGTCTATCATCAGTTCACTGCTTTCATCACACAGTTTAATCTGCAGCTTTGCTGTTAAAATCTGACAGCTACACTTTGGACCCTGCATGTTTATCATTTACGTTTTTACACATCAGAAACAGCTGAAATGAGAAATATGATAATCCTATACAATGCTTAAAAAAAACTGTTTGCGTCCATAACCTTTTGATTGTAACCTGTTGCCAAACAAGTTTACTTACTAAACTTAAAATGAAGTCAGTACTGGGAATTTCATTGCATTTATTTAACCTATTACACAAATTTATATTTATAAGCATGGTTTTCTTTTTAATATACAATTCAATTCAATTTGATTTAAATAGCACTTCTAACAACGGTCACTGAATCAAAACTATTTATGGAAATAAGTTTGAACAACGTGAGAAACTATGTATAAGTGATAATGAGTGTATAAGTGATAATGAGTGTGTCTCTACTGAGCAAGCCATGAAAAAATATTGAACAGAATAAATTAGTTAGTAATAATGATTAATAAATTAAATCAGATTTATTCTACGATCAGTGCTGGTTAAAGTAATAAAAGCATTGGGACTAAGCTCTGTTTTTGGATACATTTCTGTTCTGGTTCTACTGGACTCAGGTGAACTAGTTTACTTAATTTTCTTGACACTGAAATACTACTGCATGATTTCATAATGTTTAAATGTTGATCCTGATCATTCATTCTATACCGCTTCTATACCGCTTTATCCTGTATTTAGGGTCGCGGGGACCTGGAGCCTATCCCAGGAGACTCTGGGCACGAGGCAGGGTACACCCTGGACAGCGTGCCAATCCATCGCAGAGCACACACACACATACACACACACACTCATTCACACACTATGGTCAATTTGGGAACACCAATTAACCTAATCTGCATGTCTTTGGACTGTGGGAGGAAACCAGAGTACCCGGAGGAAACCCACCAAGCACGGGGAGAACATGCAAACTCAGAGACGGGAATCGAGCCTGGCCGGGGAATCGAACCCGGACCCTGGAGGTGCAAGGCAACAGTGCTAACCACTACTGATCCTGATCAATAAACTTTTTTTTTTTTTTTTATAGTGATTCACACAGACTCTTTTATTTATACATTTGTTAATGAACATGCCTAGGCTTCAGAGACTCTTTGTTTTGATCAAATCAATTTGTTCTAATTATTTCTGTAAAGGCGGCATGGTGGTGTAGTGGTTAGCACTGTCGCCCTGCATCTTCCGGGTCTGGGTTCAATTCCCAGTCAGGCTCGATTCCCATCTCTGTGCATGGAGTTTGCATGTTCTCCCCGTGCTTGGTGGGTTTCCTCCGGATACTCCGGTTTCCTTCTACAGTCCAAAGATATTCAGCTTTGGCTAATTGGTGTTCCCAAATTGGCCGTAGTGTATGAGTGTGTGTATGGTGTGTGCCCTGCGATAGACTAGCACCCTGTCCAAGGTGTACCCTGCCTCGTGCTCTAAGCCTCCTGGGATAGACTCCAGGTCCACACGACCCTGAATACAGGATAAAGCGGTATAGAAGGTGAGTGAGTGAGTGAGTATTTCTGTAAAGTATTTTTCATTCATTCATTCATCTTCTATACCGCTTAATCCTGTGTTCAGGGTCGCGGGGGACCTGGAGCCTATCCCAGGAGACTTCGGGCATTAGGCGGGGTACACCCTGGACAGGGTCCCAATCCATCGCATGGCGTAAAGTATTTTGAGTTAAATAAATAAATTAAATAAAATTTTTTTAAATTATAATATGTAATAAAAAAAAGGAAAATATATCTACGCCTTCATCTTTCTTATCATGCCTCTCAATCATAAAATCTGCAAGAAAATACAAAATCAATACAACATGAACACATTCATTCGATTAACCAAATAACTGAAGATATTTACCATAAAATATTATGATTTATTGCAGTGTAACATACAATCGACTGTGAGAACATGCTGAGTAAAAAGTGAAATGCTATGCTAGGAATGTATGTGCTGTTGTCGTGTGAGTGTGATGTGGTCTTTCCTTTAACAAGGGAAAATGACACGGTTCATACACACACACACACACACACACACACACACACACACATTAAACACAACCACCAGTAGGATGGAAATGAACTTATGAGTCACTTCTAAACATTATCTTTAAAAATCCAGCCTAGAACTGGAAATTATTCAACAGCTATGGAATGTGATCGGAGTTTAGCAGTTTATTTCATTTTATTCAAATATGAATGTATGACACAATTTCACAAATGCTCACATGAAACTATTCTCAAAATATATTTTATTATTATAATTATTGATTATATTTATTTATTCTAGTAGATGCACAATGCACACTCCATTAGAGATATAATACGTTTATGGGTATATTTATAATGTATCAAAGATTTTTTTTACTTAGATATGAGTCTTGGAAAAGTATTTATAATTAAATATTTGTTATTTAATACAAGAAAGTTTTTATAATTTTAGGATGTTGTGCCAAAATTAGTACATAAACACTAGAAAACTTTTAATGTGACTCCCTTCTAATGGAATTGCAGAACATTTTCCTAAATCTGTGTGACACCATTCATATACTACAGTAAAGATAAAGCATCAGTATGTATAATGCATTAGTTTTTTTTTTTGAGGTAATGCACAAATTACATAATTTAACACTTGGTGTTTTTTTAACAATAAACTTGATCAGCTGAATAATCAACTCCTAAAACCCCACAATGACTGAGCTAAACTCCCAGCCTTGGGTTTTTCATCAACAGATTGAATCAGTCATCCATCTCCCCCGACCCCCAGCCAGTCCAGTCCTCTCTGCCTATTGCCCCACCTCCACCCCTACCATATAACCCCTCTTCTGAAGGACAAGAGTTTTCCCCGTCTCACAGGACGCACTCTGGACTACCAGCCCACCTGATCACACACAAAACTGGGTTGACTTCCTCAATTTTCACCATCTACACTTAAAGTACAAACTTTTTTTGCTCTACCTCTGAGCTTTGTAGATGATGTCCTGCCCTTTCTTGGCTCTGAACACTGAAAAAAATGAACTTTTTACTACCTGTTACATGTACTAAAATGTAATATGTGTTTTGTACATAATAATTTCCAAGTTTCCAAGATGAACATGAATAAATTATGTTGTATTTGCATGAAATTCAACAACTTAACATGTAAGTTGTATTAGATTTAATCATGTTGAGATAAACCAACGTGATCTTGTCACTATGAAAACCGGAAATATCAAAGCAAACATCGTGAGAAGATATCGCGAGAAGAGAACACAGTTTGTTGAGAAGACAAACGTTTGGCGGGCGTGTGGAAAAGGTAAGCAGGAATTAATTCCCATCTTTCTAAATAGAAACGAAATACTGAACATAAATGTCACCTGTTGTTTAGTGATTGTTTAGTCACGTTATTTTGGTTTAAGCTATTTCTTGTATTTTTAATCACACGTAAAATACCGACGGTTATATGCGCGTGCTTAATCTGCGGTTCGGTTCTGGTTTCGGTCTGTTCTCATGAGTTGTGAAGCGAGAGGAACAAAGTATAAATATTGTTCATTTGCTAATTTAAGTATCATGAATTTTAATTGAATATCTCTGTATTTTTTCACAACAGTTTGTGACTGAAAGTGTGTCTGCATCTGACTTCAGGAGTTTCCTGACCAACCGAATCTAACCGTCATATTTAAAAGTCATAACGTACAGTTATAAAGTACAAAACGTTTCTGTTGGTGTTTAGTTTTTTTTCTATGATTAATACTTATTTGTGGTGTTTTATGTTTTGCACATCTTTTCAAATTGAGACCTCATTTGTAAGTTGCTGCTGGTGTAAAACAGGGTTTTTATTAAATATAAAATATATTTGATTGATTATTTTTTTCAGTGTAGAGAATGTCACTATTTTTTTCCACATTTGCAACAAAAGTTGCTTTACAGAGGACATCATTCCTCTTATACAGTATCTTTATGGAGAACATCTCCCTCCCTTCTACCTTCACAGATGAACTTGTTATCCCTTTCCAGTTTGTCAATGTCACTGTCCCATCTACCTTTGTCTAGAAAGCAGGTCTATTTTGTTGCTTTGTGGAGGACGTTGCTCCATTTTGTAGCTTTGTGTGAGACATCTCTCCACTTTGTAGCTTTACAGGGGACATTGCTCCACCTTGTATGGAGAACATTGCTACATTTTGTATCTTTCTGGAAAACATCGCAACACCTTGTAGCTTCACAAAGGACATCATGACATTTTTGTAGCTTTATGGAGGACATCGCTGAATTTTGTGTCTTCGTGGAAGACACTGCTCCATTTTCTAGCTTTCTCGACAACATTGCTCCATGTCGTAGCTTTATTGAGGACATCACTAAATTTTGTAGCTTTGTGGAGGACATGGCTCACAGGTGATGTGAGTCCATTATGTAGCGTTGTGGAGGACTTTGCTGCATTTTGAGGTTTTGTGTAGGACATCGATCCGGTTTGTAGCTTGGTGGAGGAAATAGCTTCATTTTGTAGCTTTAAAGAGAGCACGGCTCCATTGTGTAGCTTTATGGGGGATATTGCTCCACCTTGTAGCTTTGTGGATGAACACTGCTCCATTTTGTAGATTTGTGAAGATATTGCTCTCCATTCTAGCTTCGAAAAGCAAGATGCGGTCACTTCACAGAGGATATCAATGTTCCTTCTAGCTTCACAATAAACATCGATTCCCTTCCCCTCCATATCATTGCTGGAGGACATCACTGGTCCTTCTATCTTAGCAAAGAACATTTTGTAGAACGCCATCTAGCTTTGCAATAAAGGATTTAATTGTCCCTTCTGCTGCCACAGAGAGTGACACTTTCCCATGCTTCTTCGAGGTGAATGTTACTGTCACTTCTAGCTTCACAAAGAACAAGGTTGTCCTATTTATTTTTTACAGAAGACCTTCTGCCATCAGCTTTGCAAAAGATTTATACCTTCTTGCAGTACCACAGAGGATGGCATCTTGTCACTTCTAAAAGACATTGCTCTACTGTGTACCTGTAACGAGGACACAACCTTCTATTTGACAAAAATTAGAAGTCACTGGCCCTTCTAGCTTTGCTGAGGTTCAGGTTTCTTTATTTATAAATTTAGGTAATTGTTTTTTTGGAGAATGAAAGTTGGCAGAAGAAAGAGTCATCCAATAGTACACACACATTGATCCATCATTCATGGGGGGGGGGGGGGGGGAGGATGATGAAACTGCAATGCTTACAGAGATGAGCATCAGGCAAGAGCATCACAATGTTCACCACCATCACTGTTGAGATTTCGTTATTAATGTCAGATGCTCTCGTAACTAATGTTCCCGTAAAGTAATAGAATATGAACTAATAATACTGTTGGAACCAGAACTTTAGACCAGCTTTTATGAGCCATGTGTCTGCCACATAGCCTGAGAATATTTTAATCACGTGCATTTACAAGGACGGAAATCTGATAGGAAAGTGTGTGTCATGGTGAGAGTGCTTATTAAAAGAATGAGCCCGAGAGTTACACAGTCTGTAAGTGACCTCGGGCTAATCCTGTCTCTGTGGCTTCAAAAAATGAAAAGAAAAAAAATTAAGAAATGAATACTGTAGTTGTTGGAAAAGAAAAGCGTGCTAGTGTTTATCTGTATCAGTGAAACAACAGCTTAATGAAACTAAACGGGATTTTACTCGCTGCCACTGACTGGTCGGCTGCCGCAAAGCTCATGATAACATCATCATCATCATCATCATCATCATCAATGTTACATTAGCGTGTTTCAGTGGTTTCACACTTTAAACTTAAACACTGTAGCATTAAAAAAAGAATCATAATAACTTACAAATTATCTACAAAACCACATGGGAAGAGTTTATGAATTTGATATTAGATAAGATTTCATTATTTGTCACATGTATCACAGAGCACAGTGGAATTTCGCATTTCCCGCTCAAGAAGCTGGGGTTAGAGGATACAGCACCTCAGGAGCTCAGCAGTCGTATCTTATCAGTGCTTGAACCCCTGACCTTATCACTAGCCTAGTGACCCACAGCCTTAAACGTTTCAGACCCCACTGCCCCAGTTTTTGTACTAATTAATTTTGTAAAACAACAACAACAAAAACATCCATTATAGCTCCACCCACCTGACTATGATGATTGATATATACACAGAGGGCCAAAAAATATATACACACTTCAACTGTTATCTTTTTTTAAAACTCAAATTGAATTATGGCAGCAGTGCGTAATACTGTATTATGTTTTCTCTGAAGATATCGTTAGTCGCACCATCACTGATGTTATCATGTGACCATCAAAAGGGAGTCATATATATTTTTTGGCTTCCTCTGTATATGCATGTGTGTGTGTGTGTGTGTGTGTGTGTGTGTGCGCGATGAGGCTGATTATTTTCATGTATACATTAGTGTGTATTACTGTCGTAGATGAACTTTCAGTACACAGTACTACACACGGTGTGTGTGTGTGTGTGTGTGTTAATGTGGAATAAATTTAAATATAGGAATAAAAATTTTATTCAGAAATATACTAATTTAAACATTTATTCAGATTACTTTTCAATTCAATTCAATTCAATTTTATTTGTATAGCGCTTTTAACAATTGTCATTGTCGCAAAGCAGCTTAACTTTTTTAACTTTTGTGTACATACTATATATATATTAACGGCTTAAAAGGGTGTGGCAGTGTTCTAATGTTCTAAAATTAGTACAACAAGTTTACTAATGATTATAACAAGCTGTGTGTGCGTGTGTGTGTGTCGCAAATTCATTCATTCATTCATTTTCTATACCGCTTAATCCTGTGTTCAGGGTCACGGGGGACCTGGAGCCTATCCCAGGAGACTTCGGGCACTAGGCGGGGTACACCCTGGACAGGGTGCCAATCCATCGCAGGGCACACACACATACACACACTCACACAGCCAATCACACACTACGGGCAATTTAGGAACGCCAATTAGCCTAATCTGCCTGTCTTTGGACTGTGGGAGGAAACCGGAGTACCCGGAGGAAACCCACCAAGCACGGGGAGAACATGCAAACTCCATGCACACAGAGACGGGAATCGAGCCTGGCCGGGGAATCGAACCCAGACCCTGGAGGTGCAAGGCGACAGTGCTAACCACTACACCACCGCGCCGCGTGTCGCAAATTGGTCTTTCAAACTTTTTAATCAAATAAATTTTTAAAAATATTTTCTATTAATACGTAAAGCTCATGTTTACTATATCTAGGTGTGTAACAACATGTGTGTGTGTACACTAGTAAATTGATTTAAGTGTATAAGTTAATGATCATTAGTCATATATGCAAGTGTGTTTATTAAACAACGCTGTCTATGTGTGTGTGTGTGTGTGTGTGTTGGCACAGTAATCAATCAGAGACAAAAGCATGTATAGCTATGACATCAACAGTCACGCACAGTGTGTGGCAACACGCACGCACACACACCAACAATAATAATAATAATAACAATAATAATAAACATACACTTTAGATTTTAAGGTATATATATAAATTGCAATATTTAAAAGTCATGCACACACACACACACACACATAATGTTTTGCCACATGACCTTGACCTGATTTGGTATGTTGTGTGTTAAAGTTTAAAACATAAAATAAAAGTCCAAAAGCACAGGTAACTTTAGGGAAAACACACACACAAACACGTCTTCAACAGTAAGAGATGAGTAGAATACTGTGTGTGTGTGTGTGTGTGTGTGTGTGTAGTGTTCAGTAGTAAAATATCAGTTTTCTTACCTCACTGCTGACTCTCTTAAATCCACACGTTCTGTATTAGTCCAACTGGGTGCTCACACACAGACACAGACTCTCTCTCACACACACACACACACACACACACACTCGCACATATACACACCCACACTCATACATGTACACACCCACACATCTAAACACACACACGCTTGCTCTTTATAGAGATGAGATCAGAGCTGATGAGCTGCATGCTGTGCGAGAGTAGAGCATGTGATTCTGTCCTTCTGTCTCTCGCTCACGCTCTCTCTCTACACACACACACACACACTCGCTCTCTCCCTCTCTCTCTCTGTTACACCCCTCTCTCACACTCGTCTCCTCCTCTTTTCCTTCCTCTCATTGTCTATCCCTCGTCACTCCATCAATGGCTCTTTCCTTTTTCTGATTCTATCTGCTCACACACACACACACACACACACACAAATACATCAATATATCCATGACAAAGTTTTACACAATAATAAGCAAACAAAAAATACATGAAATTAAAAACTAAAACACAATCTGTACAGTGTTTACGTGTATGTGTGTTGGTTTATATTTTTTATCAATTGCTCAGTCTTTCTTAATTTTTGCTGTCATACTTTTACACTATAGACACACAAACCCACACACTCATTTAGCAGAGTGACATGGACAAAGAGGATGGGGCTTATGTTCCATTTGAGCAGCCAAACACAAACTTGACCATATGGCATCATAACAATGACTTAGTCAGTTCCTTATTCATGCTGAACAAAAAATGCTAACATTAACTAAGGTAACTAGCTAGCATGCTAATGTTGCTATATTGGAAGCAATAGTTTATGCTAAACAAAGTAAAAAAGCAAGTCTTGTGATGATGTCACACGATCACATGATCAGTTTTATCTCGTGTGAGTGGATAATACATAACAGATAAACAATAAATAATAATAATTGTAATAAAGTAACAATAAAAGCATGTGTAAATATCACCATTGGCAATTTATTACAATTTATAATATACATTCGTATATGGAGAAACGTACAAGAGCTAATTTATTCATAAACAAATTACAAATACATCAAAGTGTTTATCAAAACTCTTCTGTTGAAATGTACAAAAAAAAAAAAAGGGAAAAAAACTTAAACAAACAAAATCCCACGGCTGTTTAATAGCAGCTTTGCGACCTGGCAAGACTTCTCCTGGGAAATAAAACAATTTGGGTAAAAAGAAATATATATATATATATATATATAAGTGTTACATAAGGCACTTCATCGTTTTCACATAAAGAGTTGCGTTGTTAAGTACTGTAGTTAAAAAAAAAAAAAACTCTAAAGGCTAAAAGCTGCGTTCCATATTTACCTCAGTTTATCTAACCTGACGTTCACGCCTTGGATGGCTACGTTGCTAACATGCTAAGAGTTTTATAGCAAAGAAACATTCAAAAGAGTTTTAGCTTTAGGTCTATTGCCACAAAAGATGCCACTTTTACTAGCTAACTAAACACTTTGCTACAGTATTTCTCACTTATTCATCGTCTTTACTGCATTATCCTGTATCGCCGGGGGTCTGGTGCCTTTCCTGGGAAACCTAGGGCACAAGGCAGGGGCACACCCAAGACGGAGAGCCAATCCATAATGGGGCACAATTAACAATTAGCCTAATCTTCATGTCTTTGGACTATGGGAGGAAACTGATGTAGCCGGAGGAAACCCACCAAGCAACGGGAGAACATGCCAACTCCATGCACCCAGTGTGGGAACTGAACCCAGACCGGACTGGGGGCGCCACCGTGATGCCTTTTACTATTTCTGTAGTTACTAATTTAAAAGCTAATACTGCGCTAGATATTTACACTATGCCCTATAGCTAGCTAATTTAATGAAACAATAGGGGGCTAGATGACTCATTAGGACAAAGTAATTAGAGTTCTGTAGCTAATTTACTAACATTCTAGACTACTATAGCTTCTATAGTACTATAAATTACTACTACTACTTAGTATATGTCTGCACTAACTACTTTTCTCGTTGATGATACTAGAGTTAGCCAACGTTATGCCTGAAATACAACATTGTTCTAGCTAGCTAATTGTAAAAACCACAGGGGGTTTTTGTTTCAGTGGATGCAAGTTTACTAGTACAAGGCTCCTACTGTATATAACATTAATAGCTAATGTAACTTCAAATTTATGAGGCTAGTTAAAATACTAGTACTACCGTAGGTTGCCTTGTTTCAGTTCCCTTGCAACTAATATATCAGGCTACTCAAGCTAGATAGTGTAGATGGTAATATAACTAGCTAACTTGTTAGTATTAGGTAAGTACAGTATATTACTGTGCTAATTAATTTACATATTAATTAGATTGCTGCAGCTAGCTACAAGTGAAACATTTAGAATCTTAGGTAAAATACACTAATCAGTTTACAAACAAGCATTACATGCGTACATTTTCAGATGAACTTAATTTGCTGTTTAACCATTTGGTTGAATTTCATTGAAATTTAGAGACTGAAATGGGCGGAATTTCCCTATTTTCAGATTGTTAATGTTACTTAATGTTAACTTAATGTAACTTAGTGTAAACTTAATGTTTAGTTAAAGATTTTTTTAGGCATTATACAGTAACAAATTTTTAAACATTAGCTAAACACAATGTTAGCATATTCGCTCTTAAATGGAATTCTAGCTCCATGGCAGTTAATTTTAATCTCGGTTCTGGTAGCGACAGTCATCTCCAGTACTGCACTCGAGTTAAAAGAAAAATAAAGTGATACTAGAAGGTTTTTAACCCTGTCTTTGCATGATCCGCTAGCCAGCTAGCTGTATTCAATCTTACCATGCACTGCTATTATCTAGCTGTCTGTTGTATTGCTGTAATGTTCTGACTTTTTTCCCATCTAACCTGAACATGAGGTTAAACTGCTGGTCTAGAATCAGTTTTTTAATTTCTCCATCTGATTCCAGATCAGCTTTAAAAAGGATAAACATGGAACGAACTAGAGCAGGAATTTTAAACAAAAATATTTTGTTGTTCAATGTTCTAGACACAGAGAACTTTTTTTTTCAATCCTTGATACAAAAAGTTTTTTTATTGTCACTGTGATAAAAAAAGTAATATTCTCAATATATATATATATATATATATATATATATATATATATATATATATATATATATTTTTTTTTTTTTTTTTTTTTTTATTTATTTTTTTTTTTAGCTAGAATCTTCCTAATCTTAATTCCCTTGTAACAAAGTTTATTACCCACAATGCACCATGCATTAGCATCTCACTGACTATGTGCTTTTCTTTCAGTGTCGTCTCACATGCTAGTTATTAATGATCTATTTGCAGGCATGGCTATTAGCCTGAAGGTTTTAATAGTGAAAAGTAACAATGTAGATATAACATTTACTTTTATTTTAATTTAACACACTTACACCACGGCTGCCTTAAAGGAGTATTAGCAGCTACCTAGGGTCTTAGTAAATCTAGAACCGTAAAGGATTGCTCATTCATTTCTCTAGAGGAACCTTGAAGAATTCTAAGGGTGACTCTGAGTCTCAATCAGAAAATAGTTCCAAGTGGAACTCATTTTAAAGAACTAAAATATAATCAAACAAACAGAGAACCCTACAGCAGGATCTTCATTAGAGAAAGTTGCAAAGAGGAACCTTCAGAAAGCTAAGGACCATTATTTATTTCAAAGCACCGCTAAGAAACCCAGAAGCCAGTAACTCAGTGTACTATCCAGCTAGAATACTTTTAGGAGGATTATTGAACCTTTCAACTAGAACCCTTACAGAAAGCTAAAATTAATAACAACAAATAATTGTTAGAAATGATCAGAAAGGGATCCTACTCTTAATTGGCACAGGGAATCCTTACAAAAGAACATGTTCTTTGCAATAAGTACACGCTCTTACTAAAATGCTTCTACACAGTGTTATTAAGGTTCTGATAGGAATGGTTTGACGCTAACACTCATTTGCAGCGTTCTTGGTTACAACTGAGTGCTGTTTTCTCTAAAAGGGTTCCTGTGACCTTCAGTTATAGAAAAGCAATTAGAGTTTTGTGTAATTTAAAGGTTCTTTTGATAATTAATGTTCTTCAGGCTTCTAAAAATATACAGTTTCTGATAAACACAACTGTAAGGCTGTACATTCTTCAGATTCTTCATTCTTTTCTAAGCATACAATTTTGAAGTTTCTCTGATATGAAAACAGCTACAGGGTTCTACAATAACTGTTATTTAATGCTACTATGGATGATTAAGCATTCTTAAAAGGGTTCTTCTTGGAACTGGTTCTTAGAGTTCTTTGTAATAACTAAGTCATGTTATCTTTCTTAACTGGTCCTACTTGGAACTTCCTTTAACAGAGGAACAATTATAGAGTTCTACATATCATTTGGGTTCTTTAGCCATCTCAAAGAATTCTATATTGAGAACTTGACTAAAACCATTTCTGATATTAGTGTTTTAAGTTCTTCATGAGTTTCTTATAACATGTAAAGGGTTATACACGGAAGGTAAACATGGAAGCTGCTCTAATGGAAAAATGTCCAAAGGGTTCTACTGTATATTATTTAATGTTTTTTTTATTTATTTAAATAATTAAGGGTTCTTCTCTTTCGAAAATGGGCTATCCTTGGGAACCGCTGAGGGTTCTCCAAGAGGAACAGCTGAAGAGCACTTAAAAATGTATTATTAATAAAAAAAAAATGCAAGTAGGCAGAGTTTAAGAAGTCACAAACAACATTCCACAAACATAAAAAAAGAAACTAGATTTTACATGGATTTTACTCAGATGAGACGGGTTTGAAAAGTTCCCAAATGGAACCGATACGATACAGATAGAACCTCGTAAACGGTTAATTTTAGGACATATAAACGTAACTTTAACAATTAGTGTATATGAGATGAACCCAAGATGCAAGGAGAAAAGCAAAAGATTGTGGATAAGGAGAGGAAAGGAGGGCCGAGAGAGGAAAACAAATGCCGGAATATAACGTTATTGAATAAACCATCAGTCTCTCGCCGGGTAAAGAACGCTGATTTATCCCCCAGTGTTCAGTTCATAGGGTTTGTCCCAATAAAAAAACAAACAAAAACTAACAAACAAACAAACAAAAAATACACTAAAGACTCTTCTAATATAATAACTGAAAAACAAACATAAAGACAATAAACAATTTTATACAGTTCTGTTTTCTCTCAATAAGATTAGAAAGAATGAGAAACGTTTATCTTCATCTCAAGTAGAAATCTGTTGTCGTCGTCCCCCCCCTCTGTGTGTGTGTGTGTGTTTTATAATACAGTGCAGATTATATGGGCTTTGATTAAATAAGAGCGTGTGTGTGTGTGTGTGTGTGTTGTGATGGTGGCGTCCCCTGGTGGTCACTCTGTGCCGGTGCTAGCTCTCTGCATGATGGGAACGCAGTAGTTAGGTTTCTCTGATGGTGTGTATCCCGGCAAACACTGGCATTTATACGAACCCTGTGTGTTGATGCATTTCCCGTTTCTGCACAGAGACATGCGCTTGTTGAGCTCGGTGCATTCATTTACATCTGGAACAAAACAGCAACAATAACACAACAGTAATTATTATTCAAATTTACTTTCATCTACATTTAAAGAGCATGAGAGGCTTTTTGATATGCAAATTATTTCACTAATGTTTCAGCGCCAAGTCTCATGACTAGGGCTCATTAAAACATTTATGTTTAGGTAACTAAGGTAACTAAGATTCATTTGGCCATCATATAGTATTGGTGCTTTTGTTATTATTTTTATTTGTTATACATACGATCCAGAAAATCTGTGTGACAAAGAACCTACTAAAGTTTATGTAACATGGAAGTGAACAATCTTGCTAATTTCAGCAATTTTTGAGAGAGATGATTTGTTTTTTTGTGCCCCAAAATGGCCATTTTTCAATATTTTCTTTTATGTTGATAGTTGGTATAAGCTTCTAGAAACATACATACCTGTAAAAATTCTTGCTTAAAGTAAAGCATTCCGTACAAAAAAAAAATTCCCAATTACTTACAACAGTGAATTTTTTTTAAATGTTTCAAATTAGACACACATCTTATGTTATATGGCTATAAAACATAGAAAACTATAGTTTATTCAGTTAAAATAGCTTTTTGTAATCCAAATAATTATCGTTAACGTGTATACCATTAAAATTGCAGGGCGACCTCAGTGCTTTGCTTAAAAAGCAAAAGAATCTGCATAAAATCCTGTAAAATTTGTGTTGCAATATGTTAACAATTTTGCATTTTAAGATAATAGACTTCTTCAGGTTTATGTCTTTTATGTAAAATCAAAATCTAAAGTTTCATCTGAATGACAATTAAGATCACTGAAAGATTTGAATGAAAAAAATATATATAAATGTGTATCCATATTTACAAAAAACAAAGCATGAAAAAGGGTGTTATATGATCCGATCTGAATTGACTTTTTGAGACACCTTTTAGCACAATTACCGAATTTCAGTCGATTATATTTTAGGACTGAGTCACTGACTTTGGCTCATTATAATATTTAAGTGCTTGGTCACCTGACTAAGGCTCATTAAAATATTTAAGTACTGATTCATGTGACTAGGGCTCATTATAATGTGTGTGCGTGTGTGTCTGTGTGCATGTCCATACCAACACAAGCCATTCGGGACATGTCGAGTGTGTATCCGTCGAAACAGTCACACGTGTAGCCCTTCTGCACCCTCACACACCGTCCGTTCTCACAGCCGTTTAACACCCCACACTCCTCCGCTCGCAGTCCCTCAAACGCCTCGTATCTTCCCGCTGAAACAACAATGCACACATCATTCACTACATTACCATAAAAGCAGTACTGACACAAACACAGAGTTCTACAGGAGGCGGAGTTCTACACAGAGTTCCCAGACGAGGAGAAACGTCTCACAGCCTTCAGCAGTTCCATGAATAACAACAGATGTTTTATAATAAAGTTACATTTTGCTATTCAAGTGTTTGTATCTCTGCAAGAAGACCTTTGGGCTACAATTTACATACACTCCCTCTCTTTATTGCTAAGGTCTACAGATAAACATGAATTTTTAATCCTCATTTAATCCTTTTATTTTATTTTATTTTATTTGGCCTAAAAAGATAAATAAACTAGAGGAACTAGAGAAAATTAAACATTTCTTTAACATAAATTTTTAAAACTAACATTTGTGCCCTTCAGGGACATTATCCCCAAACAAAAATTACAGATTTAATAACTCCTACATCAATTAATAGCGTTTTTACTTTTATCACTGCAAAATTTGTGCTGTCACATATTTACTGCATGTGCTAGCACTAGCACGTACACTTAAGAGAATAAATATCACAACTAGGCGGCGCGGTGGTGTATTGGTTAGCACTGTCGCCTTGCACCTCCAGGGTCCGGGTTCGATTCCCCGGGCCAGGCTCGATTCCCGTCTCTGTGTGCATGGAGTTTGCATGTTCTCCCCGTGCTTGGTGGGTTTCCTCCGGGTACTCCGGTTTCCTCCCACAGTCCAAAGATATGCAGGTTAGGCTAATTGGCGTTCCTAAATTGCCCGTAGTGTGTGATTGGGTGTGTGAGTGTGTGTATGTGTCTGTGCCCTGCGATGGATTGGCACCCTGTCCAGGATGTACCCCGCCTAGTGCCCGAAGGCTCCTGGGATAGGCTCCAGGTCCCCCGCGACCCTAAACACAGGATTAAGCGGTATAGAAAATGAATGAATGAATATCACAACCAATTCAGAAACCATGTGAGAACCATTGAACTGTTTCTAAAAAAATATTTAGAAAAGCTTACAGGATTGATCGGTTTGCTTCATTAGTACAAAAAAATTAAATAAAAAATGACAATAAAAAAGGAGGACTACGCAAAAACTCAAAATTAAGAAATGTCGGGCAACAAACACAAAATGTTAGAAAAGACTTAGATACTTTAGACAAACAAACAAACAAACAAACAAGAAACTAATTCGCTGTCTAGCTACTGTAGCTCATTCTTGTTAGTTAACTAGCCAACTGTAATTCATCTTAATTATTTATTTATTCTTTGCAACATGTTTTAGTTGGCTTGTTTATTTTGTAGTTGTATTAGTTTTCTACATTAGGTACACAACCAAAATGCACGAGACAACTTTTAAACAGTGTTGATCATACACATATAAAAATAAGTAATAAACAGATAATAATGTACATAAATGTAGTGGAAAACAGTACTGTGAATGTTTACGGTTTGGAAATAAATGATCATTTAAAATGAAGAAAAGATGACAGGGAGTTGAAGGAGTGGTAGGTAAAACTGTGCACAAGGTGAATTTTGACCACATGATGGCACAAGAGAGCTGTGCAGAACCCTGAGCAGCATGTGGTCCCGCTGATGGAGTCTTACTCACTGTTTGAGTCGTCGTAGTCCTCGTAGAAGCTCGGGTTAGGGTTTAAGGCTTGCGGGTCGTACTCCAGGGGGACTTCGTATTCGTGAACAGGTCCGGCCACCAGAGCGTCCTGACCATACGGGCGTCTGACCGACCCAGACCCTCTAAGGTTACACATCACGGCATAATCCTCTACAGGGAGAAAAATAATAACCTGGATGAACAAACTGCAGAGACACCAGAGAGATGATACATAATCATGATATTACTAATTAATAAGAGGTTTAATGTGAGATGTGCTGTGTCTTGTGGCAGTGCTGACTGCTAAAGAGCGATTTAACAATAAATAAGTCCAGACTAAGACTGGGTGCTGGATCAGGTGCTATTCTCTGTGCTGCTGAATAATGATGCCGGAATAATGTGTGTACCGGAGTGTTTCGGAGGACACAGAGCACACTGCATGCCCCAGGCCTCTCCGTACAGACAGCAGCACTCTGTGTAAGTGGTCACTCGGCCACTCAGCATGTTGGTGCAGGTCAGTGTCGGGGATACGGTCTGCCAACAGACTTCCTGAAACACACCTTGCTGCTCTCTGGGCTCTGTTTATACACACACACACACACACACACACACACACACACACACAGAGAGAGAGAGTGAGATTTGTGTTTGGGAATGTAGCAGCTAGCAAGTGCTAAGCATTTAGCAAAGAAAAAAAAAAACACAAACTCCTGAACTTGTTCTCTTAGCTAATATGACCTACACTTAATCTACTGAACTTTAATTAATAATTACTTTTTAAAAACATTTTAGAGCGTTGTCTTCATGATTTTTCATTACAGTCAAACCTCATAGAGCTATCACACTGAACAAAATCTAATCACTGTCAGTGTTTTTACAGTATATGACAAAAAAAATCCTGCTTAGCAAACATGCTACTGTATGTTAGGAAGTTATCCATTTTTTTATTCATTATTAACAATGTATTTACCTTAAACTTAAAAAAAAAATCTGCATTCCCAGATTTTTTTCCCACACAGATTTGAATAATCTCTTACTTTTAGCTTTCTTTTCTGCTTTTAGTTAATTAGCTCGAATGCTAACTTAACTAGGAATCAAGAGGCATGTGTGAGGTTGTTTTCCAGTTTAGCTGAAATTCCTTAGAATACTCCTTTCATGGTCAAATGAAAAATGTTTTTTGCATCTGCTCTTAGTAATCATGCCTTAGATAGACTAATAATAGACTATATTATTATTATTATTATTATTATTTTTAAACTGCTGCTGACCTGAATGGAGTTACTGAGGCTAACTCCAGTGCTAGCTCTACACTGGCTACACTCTGCTAACTGAGCCCAGGGCCTTTTTTATGAGGTATTCATTAAAAAGAGATATTATTAATATTATTAATATCCGTTAGTGTTACAGTGGTGTGACTTAAATGTAAACACCAGAGTGTTTTGAAGTGATTAGTATGTGAGGTGAAGCGCGCAGTGTTTCACCTGCAGCCTCGGGGAGAACACAGTGCTTGTGTGTGGCATCGAGCACCCGGGGGGGCGTACAGAAGCACTGGTACGAGCCGTAATTATTTATACACTGACCATCCACACAGTTCAACTCGTCTAAACACTCGTCTGTGTCTGAAAGAGAGAGAGAGAGAGAGAGAGAGAGAGATTTGGTTATGTGCATAAATAGGTTTAACCACACACACACACACACACACACACACACACAAGTAAATATACATATCATGGCTTGATACAGAGGCCGTTGTTCCCAGCCTGTGTGTGTGTGTGTGTGTGTGTGTGTGTGTGTGTGTGTGTGTGTGTGTGTGAACAGCTGTGGTGTGCCATAGAACTATGGTTTGTATCATTAAGGCACAATGTTTCTCAAACCTCCTCCACCCAAAGTTATACAATTTATACATTTATACACACACACACACACACACACAAAACCCTAACCATGAGGTGATTTCTTTATATATATATAACTCTAAATAATGTTTGAGTATTTTTGGCATGGTATGCTTCTGCTATCTAAAACACACAAACATACACACACACACACACACACACGCGCGCGCACACACGTTGCTATGTGGATGACACTGGGGACACTCCCTCCCTCAGGCACTCATATTTCTGCTTAGATCCCCACATGTCTGACAGACATTTCAACATGGATGGAGCTCATCTGCTGAACTTGACCCCAGACGTTCAGCCGTCCTTCTCCTCTCACACACTGCTGATCTGAGACCCTTATGTCTCACCACACAGCCCACTCAGGTGCTTGTTCAGTCTCGAGACAAATCCTGCACCTCATTCCTGGCAGGTCTTCTCCTCTGAACTCTGTTCCACCTCTGCACCTGACCTCACCATTTGTTTTCACCCTGATACCACAGAGCCCTGATCACCCCCTGCCTTGCACCTCGCTCCCTCTTACCCTCTGCACTGCTCCACTCCTCTCTTCATCTCTAAGACCCAAACAATCACTAAAGACTGATCTTTACTCTCCTTCACAATTATCACTTTAACTTAATAAACCCAGCCATACAGTATGTGTGCTTCACCTCCAAAATAGTTTTTACATTTATTCATTTTTCTGGGTGAGATTGCCTGAAAAATGAAAGACAAGTAAATAATGCCAGATAGATTGTAACGGCCTGATAAATGATCACAGCCACGATACGCCAGCTCACCTAAACACTGCAGTATGTTCTCGTCGTAGTAGAGTCCAGCCTTGCAGTAACACTCGAATGCTCCTTGTGTGTCCTGACAGAATCCATCCTTACAGATCTCATCCTTAAAGATTTCACATTCATCAGCATCTGGCACACACATTCATGCACAGAGAAAGAGAGAGACAGAGAGAGAGAGAGAGAGCACATTATATTAACAGAACAATAAGACATCTGAAAGATGAAAGTACCACAGGATTAGTAAATACATGTTAAAATGAATGTAAAATTGAAAATATGAAACATGTAAGCACATTTATTTGTTAAAAATGTTATTCACCTTTAGTTTTTAATCATGGATAAATATTACAACTTACATAATTACAATTTCATTTTTTGACAGTTTTTCTTTCACAGTGCTTTTAGCTTCTTTCTCTTTCTTTTTTCTCTTTTTCATCCCATCTGTTGCTCATCCAGTGCTGTCCTGTCTGTCTGGTTTTTCCCATTTCTGTATTCTTATTATTTTTAACTCCATTTCTTTCCTGTGATCTATTTATTTATTTGCCTATTACACACACCTTTGTATGTAACAGGTGAGGCGTTGTCTTCCTTTGGAATGTTTCCTCGTCCGGCCGGACACATCTGAGTGAACTGATCTGAGAAAGTGATGTCATCATGACAGAGTTAATATGGTATATATGATACAAGCTAAATACATTTTAATAAATGAAATAAAATAACAAAATACTTGATGAATAAAATAAAAAGTTTTGTAAGAGAAAATTACCAGAGGGAAGAATAATTTAGTAAGATAATAATTTAGAGAGATGCTTGAGGTGATCAATCCAATCAGAATGCAGGTCTGTAGATCAGTGGCCATATGTTAACGTATCTTACCTGAGCCTTGGACGGGACAGGGGAAAACCTCGCAGTTGTCGCCCCATCCTGCTCCGAGCGTACAGCAGCACTCCTCGATGGTCACGTTGCTCGCCAACACGTTATCGCACAAGTTTTCATCGCTCAGGTTGTAGTAACACACTTTCCTCTTTGTGGACGAGGCTGCAGAGAAACAACGCAATGTCAGGATATATCTGCGCTGATTATTTAACAGGCGCGCTACGGATACAAACTGGTTGCTATGGTAATCTAATACCAGCTACTTAGCTATCTATTTACTAAGAGTGCAGTAATGCAGACTTGGACAACGTTTACGTGTGCATTGTTTCTCTCCAGCGATGTTTTCTCTTCACGCCACACATAATGAAGGTATTATTTGTGATTCATATTATTTTCATGAAGATATTATTCATGTTCAACTAGTGTCTAGTGTGTCTGGGTTCCTCTAGGTTCCTCATGACAGGAGAGTTTAGATTTACACCATGTTATACTGCATTTTATTGTATTTGTATAGTTTCACAAGTTTATTTAAATATAGTGGAACCTCAGTTCCGAGTAACTTGGATTGCGAGTAACACGGTTTGCGAAAATTTTAGACATTTTATACTCTACAGTGATTCCATTAGTGTGTGTGCACGCTCGAATATCATTAGAGATGTTCCTTGTTAAGTTTCCCGATAAAGCAGTGTTTCCATTAGTGTGTGTGTGTCTTATGGGGGAAATTCGCTTTGATATAAGAGTATTTGATATACAAGCACACTTCTAGAATGAATTATGCTCGCAATCCAGGGTTCCACTGTACAGATTTCTTTAAACGTCACAATTATTTGTAACAAATGAACTCTTTAATACTTCTGCCATAAGTACTTGTTTATCTCTGATTTCTTTTTGATTTAAATTACATTTTTAATCATCAAACACCTTAACTCCATCATCTTAACTTTTTTCATTCTCAATGTATTCAGATTATTAGTTTTCTTTTTTCTGTCTTTTTTATCTCCTCATCAACAAATTACTGCAGTCACTCTGATTAAAAACTGAAAATCAAAGCTTGAGTCAAATGTACTCTCTGTTCTTTTTTTCTTATCATTTTATGATTCTTGACATCTCTTGATCTTGACATCGTTTCAACCTCACACTTTCCCAGTTTTTCCCGGAACACATTTTGATCTGCATTTCCTACAGTTCCACAGGTAAACTTTTCTTTTCTATTCTGATTTTTATCACACACACACACAGGAAAAGTTAACATTCCTTTACACCAGACGCTTAAAGCATGTTAAAGGTTTTGTAATCACCACCGTGGCCTTCTTCCCACAAGATCCAACCTAGCACATGACAAAACATGCCAAATTACCCAAACAATATATGTGTAAAAACAAGAAGTCTTTTTATATGCAATATTTTTGAAAACTGGAGTCATGTGACTGGAGCTCATTATAATATCAGAGTTAGTGGCACGTATGACACACAGAGGTGAAGAGAAAGAGAGCCCAATAAACAGGAAGAGATTCTGAAATATAAGTAAAGTGGCACTGAAGACTTTATTCAGCGTTGAGTTTACACAGGACAGCAGGATGAAAGATGGAGGTTAGGGACATGAATCACCAGGGATCACCCGATGTCATATTATCGCGATCCCTACAGTAGGTGCCGATTCAATTTGGATTGTAATTCTGTACATATTACAATTTTATAAATAACCTAATTTGATATATAGATTTTTCCTTATTATTGGTAAAAAAAAAATTTTTTCCGGAATCTTGGAAGCTGGGTGGTGAAGTGGGCACAGGGTCACTGAACCTGCAAGGAGGAGCGAACGTGGGGTCATGGGTAGCACAGGGTGCTCAGAGCAGACTAGGTCCTCAACAGGGTTCTCAGAACAGTTTGGGGCACATGCCATATCACAAACCGGGAGCCTTCCCAGCTAGACTGTGCTGATCGCTCACCTCTGCCTGTCTCTCTCCAGTTCTTTCTGCAGGATCCCGCTCCTCTCTCTCTCACGCTCTGCGCAATGACACGCCTGGTGGCGCCCTCTGTGGACATTCCTGATAAAGAGGCCGTTATGTCTTTGTTTAACGCTTTTTAACGCATTGTGAATTTTCAGTAGCGACCCCGAAACTCGGGAATGAGCTGCTCCTGTACATCAGGCAGACCCTTAGTCTTTTCCCTGTTTTTATTTATTTTTATGCATTATTTATTATCGTTTAGCTAATTTATTTATCATTGATTATTGTTTTAGTTTATGTAATTAGGGTGGACTTCTTATTGTTGTTTGTTTTATCTAGATTTTATTTCATTTTATTTTCTTTATATTGTCTGCTTCTATGTCTTTAGCTATTTTAGAATTGTACAGCATTTGGTCAACAGTTTCAAGCACGCCACCTGTATGATTGTAGAGGAACTGCAACATTTTACCGCCTCAAATGCAAAGATAAAAATAAAATAATTTTTTTTAAATCTAAAAAAATTAAAAATTTGTTTGTGGAAACGATTTAATTTGAGGTGAAAACTGGTTCGAACTGGCTAGTGACAAGTCACTGGGTGATAGCTTTTTTTTTTTTTTATTTCCATTCCCAGTAAACAAAAGTAAGAGGTATTCTTTAAATGTTTTTCGTGTTTAAGGTGTTTTGTTACCTGTCGGTGCTGGTAAACACTTCGCCGTCATCTGGTTGAACTCGAAACCCTCGTCAGGACATACACAGCTGAAAAACCCTGGGACGTTTTCACACACCGCCTCACCACAAACACTGCTCAGGAGCTCACACTCGTTCATGTCTACAGAGGAAAGAAAGATCTGTTTACTCAGTACGGTTTACTGAGTGCTACACCTAAAGGTTTTCCCATCATCACAGCTCTACTGCAGCATCACATCTACCACATGGCCTTATGGGAGGGGTGTAGGGGGATTGGGGTAACTGGGTTTTGGAGGATAACGGTTAAAGAAGGCTTGTTCTTACCCTCACAGCCCTGACCTCTGCGTTTGTCCTCATAGCCAGTGTCACACTGACACAAAAATGATCCCACAGTATTGTGACACACACCGTGCCCACATACACTCCTGTTCAGAGTGCACTCATCCACATCTACAGAGAAAGAGAGAAACTTTTTTATTTATTTATTTTTTCCATTTTTTTTTTATTTCAATTTGGGTTTAATCTTCCTCTTTATTTATTATTATTATTATTATTATTATTATTATTATTAGTTTAAATACAGTACATATATGTTTATGGTCATGATAATAAAGTTTGTTGAAGAGAGAGAGACAGAGAAAGACAGAGAGTGTGTCAGGGGCAGAAAGAAAAAGAGATCACGGGGAACAGACACGCACATGGACACAGGAAATGGACACAGGAAAAAAATCTAATAAGAGACAGTGAGACAGGTAGAGAGAGGCATTGGGAGAGATCAGAGCATTAAACAAGGACATAAGCAGACAGAGATAGAGACGAGAGAGACAGAGGGAGTGTTAACCCATAGTCATGTGACACTGAGTTGAGAAGAGTCCAAGCGACCTGAAAAACGAGTCCAATGAAGAAGTGCCAAAATGTGCAGTTCCCCGAATGACCACTAGGTGACCACCAGCTCCAAAAGTGAGTCAATTCTTATAGAGTCCCATGTTTAAATGTTGAACTTTACAACAGAAATTAACGCGTTTTCAGCCTGGTATAAACATTATATTAAGCCATTAAGTTATGTTTAATTAGGTGTTTATTAGGGGTGCATAGCAGGTGTCAATCCGCTACAGTATCTGTCTGCTCTGTACGATTTTAGCTTTACTTTTAGCTTACAGCAAGAAATGCTGGAGTTAACGCGGGGTGATTTGTAGGGTATGAATGAATGAGTTCAATGAAATGCAGTAGCATAGAAATTACTGTTAGCCACCATAGGATTTTAGCTAAGCTATTGCTAAGATCGCTAGCTTGTGGTAACTGAGGTAAGCAGGTGTGTTCTATTTTACGGATTAACCAGGGTTCAGGCACAGACACAGACACAACTTACTCATTAATACATAACATAGACTGTAAACCTACAGAGGGCTGGAGGTGGACAGAAAAATTTGAGGATAACACACACACACACACACACACAAACACACACAGGAGAATCTCTAATGTCTTTCACATTCATCCTGTTTTTATTTTTTATCCTGCAGTAAAAGAGGAAACGTTTCAGCTGCCGTCTAGACACTCAGGAATACTTTACACTCAGCACTGATTCCCTCCAGACCTCTGTGTGTGCATGTGTGTGTGTGTGTGTGTGTGTGTGTACTTACCTTCACATTCGGGTGGATCCTGTGTCCAGGCATATCCAGGCTCACAGATGAAGTAAAACGAGCCCTCTGTGTTCACACACTCCACACTGTGTGGCTTAAGAGGCTCCTCTACACACTCGTCTACGTCTGCACGCACACACACACACACACACACACACACACACACAAACACTTTGTCAAAACTAACAGAGGGCAGAAGAAAGAAGTGTTTCCGAAGTGTGTGCGTGTGCATGTGTGCTACCTTGGCAGCGAGTGCCGTTGACCTGCCTGTACCCCGGAGGGCAGTTACAGTGGTACGATCCGATGTTATTCACACACTGACCGACATTATCACACAGTCCTCTCTGCTCCTGACACTCATCCAAATCTACACACACACACACACACACACACTAGGTTTTGGTATCACATAAACATTGCATATAACATACATCATTTTAGGATGTGCCCTTGGTTCTTTATGTCGCATACAGTTACTGTGTGTGTGTGTGTGTGTGTGTGTGTGTGTGTGTGTGTGTCTGTACCGTCACACTGCTCTCCAGACACAGACAGGATAAATCCACTTCCACAGTGACAGATGAACGCTCCCTCTGTGTTCGCACAGTGACCCCTCGTACACACACTCTCATCCTGGCACTCATCAATGTCTGTAACACACACACACACACACACACACACACACACACACACACACACACACACACACATTAAGAAGGAATAATTGATACATTGTAACAGAAAGTGTATAGAATACAGAAAAAAACTTGTTTAAATAGTTTCAAAATAAAAATACAGTACTTTATATATACCTGTGCATTTTGGGTGATTTACCTGAGAATCTTTGGTAATTAACCATGTACTTGTGCATTGTGGTTGATTTACCAGTTCATTTTGGGTAAGCTACCTGTGCATTGTGGGTAAGGTCCCTGTGCATTGAGGGGGATTCAGCTGTGCATTACCTGTGCATTTTGAGTAAAGTGTCTGTGCATTGTGAGTGATTTCCCTGTGCATCGTGGGTAAGTTACCTGTTCATTGTGTGTGCCTCTGCATTGTGGCCAATACAACCATGCATTGTGGGTGATTTACCCGGGCATTGGGGGTAAATTACCTGTTCATTGTGTGTGCGAAGTGCATACGCATTGTGGGTGACTTACCTGTGCATTGTGGGTAAGTTAACTTTCCATTGTGGGGCAAGTTACCTGTGCATTGTGGGTAATTAACCATGTACTTGTGCATTGTGGTTGGTTTACCTGTTCATTTTGGGTAAGTTACCTGTGCGTTGTGGATAAGTTACCTGTGTATTGAGGGTAAAGTGCCTATGCATTGTGGGTGATTTACCTGTGCATTGTGGGCAAGTCATTGTGGGTCAGCTATGCATTGTGGGTAAGTTACCTGTGAATTACCTGTGCATTGTGGGTAAGTTACCTGTGCATTGTGGGTAAGTTACCTGTGCATTGTGGGTAAAGTGCCTGTGCATTGTGGGTAAGTTACCTGTGCATTGTGGGTAAGTTACCTGTGCATTACCTGTTCATTGTGGGTAAGTTACCTGTGAATTACCTGTGCATTGTGGGTAAGTTACCTGTGCATTGTAGATGATTTACCTGTGCATTGTGGATAAAGTGCCTGTGCATTGTGGATAAGTTTCCTGTGCATTGCAATAAGTCACACCTGCATCTTGAGTAGAGTGCATTGTGGGTTTATTTTTGCACTATGGCTAAGTCACCTATGCATTGTGGGTAAAGTGTCTGTGCATTGTGGGGGATTTACCTGTGCAGGCTTTGCGGTCTGGAGTGGGAGTGAAGCCGTCATCACATATACAGATGAAGAAGCCTTCACGATTGGAGCATTGACCATGAACACACACGGAGCTATTCACACACTCATCGATATCTGAAACACAGTGAGCACAGTGATATAAACACACACACAGACAGACAGAAGGACAGACAGACAGACAAAGACATTTCTTACCTACACACTTGCCATCTTTGCCCTGGAAGCCTTCAGGACACGGGCTGCAAATGTACGAGCCAAGTGTGTTATAACACAGACCAGACGGACACACACTCCCATTCTGACACTCGTCTAAGTCTGCGGAGAGAGAGAGAGAGAGAGAGAGAGAGATGAAGAAAGAGAGAGTTAGTTCTCTGTATCTTCTGAGCCTCCAAAAATACAAGATTTTGAAACAATAATGTATCATTCATGATGAAAGGAAAGGTTGAGGAACAAAAAAGAAAGAAAATGCACAGAAGTATATAGAAAAAAATAGAAAATCATGAAAAATATAGAATGAAAAGGAAATAAGAAAGAAAAAGAATGAAAAAAATTTACCTAAAAGACTGAAACTCTGCCTATTGTAATACCTATATGTAATAAGTAGATGTGAGAGTAGCATCATCCTGCCTGTTGCCATAGCAACGAATGGTCCAGGTGGTCAGTGCAGGTAGAGACCTTTACTTTACTTATTGTGTGTGTGTGTGTGTGTGTGTGTGTGTGTTACCTTCACACTGTCCGCTCTGACCCAATGTGTATCCTTTGCTGCAATAACGGCGGCATGTGTATGAGCCGGGTGTGTTGACACACAAGCTGTTCTCCGGACACACGTATGGAGCTTCACACTCATTTATATCTGATACGAAGGGAGAGAGAGAAATGAATAGATATAAAGATAAAACACAAAGAAAGATGTAGGGGAGTAAGAAAATGTGAAGTTGTTCTGAAGTCCTGCACTTACAGAAAAACGATAATATTTTGTATGAATAGTTTCAAAATATAAATACAGTACTTTATATATACCTGTGCATTGTGGGTGATTTCCCTGTGCATTGTGGGTAAGTTACCTGAGCATTGTGGGTAATTAACCATGTACTTGTGCATTGTGGGTAAGTTACCTGTGCATTACCTGTGCATTGTGGGTAAGTTACCTGTGCATTGTGGGTAAGTTACCTGTGCATTGTGGGTAAAGTGCCTGTGCATTGTGGGTAAGTTACCTGTGCATTGTGGGTAAAGTGCCTGTGCATTGTGGGTAAGTTACCTGTGCATTGTGGGTAAGTTACCTGAGCATTGTGGGTAATTAACCATGTACTTGTGCATTGTGGGTAAGTTACCTGTGCATTGTGGGTAAGTTACCTGTGCATTACCTGTGCATTGTGGGTAAGTTACCTGTGCATTGTGGGTAAGTTACCTGTGCATTGTGGGTAAGTTACCTGTGCATTACCTGTGCATTGTGGGTAAGTTACCTGTGCATTGTGGGTAAGTTACCTGTGCATTGTGGGTAAAGTGCCTGTGCATTGTGGGTAAGTTACCTGTGCATTGTGGGTAAGTTACCTGTGCATTACCTGTGCATTGTGGGTAAGTTACCTGTGCATTGTGGGTAAGTTACCTGTGCATTACCTGTTCATTGTGGGTAAGTTACCTGTGAATTACCTGTGCATTGTGGGTAAGTTACCTGTGCATTGTGGGTAAAGTGCCTGTGCATTGTGGGTAAGTTACCTGTGCATTGTGGGTAAGTTACCTGTGCATTGTGGGTAAGTTACCTGTGCATTGTGGGTAAAGTGCCTGTGCATTGTGGGTGATTTCCCTGTGCATTGTGGGTAAGTTACCTGAGCATTGTGGGTAATTAACCATGTACTTGTGCATTGTGGGTAAGTTACCTGTGCATTACCTGTGCATTGTGGGTAAGTTACCTGTGCATTACCTGTGCATTGTAGATGATTTACCTGTGCATTGTGGATAAAGTTCCTGTGCATTGTGGGAGATTTACCTGTGCATTGCGAATAAGTTTCCTGTGCATTGCAATAAGTCACACCTGCATCTTGAGTAGAGTGCATTGTGGGTTTATTTTTGCACTATGGCTAAGTCACCTATGCATTGTGGGTAAAGTGTCTGTGCATTGTGGGGGATTTACCTGTGCAGGCTTTGCGGTCTGGAGTGGGAGTGAAGCCGTCATCACATATACAGATGAAGAAGCCTTCACGATTGGAGCACTGACCATGAACACACACGGAGCTATTCACACACTCATCGATATCTGAAACACAGTGAGCACAGTGATATAAACACACACACAGACAGACAGACAGACAGACAGACAGACAGACAGACAAAGACATTTCTTACCTACACACTTGCCATCTTTGCCCTGGAAGCCTTCAGGACACGGGCTGCAAATGTACGAGCCAAGTGTGTTATAACACAGACTAGACGGACACACACTCCCATTCTGACACTCGTCTAAGTCTGCAGAGAGAGAGAGAGAGAGATGAAGAAAGAGAGAGTTAGTTCTCCGTATCTTCTGAGCCTCCAAAAATACAAGATTTTGAAACAATAAAGTATCATTCATGATGAAAGGAAAGGTTGAGGAACAAAAAAGAAAGAAAATCCACAGAAGAAAAAAAATAGAAAATCATGAAAAATATGGAATGAAAAGGAAATAAGAAGAATGAAAGAAAAAGAATGAAAAGAATTTAACTAAAAGACTGAAACTCTGCCTATTGTAATACCTATATGCAATAAGTAGCTGTGAGAGTAGCATCATCCTGCCTGTTGCCATAGCAACGAATGGTCCAGGTGGTCAGTGCAGGTAGAGACCTTTACTTTACTTTACTATTGCTTTACTTATTGTGTGTGTGTGTGTGTGTGTGTGTGTTACCTTCACACTGTCCGCTCTGACCCAATGTGTATCCTTTGCTGCAATGACGGCGGCATGTGTATGAGCCGGGTGTGTTGACACACAAGCTGTTCTCCGGACACACGTATGGAGCTTCACACTCATTTATATCTGATACGAAGGGAGAGAGAGAAATGAATAGATATAAAGATAAAACACAAACAAAGATGTAGGGGGGTAAGAAAATGTGAAGTTGTTCTGAAGTCCTGCACTTACAGAAAAACGATAATATTGTGTATAAATAGTTTCAAAATATAAATACAGTACTTTATATAAAACGTTTCCCTGCTCACCCACACAGCTGGTTCCCTCCTCCTCGAGACTGAAGCCCAGCTTACACACACAAGTGAAACTGCCAGGTGTGTTCTTACAGCGACCGTTAACACACAGGTGAGGATCGTCCACACACTCGTCAACATCTGTCACACATCACAACATGTCAGAACTAATTACTACTGACACACACACACACATGCCTCACCTTTACTGAACTCTAATAACATTGAAAAGAAAAAAGAATGGCAGAAAAAAGGAAGCAAACATCAATTTTATACAGGATGTGTCTCGTGTCTCATGTCAAAAGTGGTGTATATCACAAAATATCACAAAAACAAGCTAGATTGTTTTAATTCATTCATTCATTCATTCATCTATTTTCTCGCTTATCCTGTATACAGGGTCGCAGGGGACCTGGGGACGTATGAAGACTTGGGGCACTAAGCAGGGTACACTCTGGACAGGGTGTCAATCCATCACCTTATTTATATAATTTCTTTTTTAATGTCCAATAAATTGGAAAAAACATCTCCACAAAATCTGTCAAATAAAAAAGAAACTAACAAAACTTACTTATTACTTATATAAAATCAACCACGAAAAGTTGTATTATAAACTCTATAAATGACCAGAAATTACCTGTATAAGATTTTCTGTAAAAAAAAAAGTAAATTATACCATTGTAAGTTGTGATGTTATGATGGTTTATAAAATTTTTCACAGTTTCACAGAATTCAGAACAAATCCTAATCATCATTCAAAAAATGTATTGTGGCATCATTTGTCATGCTATCATGCACATTGTATTGACTTACACTGCCCAATAATAATAATAAATAATAATAATAATGAGATTTAAAAATATGAAGAAAAGAAATCAAGAAAATACTCTGTATGTATGATTATTAAAAACTTTTATGATGTTAAAGAGTCATGATGCCTTTTATTAAATATTATTCTGACTTGTGATTTACAGGATTTATATGTATATTTTAATTTCTTGTACAATTTCGGTCTCCGGTTATAATGATCCAGTATTTCCTCTATAATTTCTCTCACCTACGCAGGTGGTCTCCTCCTCGTTTGGCTTGTAGCCTTCGTCACAGATGCAGTTGTAACTCTCGGCCGTATTGTAGCAAAGGCCATGACCACAGATATCAGGACGCACTATACACTCGTCCACTTCTACAGAGAGACAGATGCAGAACAAGCAACAATGAACAACAAAAAAATGTAGGTTTAAATCAATATATAATATAATAATATTCAGTGTGTTTTAAGCATAATTTGATCCAAAGGTTTGATTAGAGTTTCTCCCTAAAAACAAAACATGAAATCATGAATTTTTTGATGTTACTTTATTGTAAAATAATTATGAGAAAAATATTGGCAATATGCATTTAAAATGTAAGAAGACAATAACATAACATTTTTTAATTCAGTCTTTATAAAAATAACATGACCTCAAATTTGTTCAAAGCTGGGGATCTGCTGCAACACTTTTTTTTGTAGATTATTTTTGTAGTAATGGTCAATTATGGTCAAACATGTGCCAATTCTGTATTAAATAATTCAATATAAATAGTTACATTTATATAAAAAGGGTCAATAACATTTCTTTGACTTAACTATTTTCTATAAACAGTTTTCGTAAGAATTATGATTTAATTTATTGAAACATTTTTTTTTACTTTTCTTCACACCATTAAAAAATTAATTTCAAAATATTAAAATCATTCCAAACATAAAATATTTAATACACATTTTTGAAATAAAATACTGGACAACAACAACAACAACAATAATAATAATAGTTTAAGATAGGTCAAATGTAAAACCAAGTAACTATTTAACATTTTATTTTATTAACATAGGATTATAAAAGATGAAAATGTACTTTTTCTTAAACTTTAATAAATAAAAATGACAAAAAAGAATACAGAAACATAATGACTTGTTTCCAGCGTTATTCAGAGTTTTCAAAATATTAGTATAACAACATATGATCATAATGTAATAATAATTCAGAATAATAATTTAAGTTGTTCCCACTGCTGGGTCAAGTCACAAGTGTTCATTTTATATCAAAATACCATGTAAACGTGAGTTTAACAGCACTCCACATCTAAATAAAACCGAAGTCAGTGTTCTCGGGTAGCGTTGCTGGACACTTCGGGAGGAAAGAAACACAGCAACGAGAATCTAAAACAAGCCACGAATTGCAGTAACGCACGACACTGACACGTCTAAAATGGAAACTGTTTTTGTTAGCGCGGTGTTTAGAGCGGCTATTTTAAAGGACGTGTTACACAGGGACCTGGAGAAGTGGTGGTTCATTATATTACAGTACATAGAGTGAAAATATAGGAGGAGGACAGAGAAGAATACGATAACTGAAAATAGTCTCAATGATAAATAATTTGTGTGTGTGTGTGTGTGTGTGTGTGTGTGTGTGTGTGTGTGTGTACCCGCAAACTGAGTCGGGTTAATGTCCTGACTAGCGCTGGATGGTAAAAGGACAACTGGAGCAACTGGTGAGGTCTTCTCCACCACAACTGCAGAGAGAGAGAGAGAGAGAGAGAGAAATAGAGAGAGAAATAAAAAAGGAAAAAAGAGAATATTTGCATTAATGTGCAAAAGGAGGCCCTAAGCTGTTTATGAAAACATTACAGCGAAGTTACAGCAACAAAAACTTCCCATGATGACTCGGCAATGTGATTGGGGAAAAGTCCTCATAAAACACATGACACACTTCTGGTCCCCATAACACAAGAGTGCTTCTGTTCATCTCTTTATAGGGACCATTTAAATACACACACACGGCAATTTTCATACACTAATTATATTTTAGCTTTAACTGTGTCTGGTCCCCAAAAGGTTGGTGTGTACAGTAATATACAGTATGTATACAGTGGAACCTCGGATGGCAAGTAACGCGGTTTGCGAGTGTTCCGCAATACGAGCAAAGAATTTTTATAAATTTTTTATAAAGTCTTGGTTTACGAGTACCGAGTATTATGTATCACGCATGCACTTCTTGTTTTGACGCCGAGCACTAGCGTTTTTTCTCTTTCTTGTTCTGCGGTAATCGGAATTGTGGGTAATCGTCTCCCCTGCTGGGTCTTAGTGCTCGTCTCTCACTGGTGTAATCAACATCCGTGCACGCGTGTACTGTTCACTATAATACTATGAGCATGTGTGTGTGCGTAAAACATATTTTATTTTGTGTCTGTATGTGTGTGTACAGTGCACGTGTAAAGCAAAAGTCTCATTAGAGAGGTTAAAAATCCATTTTCTGTCTCTGCTCAAGGCGTAGCCTGCTCTTTGTGTCTGTGTGCACGCACGCATCATTGGACACCGTGCCACATACACACACACACACACAGAGAGACCCCTCCTACTTTTGCCTTCACAGAGACACACACACTTTCTCTCTGCTCTCTCTCTCTCTCTCTCTGTATATATACAGTGGAACCTCGGATTACAAGCATAATTCGTTCCGGAAGTGGGCTCGTATTCCAAAACACTCGTAAACCAAATGTAATTTTCCCATAAGAAATAATGGAAACTTAAATTATTAGTTCTACAGCCCAAAAAAATAAATACATAAAAATAATTAATACAAAATATAAAGTAAAAATAAAACAAATTAACCTGCTCTTTACCTTTAAAAAAAGTAAAAAATTTATCCCGACAGGCAAGTGTTTCCGTTTGTGTGTGCAGGGGCTGTGTGTGTGTATGTGAGGCTAGAGTAAGTGGAGACTCTTGCTTTCAGCCCCTCCTGTCTCCTCCTTCTCATCTTACACAGTAAAACTTTCTCCTCTCGTTTGAAAACACACACACACACATCAACAGAAAGACTGTTGTTCTCTTCTAAATTATTAAAGCTTCTCTGCTTTATTTTAATGTTGCTCGCGACAGCGTAACAGCCCATTTAATTCATGCTCGTGTAATGATAAGATGGACAAACTGGTCGATGCCCTCGTTCTTTTATTTGCTGCATTGTCGGGCTATAATACAAACTTTCGGGTGGATCCTGCACTTAAATCCACTAAAGAAACTACTGAACAAAACTCAGGCTCTATATCCTAGCTTACATCTCGCATTCGCGTTCACACACACCGGACTGCATTACCCACAATGCATCTCCCGCACTGGATTACACTTCCGTAAACAGCGGTCATAAATCAACATCTCTCTCCCTCTACACTGTTTTATCTGAAATTAGCAACGAACATCGCTAATGACACTTGTGTGAGTGCAAACTAACAGAATCACTGCTGTAAAGTAAAACAAACAAACAAATGAACCGCACTTAGTCATTTGCATTGACTAATTATGAAAATCAGGGAAATATATCATTTGGAACATGGTGTATATATATATATTTAATGGATCCTTGGATTAAGAGCATACGAGCGGGCTCTTGCTTTACACGTGCGCACACACGTGTGTTACAAGAAACAGTACACGTGGACTGTACATATACGCATACAAACACAAAATAAGATATGTTTTACACATACACACGTGGTCACAGTGTTATAGTAAACAGTACACACGTGCATGGATGTTGATTATACTAGTAAAAGATGCACACTAAAACCCAGCAGGGGAGATTTACCCTCAATTCCGCAGCACAAGAGAGAGAAAAAACATTGCCTCAGTGATCACGTGTGATCACGTGACGCTCGGCATCAAAACAAGAAGCACATGCGTGCTACATGATACTCGGTACTCGTAAACCAAGACTTGCTTGTTTTTCAAGTCACAATTTATAAAAATTTTTTGCTCGTATTGCGGAACACTCGCAAACCGCGTTACTCGTGATCCGAGGTTCCACTGTATACAGTATATATAAGTTTTTAATAATTACTTGTAACTGATAATGCAAAAAATGCATAAAATCAATGATGCTAATGAGATTGTTAATGATAACCAGTCAACACACACTACACTCCTTTGTATACAACATTTACTCTGCAATTCAGATTGTTACGTTAAATTACCCACAAGTCATTTCTGTATACCTATGCACTTTATTTCATACCTGTTTTTAGATGGTTTTTGGTGTGGTTATATGTCTGACTCACCTCGGACAGGTAGGTGTCTCTCGGTGAAGCCGAAAGCCTCGACGGGTTGCTGGGGTGTGGGGACGGGCAGCGGCGAGATGGCGATGGTCGGTTTGGGGTATGTGATCACAGGACGGTGTCCATCGCCTCGCTCATGTACCTCCGGGTTCACAGGAGGAGGAGGAGGTTTGGGTTTATAGAAATACGGATTGGTAACGTGGTACCCCAAACCACCGGGACAAATCTCCTTAAACGCAGCTGAGATAGAAAGACACAGAGGGTATTTTTATTTGAAAAAAATATTTAAAAAAATTCTTTTCACACACAAGATAAGAAAAAAGACAAAACAAGTCCGTTAAGAAATGAAACAGGAGTGATGGGCCATGGTGAGGCAGTAGAGTTGAGTGTGTGTGTTCTCACCTGTTCCGAGCAGTGGACAGCGCTCACACTTGCCCCCCCACGCCTTCCCCACGCTGCAGCAGCACAGCTGTTTGCTCAACTCAGTGGAGACAGGGTGCAAACACTGACGCCCACCACCAAACACACGGAAACACGCCCCCCTCTCCTCCTCAATCACAAGGGGCGGGGCCTCGGCTGCTCCGCCCACAAACACCAAGCAAGGAAGAGTGCGTAACCATGGAGGAGAGAGACAAAGAGAGAGAAAGAAAGAGAGAGAAGTTCCCTTCACCGAGTGCAGAGAAGCAGCAGTATTTCTGTAACGTTTTTAACCACAGTGATGAAAAATTCCACATGAAGAACAACAAATCAGAAAGAGTGACATGTGAGAGTGAAGATAAGCAAACAGAGCGAAGCAGCAAGACTGGGTCGCATTGAGACCAAAGTAGTTAATCAAGCAGCAAAGATTTAATCCTCAAATGAAAATCAGTGTTCAGAAGTCATGTGAGAGTCATGTGAGAGTCTTCCTAAAATAGAGGCGCGTTTCTGATACACAGAGTGAAGTTTGTTTACAACAAAGACGTTCTCAGTCACATGAGGCGGAGTTTGTCTTAAACAGGAAAAATTAAATCAAAAGCTAAGTGTGTGTTTAAAAGCAGTAATCTGGACGTGTTTGGTGTAAAACTCCATCATTAGTCTACTCAAGAAACATCTGGCAACCATGGAAGTGTGAGCTGAAAGCAGCTGCGTAACCTGAGTCTGAACACCAGGAACCTTCGGCAGTCTGATTCCGATCCGCCGGAAGGAGGAAACGGGGGAAAGCAGAGAAAACCAATAACGCAAGTACCATTAAGGGACACAGAATGTGAAAGAAGTATTATGTGCAACAGGCACACACTCATTTACACACAATCCATTCACACACACATTCCTGAGCAGCGGCTCATGTTTTTAGATGAAATCGCTTGAAACCTTCCTGTTCAATCAGACTGTGAGTCTCAGGAGAAACACCCGAGAAGGACAAAGTGGTGGAGGAGATGAGTCTTGTTAGTGAGCAGATGTGAGCAGATTTATATCGATGTAAAGCTTGACACTTTTTATGATGTATTAGCATACACTAACACACCGGCACACCAAAACACCAGCTTTACGGGAGCAGTTTAATAGGGAGCTTTACATTCGAATTATTTCTACACCAGATAACAAGTTTGTGAATTCAGTTTTCTACTTTCTGCTCAGTAGTAACACCAGACAACTACATGGCACAGAAGCACACAGCTCCTTTTGAAATGACGTTTTCTTCAGCGATAAAGACGCTCGAACGCTCTGCTCCACTGGAGAAATGTTACTTAGGGTCTTCGGTTTCCATGGTTACTGTGACAAGAAATAACTCTGGGTTCTTAGCAAGGACTCCACAGCCAGCACTGCTTAAAATCCATAATGTATCTATCTTTTCAGGACTCTCAACCGGTACGTGATTTGACATCTTACGCTTTTTATTTCTATTTCAGTCTTCCCCAATTCCCACCCAGGGAACGGCATTGTCTATCAAACTTCAGCTGCTATATATATATATATATATATATAAAATTCTCTAATAAATTTTCTCCTTAAAGCTACAGTGCAGAGTAACACCCTGTCCTCACCCTCATCACCAGAGTCACACCCATCCTCACTAGTGCCTCAGTGGTGTACAGTGCATGAGGATTTGTACCATGTATGTGTACTTAAATGTTATTTTGACAGGTGAGTACCTAGACTAACAATAACATTATTGCTAACTTTGACTTTATACTCAACTTCAACTGTAAATCAGTGGAACCTCGCATTGCGTTCTGCAAGACGAGCAAATAATTTTTTATAAATTCTGACTTGATAAACGAGCAAGTCTTGATATACGAGTGCCAAATATCATCATATCATGTGGCATGTGCCACATCTGACCCAATGGTTCTTCTCTCTCTGAGATTATCTTATGGATAATCGTCTCCGATGCTCGATCTCATGGCGTGTAAGTTTTTATTACTATAACACTGTGACCACATGTGTGTGCCTAAAGCATCTTTTATTTTGTGTTTGTATGAGTGTGTAGGATGACTTTCACACACGCACACACAATCACACTCACACACACAGCAGTTTACTGAATAGAGACTCATCCATGCGCTTGTGTGAGGGTGAGTCTCTATTCGGTAAACTGGTGTGTGTGTGTGTGTGTGTGTGTGCGCATGGTTGAGTGAGAATCTCTATCGGTAAACTGATGTGTGTGCGCGCGCACACGGGTGTGTGTGTAAAAACGCAGCCCCCTCCCCCCCTTCCTCCTCTTCTCTCTCAGATCTCTACAGACATTACAAGGTAAAGGGCAGGTTAATTTGTTTAATTTTTACTTTATATTTTGTATGAATTATTTTTATATTAATTTTTTTGGGTTGTGTTGAAGTTTTCATTATTACTTACAGGAGAAATTCGCTTTGATATACGAGAGTACAAGTGAATTATGCTCTCAATCCAAGGTTCCACTCTTTACATATTTCTATTGAAATTGCTTGGTACCCTTTACACAGTCAATCAGAATCTGTCAAATTCATAAGCAGCAATACTGACACCTACAGACTGTTGCACCTAAATAATGGTGTCATTTGATGGTGCATCACTTTCCCACCCAATCTTGTAGTAGGTGTGTGAAATCAGAAGCGGAGACCAGGCTGAAACCAAGACTTCCACTGATCACAACCTGTGGCTTTATTTCGATTAGATGTTTAGATCACCTCATAACAAACTTGGAAATCCTCGTCGGCGTGCTTTAACACTACAGTGACCGGACCTAAACGACCTGTTTATTGTACTTGAGTACATTTGAAGGCATGAACCATTTACTCAAGTGGAAATTATTAAAAATGGATGACTTTTTTTTTACTTAAGTAACACTTTATCTAGGAGGACTCTACTTTCACACAAGTACCGGATTTGTGCACTTCAGCTACCATTCACATTACTGAGTGAGAATGTGCTAGGCTAAGTTAGTTAGCTGGTACTAGCTAGGTCAAAGTGGCTTTTAATGTCATTTTAATCTCATACAGTAGTGCGGTACACAGTTAGACAAAACAACGTTTTGATGTTGGAGCCAGTAGATGATGCTACACACAAAAATACACAAAAGTACACATAAAGTTCCCTAGAGTATATAAAGTGTACTAGTCATTAATTCATATTAAATGAAATTAAATAATGTAGATTAAATGAAAGAAATGGGAAGAAATGTTTTACACGACAGGCTAAAAAGTGTCAAAAGATACAATTTAAAATTGGATGTTTATGTAAAAACCTCAGCAGCAGACTCATTTCCCCTCTCGACTGTTCTAACCACTCAGCATTCAGCATCACCAGTACACTAATCACCAGCCTGATCATCTGTCATCATCTACACCTGTTTCTCAGTGGTTCATGACAGATTCAAGTTAGATGGATTTTATGCTTAACTGATTCGTAGGTCACATCTAGTAGCAGTGCTTTGTTACACTTTAAAATCAGGTAATAATAATAATAATAATAATAATATAGACAGTAGTGACACGAGAATATGAGGTCCAAGAAATTATAGAGAACAAAGAGAGAGGAAAAGCAAGATGGATAGAAGAAATGCCAAACAGAAAAAGAGAAGGAGCTGATGGATAGACAGATGAAGAGTGTGGAGAACAAGAGGAGTAAAAAAAAAAAACAGGGAAAAAAAGATGATCGAAGGGACTGACAAAAAGTAAAACAACATGAATAAGAGAAGAAGATAGAAAAAAACAGAGGAAAGGAGGACAGAAGAAAAGATGGGACGGAAGACAAAGAAAGGTAAAAATGCAAAGGGAAGAAGATAAGACAGATAGGAGGATGGATGGAGAAAGTGGAGAAGAAGGTAAGTGATGACGGGATGTACTAATGAGACGGGTTGGATACATTCATAGATGGATGGATGGAGGGACAGAGAGAAGAAGAAACTGAAGTAGAAAAAATGAATAAAGGGGACTGGAGGAGAAGAGGAGATGATGATGAATGGATGAATTGACAGATGAATGGATGGACGGAGGCACTGGAGGAGGAGAGAGGTTAAACTCACGGTAGCAGCTGGTGAGGGTGGAGTCGGGGATGAATCCAGGCTGACATAAACACCTGTAGCTCCCAGGCGTGTTAATGCAGTTCCCGTTAGGACACACTCCTGGTAACTGACACTCATTTACATCTGAACACACACACACACACACACACACACACACACACACACACACACACACACACACACAATCACACACAATCACAAAGCTGATGAATTTAAATAAGAGTAATGTCGCTCCCAATACGTCCTTCCCTACTAACACACTAATCTGATTTATTATGTGTGTGTGTGCGTGTGTGAGTGTGTGAGTGTGTGTGTGTATGTACATGCATATAGTTTTTCCAACATCTGTGGCACAAAAAGAAATCCCCACACTCAAATAAATGCCTAAGGTCACAGAACTGTGTGTGTGTGTGTGTGTGTGTGTGTGTGCGCGTGCGTGCGTGCGTGTGTGCTGCACTATAATATTTCAGGTCTTGTTCACAGGCATCACAGTGACACACATTTTTAAACACACACACACACACACACACACACACACACACACACACACACAGATCAAGCGAGGCTGACTCACCGATGCAGCGCGTGCTGTTAAACCTCTTGTATCCGTGTGGACACTCGAGCAGAGGAATCGCTGCAAGAGATTTTGTTTAATGAGAAACAAATGGATTTATTTACACAACAACATCTAAACAGCACGGCAGACACATACAATAACTACAACTATAAATAACATCTGAGGAAGAAAAAGCACAAATAAATGCTGTACAGTATAGAGGTACCTGCAATAAAAAAATATTTAATGGATTCATCTTCTCCTTGGGACAAAGCTAGAGGCTAAATAGATGGATAAATAGAAAAAGAGAGACACACAGGCAGTCCAGACAGAAATACAGATAAAAAAAGAAAGACAGAGATACCGGCAGAAAGCGAGATAGAGCAGAAGAGCAGACAGAGGAAGATATAGACAGACAGACAGACAGGCAGACAGGCAGACAAATGGATGCAGAGACAGACAGATAAACGGATAAGAGACAGATAGTCAGACAGTAAAATAAATTCGAGACAGACAGAGAGAATGATAGGCAGAAAGACAGGTAAGCAGACATACAGTATAGAAAAAGACAGACAGGCAAAGAGATAGA